>JAOSBP010000008.1:12495240-12505551 GCA_027563825.1 Erythroxylum mucronatum | reverse complement strand
TTTGTTAGTGTTATGATCATTTAATATTTAGTTGATTATGTAAACTTATAAATTAAGTCATTTATGTTTCATACAAATATGTAAACTTAAGTATATTGTCGATTTGTTGGGACCTCTTTTTTTTTATTTCGCCCAGGGCCTATAGGAACGGCCCTGATGAAGTGTAATTAAATTTGTAATGTAAAATTCTATTATAAAACAATAGACCATATTTATATTTATTTTGATCTTAATACTAAAAAAATTAATTTTTTTATGAAAAGTTTGATAGTATTTATATAGAATCGTTGTCTTCAATAATAATTACATCATCCTAACTCCTAGGCGAAGCCTTTTAGTTTTATTACCCAAGTGAGTTTTGAAGTGTGCTATCATTATTATAGGTTTTAACCTTATAAATTCATTTATAACCAAACGCATATATTTTTAAATAGACAATAAAAACTGCATGTTTAAATTTTTCTCACAAACATTTGAAAGGAAGATTCAAACGATAACATACATATAGTCACAAGGCAAGGCATTTACCGGGACGACGGTAGAGCGGTCGTCTGAATCAAAACAAGGGACTCTAGAAAGTAGAAACAATAACAGAGAGGAATTACTAAGCATGGGGGAGGTTATTGTTGGAACATAAAATTTGTATTTCTTCTCTTTCGCTTAATTCCCAACCACATATTCATACATCTAATGTCGGTGCTATTTGTAAATAGGAACGGAGCCATGTTATAGGGGAAGGGGGCCATGTCAAATAATTTTTTTTAAAAAATTACTTATATAATTAAAATTTTTAAAATTACAAATATAAGTGGCCCCGCCTTTAAAAAAAATCTCTATCTTCTCTTCTCTTCAACTCTGCAAGCACAACCCTCCTTTCCCGGCCCCCTTTAGAATTGAGTCTGGCTCCGTCCCTGTTTGTAAACCAATTCTGCTACATACAAATATCCTTGGCAAATAACATAAAAGAGCCCCCGTGATATACTTGATTATTCATCTTAGCTCTTGTGTTTTTAATTCGTTCACCTTAGCCTCTGTGTTTTTTATTCTCATTCAAGATACCCCAATTGGGTATTTTCGGACAAATTTTCCCTTAGAATCAAGAGATTAAAAAATATATTTCAATAATCTAAGGGCAAATTTGTCCGAAAATACCCAATTGAGGTATCTTGAATGAGAATAAAAAATACATGGGCTAAGGTGAACAAATTAAAAACTCAGGGGCTAAGATGAATAATCAAGTATATCACAGGAGCTGTTTTATGTGATTTGCCAAAACATTTCATGTCTTCTTTTATATATGGTTGGATCTATTATCTTGGACAATACTCTACCTGGTAGTAGGCAAGAAAGTGGGGCATATATGTTGATATAGTGTTTTACTGGATGAGAGTGCATTTTTAGTACGTTGACTTAATATTATAGTTTAAAATGATATAACTTATTGTGCAAATTTTGTTATTATATAAAATTCCATATATTTTATTTCTAGAAGAATTAATTAATTTAAAAATATATTATATTATATTAAAAATTATTAAAATAACAGTATAATTAAACATAGAAATAAGATGATAAAATTAAATATTTTTATTTTTTATTTTTTATTACAAATCTTAACTAAACATGTTTTAGTTTTTAATTTTTATATTTCAAATCTCAATATAATTTTTATTTTTTAATAAAAAACTAAAAAACTAAAAAAAAGAAATATTCCTTAATTGTAAGTGTTGGTTTTGGATAGAAGACTTGTAAGGAGACACCACCCCATTGGATAGAATCACCCCTTGTCGACTTGGAACGACGTAGTTTGAGCTTTCCCTGCGGCTCCATAGGAGCTCCGGTCCGTTTTTCTTGCCGTGGGACAATGTATTAGCTAGTCCTCTCCATAACCATTATCAATGAATCTCCCCTCTTCTAAACCCTTCTAGCTTTCCCCATTTTTCCGTTTCTTTACCGGGAAGACAAAGTTCCCTCCATACATATCAAAAGCTCAAACCTTTCCTTCTGTATTTAAAAGTTACTGATTTTTTTCAACTATTTCCTTCCATGGCTACCTCAAAGCCCCAACGATCTCTCCAGGAAATCGAGGATATAATTCTTAGAAAAATCTTACTAATCTCTCTCACTGGTCCTGTGGATTCTGATCGTCGACTTGTTTACTTGGAAATGACTGCCGCGGAGATCCTCAGCGAAGGTAAGGACTTGAAGCTGAACCGAGAGTTCGTGGAGCGAGTTCTCATCGACCGGCTTTCCGGTGAATTCCCCGAGGTCGAGCCTCCGTTTCAGTATCTTCTCGGATGCTACCGACGAGCGTTGGAGGAATTGAAGAAAGTCACTAACATGAAGGACAAAACCGTCAGGTCGGAGATTGAATTGTCAATCAAGCTAGCGAAGAAATTGTTCATTTCTTATTTGAGAATCCACTTGGGAAATCCCGATATGTTCCCGTCGAATTCTGATGCTGGGAAGTCCAATGTATCACCACTTCTGCCTTTGCTTTTCGCCGCCGTGGAGGACGGGTTCGGCTCCAGCGGGACTATGCCGCCGCCGCCCGGGTTTTTGGATGAGCTGCTAAAGGAAGGGGATTTCGATAGTGTGGACTCTATTTTGAAGGGGCTTTATGAAGATTTGAGAGGGAATGTTATAAAGGTTTCAGCTTTGGGGAACTTTCAGCAGCCACTTAGGGCATTAGCGTATTTGGTGGGTTTTCCGGCTGGAGCTAAGTCTCTTGTGAACCATCCGTGGTGGATTCCCAAAGGAGTTTACTTGAATGGAAGAGTTATTGAGATGACCAGCATTCTTGGTCCTTTTTTTCATGTCAGTGCATTGCCTGATCATACGACTTTCAGAAGCGAGCCTGATGTTGGGTGGGTGAAATGGAATCTTTTGATTTTTTGTGGCTGTGATTATGTTCATGGTTTTTATATGTTCTTCGAGTGTAATGGCTAGGATGATATTAATGTCACTTTTGTCTCCAGGCTGCAGTGTTTTTCTGATGCATCAACTCGGAGGGCAGCTGATTTGTTATCCTCTTTCACTACGATCAAAACTCTTATGAATAACTTATATGATGAGCTGGTGAAAATTCTTCTCACTTTTCTTAAAAGTAGTGATACCCGTGAGCATGTTCTCCAGTATCTTGCTGAGGTTATCAATAGAAACTCATCAAGAGCCCAGATACAGGTGATTTTTGGTGCCACAGTCCAAAGTTGTATCGTTTAACAAGTTACATCTGTCTCATTGAATTATATATGAGTCGCCATCTATGTCTACTATGTTTCTTTTATAACGTCATTCCAAAGTGTATTTGGCTTTGCACATTCTGATGCACCAAAAGAAAAAAAGAAAAACGTAGTTCAAACTTTTTTGCTTATATTGTGTCTAACATTCGGTACAGGTGGATCCTATATCTAGTGCAAGTTCAGGCATGTTTGTCAATCTAAGTGCTGTCATGCTTCGGCTCTGTGAACCATTTTTGGATCCACATATGACAAAGAGGGATAAAATTGATCCAAGATATGTATTTTATGGTAACCGTCTGGATCTAAGGTAATGACACTATAAAGACAGGATATATCTTCTAGTCGCTATTCCCACTTTTCTTGATATCCTTTGTTCTTTTCTTTTTCCTGAATTCAGAGGGTTGACGGCTGTACATGCATCCTCAGAGGAAGTTGCTGCTTGGATCAATAGGGATAATCCTGGGGCAAGTAATGCCTCTACACAATCTGATCACAATAATCGCTTGCTACAATCTCACGAAGCCACTAGTTCTAGTAGCAGTGCTGGTGGACTGCAGAGTGCATTACCTGCACCAAATAGTGGTGAAAGGTTTACATTTATCTGTGAATGCTTCTTTATGACAGCAAGGGTTCTCAACTTGGGTCTGTTGAAAGCATTTTCTGATTTTAAGCATCTAGTTCAGGTAATACATGCATATCTATTTATGTTCTACATTTGTGTAGTTGTTTTTTTTTTCAATGTAGCCTAGCACGAATGAAAATTCTCTTGCGTATATTGAATTTATCAGCCTGATACCTTGCTAGTGACTAAATCAACATCATGATAAATGTTTTTCACTTCCTTTTGTCAATAACCATCCTTTCAGGACATCTCCAGATGTGAGGATACACTGTCCACATTAAAATCCATGCAAGAGCAAGCACCTGCTCCACAATTGCAGCAGGATATCACTCGCCTCGAGAAAGAACTGGAGTTGTATTCACAAGAAAAGCTTTGCTATGAAGCTCAAATATTAAGGGTAAACTACCCTTGCCTGTCATCTTTGCCCCTTTAAGTCAAGCAGTTCATCCACTTCATGATCAAATGGTACCTGACTTGCAAAATTAAATATGTTTGCTTTTTCATCAAGATTGGCATTGTGTTGGTTGGGAGGAGAATAATGGTAACCAAATGTTTAGGCAATATTACTGAGAGTAATAGCCATTTTTATCAGTATGATGGGTGCAGTTAGATGCAATTGTATATCCTAATACCAATTTAATTGATAACAAGAAGACACTAGAGAGTGATTAGGGAAAATTGAACTGGAAACTTAGGAAGATAATAAGGGATGGGTTCCGAATATTTTCACATTTGCATTTTGTTTACCTACATTGACCAGATATATAAGTAAAGAAGTTGAGTCAAATTTCGTGTTTGGAAAAATATTGCACAGAAGAAAGTCATGAATTATTGGCTAGGCTTCTGTGGTAGGATTTAGATAATAATACGGAATTCTAACTAAATCCTGTGAAATAGGAATTTTAACCCCTAAAAAGTGAATAGCCTTGTACAAGGAATCCCAAGCAAGATCTTATTCACAGAATTCTTTTGTGGTGGTTGTGTTGTGTAACAGTTATTAAATCATGTATTAGAAAATGAGGTCTATTTTGATGAAATGATTGCTTAGCCTTGGGCTAGTACTTGATGTACAAGAAAAATGGAGGTCCATTTTGATGATATGATCACTTAGATATGGGCTAAAGCATATGAATTCACAGAATGTGGAAATCTATCTCTTTATTTGTCCAGAAAAGCATATTGCCTATTGCTTTGTGGTCTACCGTTTGCGCAGAAAATATGGTTTTGCTTTCTATTTTGATGAATAATTCAATCCTAGCAAGGACCATAAATCTTTTGACTGTTCTTTAGTTGAAAATAGCATTTCCGCATCTCTAATCACATCCCCTGCTACCACTTCCTTTTGTTGTTCCTCCAACTTGGACTTTTTCTTACTATGGATCGTAGAAATGATAAATGTGTGAAATATTATTGGCTTATTCTCTTGTTGGTACTCCTGGTTTTTACTCTTCAGGATGGAGATTTCATTCAGCGGGCACTTTCTTTCTACCGCTTGATGGTGGTTTGGTTGGTGAACTTGGTTGGTGGATTTAGAATGCCTCTTCCGTCAACTTGCCCCATGCATTTTGCATCTATGCCTGAGCATTTTGTTGAAGATGCAATGGAATTGCTCATATTTGCTTCCAGGATTCCTAAAGCTTTAGATGGTGTCGCACTGGTAGGTTCTGCTCATGTTTAAATAATGTGAATAGCATCCTCAATAAACTTGTTTATTTTGCTTCTCTGGATTTTGATTTTGATTTTCACCTTATTGTTGTTTGACAGGATGATTTTATGAACTTCGTTATCATGTTCATGGCAAGCCCAACATATATCAGAAACCCGTATTTAAGAGCGAAAATGGTTGAAGTGTTGAATTGCTGGATGCCTCGTAGAAGGTAATTTGGTGACTCCTATTTGATGTTGATTATTGTTAATGTTGCTGAGTTTGCAAAAAGCTGGGTACTGACATTGCTTGGTTTACATTTGTAGTGGTTCATCTGCGACAGCCACTTTATTTGAAGGCCATCAGTTGTCTCTGGAGTTTCTTGTAAAGAACCTCTTAAAGCTTTATGTGGACATTGAGTTCACTGGTTCTCACACGCAGGTGATTGTTTCTTAGTTTAGTTTGGAATAATTGTTATGCTGGCAAAATAAGTTGCTTTATCATTTTACAAGTATGAACTAATTACTGTTAGTAAATTGGTCCCGGATCTTCAATCAATTGGTAACCACTAGTTCTCTAGCTGGTTTACCTGGTCCTGCCTTATTGCATATGTTTGATATGTGTCTATTTATGTCATGTCCTCTTATTCTCTTGTGTTTTGTGATCATGAATAGTTAATAAGCAACTAAAGAAACATTTGGTTCCTTCATTTAGTTAATTGGGTCAAGAGGCCTCTTTTCCATATGATTTGTGTTCTAGACTCATTGATTCTTTGAGTTGGTCCATTTGCACCTCAACAATAGATATTATTAGGCATTTAATACCCTTGATATTTAGCACATGCACAGTGTCATCTGATATTGCCTAGTTACTTAAACAGAAGATGTCATCCGATGCCCATCTCTAGATCATATTCAGCACATCAGCTACTCCTGTTAATTTAACTCCATAAACCATGCTTCAAGAATCTGTTCACTATGTATATTTTCTGTCATTGTCTGTTTGACGTACCTTTTCTGTTTTCACTCTACTTGCAAATAGAACATGTATATCCTTTATGTGATTCTAGCGAACAGACTTGAAATGTCTTAGGTTGTAAACAAGGAGAATGATAACTTCTTTTTCCAATTTGATGGGATATAAATTTATCTATATCAATCCAGGATAGAAATCTTCCACAATATGCAATTGAAGGAACAAAAATTTCAACATCTTTCCATGTTTCATATGATTTCATACCTGGTTAACATGTTTGTTTTTTCTATCTTGTGCAGTTCTATGACAAGTTCAACATTCGGCATAATATTGCAGAGCTTCTCGAATATCTATGGCAGGTTCCTAGTCATCGTAATGCTTGGAGACAGGTAGAGCAACAATGATTGGAAATATTTGCTCATTTATTCAGTTGATTAGGCATATCTTTTAAACCCACTGTTTTATGCTGTTTCAGATTGCCAGAGAAGAAGAAAAGGGTGTCTATTTGAATTTCTTAAACTTCTTGATCAACGATAGTATATATCTGCTAGATGAGAGTCTGAACAAAATTCTTGAACTCAAAGAGTTGGAAGCAGAGATGTCAAATACTGCAGAATGGGAACGCAGGCCAGCTCAAGAGAGACAGGAGAGAACTCGCCTTTTCCATTCCCAGGAGAATGTCAGTTTCTATACTCAATAAGTGCATTTATCTACCTTTGAAGTCAAAATACTTGATCAAATAAATAATCTGGATTACTTTCAGATCATCCGAATTGATATGAAGTTGGCAAATGAGGATGTGAGTATGCTGGCATTCACATCAGAGCAGATAACTGTACCTTTCCTACTTCCTGAGATGGTAATGAAATGTTCCTTCACTGCTCCTTCAGTGACGTTTCTCCTTAGTTGCAGGTTCCCTTTAATTTGTTTTGTACTTAGTTAGGAGCTTTGCATCTTCCACTTTGGACAGGTTGAAAGAGTTGCCAGCATGCTCAATTACTTTCTTTTGCAACTTGTTGGTCCACAAAGAAAATCTTTGACTTTGAAAGACCCTGAGAAGTATGAATTCCGGCCAAAACATCTGCTTAAGCAGGTTAGCTCGGATCTCTATCGGTGTCAGTTGCTTTTTGTCTTTTATCTCTTAGTGTATACAAACGGGGGAAAAGAAGTTGTAGGGAGGGGCTAGGAGAGGGATTTGGGGAGGAATTGGCAGAGTACAGAGATTGGAAGACCACTTGTATGATCTTCAGATAAGTCACCAAAATGACTGAACAGTGCTGCACTACTGGGTGAATCTATAAGCCTCTCATTTATCTCATCCCTAAATTTAGACTTTTGCAACTAGATGAGTCTTACATAATATGAATTGCTTTTAGATACAATGAGCCAGCGGGGTGTTTTCCTTTAAAATCATGTAAAATTGCGAGTTAAATGCTTTTGAAGTATTGCTGTACATCTCCTAATTCACTTCTATTTAATCCATTGAAGATTGTACAAATATACGTTCATCTAGCTAGGGGTGATGTAGAAAAGATATTCCCAGCGGCCATCTCAAGGGACGGTCGATCATATAATGAGCAGGTAAGCTGCTGTAAGAAAGTTCCAGAAAGATGGAATGCTGTCATTCTAATTTGTTCTCAATTCTGTTAGCCGGTCATAGATAATCTGACACTATTTTCTGGGTCCAGTTATTTACTGCTGCAGCTGATGTCCTTCGAAAAATTGGTGAAGATGGAAGGATTATACAGGAATTCATTGAGCTTGGTGCAAAAGCTAAAATTGCAGCTTCTGAGGCAATGGACACTGAAGCCGCCCTGGGTGATATCCCAGATGAATTCCTCGACCCGATCCAGGTATGGCCCTTGGCTTTTCTTTTGTGTATTTCTATGTCGTAATAGATCAAGATTGTAATTGTTAGTTTAACTATGTCATTAGCTCTAGCTGGGGCAATGATGATGATGCTACTACCATTTGAAACATAAGGAATTGACATATACAACACAAGTGGAACATAGAAACATGGTTATTTAACACTCTTTCGCTTTTTGCAGTACACCTTAATGAAGGATCCTGTGATGTTACCTTCCTCGAGAATCACAGTGGACAGGCCTGTCATTCAAAGGCATCTCCTTAGTGACGGAGTAAATATCCAATCTCCAATCTCCAATTTTCAAGTTTTCTTTAAATTTATTTCCAAAAGGGCTCAAAGATTAAATACAGTGAGCTGTCTCTAACTCATTGGCTGTGACTTGCAGACTGACCCATTTAACCGCTCCCAGCTTACTGCTGATATGCTAATTCCGAATGTCGAGTTGAAGGCAAGAATAGAGGAGTTCGTGAGGTCCCAAGAATTAAGGAGGCATGGGGAAGACTTCAGCATGTAAAGCACAAAGGCTGCCATACAAACCACCACAGGCGAAATGCTTATTGATTAGGATTCTGCTCTAAAATCAACTTAGCCAAAGGGGTACAGCCGTGACCCATGCTGAAGTTTAAATCAATTCTTGCCAAATATTCACGCCAGGAGATTCATTTGTGACATAGTTTACTGAGGTTATATTTTCTCATAAAGCAACGTGAAGGTATTCATAGTGATGCAAGTGGATCATATGATCTCGTGTATTCACATTTAGTGTAAATGCTGTAAAATGTGTTCACAACAAAACCTTGCAATAATTCATTCTTCTTGACTGGTAAGATTAACATACATCTTATTCCGTCCCCTTTTTCTTTTCCCTTATGGGGGAGGGAGAGTTTGTCACGAAGATGCGTATGCATACAAGCATTGGACGATGGGGTGATAGATTTTTGGATGTTTCTGTCTGTTAACATGTCACTGATATTCTTTTTTCGCGGGAAAAAGAAGGGAATGTGTTGTGTCATTTCTATGCCCATTTTAATGAACCAATTGTCTTTTATTTATAACTTTGGTGACCTTGGAATAGTTTTCATCGAATCCAAAATTTATAGATTGTTTACAGGGTATTGGCGTGGACAGGTATATAATCCATAATTAGCACCCCACGAGCTTAAGCTTGACAAATGCCATTTATTGTCAAGGTTATCATGATTTGTGCATCTCTAAAGTAGTGCAGTCTCTGAAAGTCTTTATGATGCGTTGTTCAGTGTTCATTCCTCATGTTCTAACGTAGTCTTTTGTTTGTCTGAGCTTCGGAAGCAGAACCATGGACCAAAGGTTCTATGAAATAGTGGCTGCAGGTTCTATGGTTGCTTAGGGCCACAAAGGTTGAGGAAGATGAGAAACGAGACTTGGAAGATGTGTTAATGATATTACTTTTCGGAAAGGACAAAAAGAAAGATTTGGATGAACTAGCAGGAGAGGCAATTTGGGGGTTCGTTAGTAATCGTCAGTGATGGAAACTAGTTTAGTTGTAGCTGAAGTGTGTTGTATGCTTCTGCAAAACCAGTAGCTAGCTGTAGGTTCCCTTTGGTCCTCTCCTGTTTGTATTTTGAACATTTTAATAAGACTAAAGTTGACCAGATTATAACTTCCTAATCAGATTGTTAGAGACCACCTGCTCTAACAAAAGATAGCTGAAAGTAACCAAAAACCTGCAATAGATTTGGACGAAGAACAGCAAGAGAATAGGAAACGAAAATGGTTTGAGATGAAGAAACAATGAAAATGATGTTCCGCGGCTAAGCTTTGAGGGCTAGTTAAACCGAATGAATGTTTTCTCTCCCCTAATAACATTTTATTCCCCTCTCTAACTAACACACATATGACTCACCCCTTTGTAATTCTCCAATTTACCCTCACATATTTCCTGAATTGCTGGACTTCGTATTTCTCTTCCTACTGTATT
>JAOSBP010000008.1:12478522-12494691 GCA_027563825.1 Erythroxylum mucronatum | reverse complement strand
AATCCTCAAGCAAACATCAAGCAACAAGCAAATTCTAATTCTAATTAATTTAATTTTAATAAAATAAAATATCTCATATTTGATCCCTAAAGTTTCTCAAACTTTATAATTAGTACAACTTCACAAATTGCTTTTTGATGTGTGACTCATTAGGTTCCTAATATATTAGCAATGATTATAAATTATAATTCTAATTCATAATTAGAATTAGATAAACTAAAACTCCTTTTAATTTATCTTTAGTTCTTCAATTAAATAATTTATAATCATAGATCAAGATTGATGTCTAGTAACATGTCATGACCAACCAAATATCTAGAATGTCAAAATGGTTTGAGTTAATCTGTTCATGCATAGTTATGATGTATAATTTAATCCTTTTGTCATCCAATATTTCAATTGGACAGAGTATAAATATCGTATCTAATCTTTTGATCCAATCATGTTCGTTCTTGTTAATTAGTAATTGATTTATAATTGATATTTAAAAATGTCTTTTTAAATGTCAATTCACTCTAGTAAGATAATTCTATAAATCATTACTAATCAAGAACAGTGGAAGATTTTCTTTAATTACTTTAGAATGATGAATTCTTTATTGAGTCACTCAACTATTTCCATATGGTTCATATTACATCCAAGTACTACTGACTAAATTATCCTAGGAAATTCATAAGTAATATCAAAACACAGTAATTCCCACATGAGATACCTTGGTAACCTCAAATCTAATGATCAATTATACAATCATCATTATGAGAAAATCCACAAACACATTTGAAATTCTCATAGTCGGGTCAGTTCAGTGATGTATTTTCTAATAATCACCCACACATCATTTATGTATCTTCATACTTTAATATATGAGATCAATTACTTTTTACATAAGAAAGAAACATAATGTGTGCTAATTTTACCGTTTCAGTAATATCTCGTCTTGATGAACTACAAGTAGGAACATTTAGGAATAATACAAAATATAAATTGAATCTTACAATTATGATCTCATCATAATTTCAATTACACATTAATTATTCCAGGAATTTTATCTTTAGTAATAAAACATCAAATGTAATTAATACATAAAGATAAAAAAACACCTTTATTAAATATATTGTCACTAAACTACAAACAATCGACTGACTGTAGGACATAAACTAACAGTTGCTTCTGTCATAACTCAAACTTACACTTAATTGTGTTGGATGTTGTGTGCAATTCATAGTTGTGGATATGATCGGTGGTGTCTTGTTGTTGGAAAATATAGGTTATAAGGAAGAAATTAAAGAACACAAAAGATTTACGTGGAAAACCCCAATAGGGTAAAAACCACGGAGAGAGAAGAAATTTCACTATAAAAGTGGAATTATGTTTTTGGTACATTGAAATAGGGAGGAGAGAGCTTTCTTTTATAAACTCCTCTCCCCCTCTCATGTTCTCATCCCACCGATGTGGGATGAGTATCACAACAAAATGTTCAGAAATATCACCACACATCATAGAAAGGACACCCACTCCTGTGAACCAAGTTCAGACTGTTCTTGTAATAAAAAACGCCTCTATGTAATTACTATGATAACTTTCTTTTTTATCATCTTCAACACTTAATTGAAGTTCCGTCGAGACGAGAAGTTTGGAGAGGTCTAATAATACCTGCATAATAAAAAGACTGTTTTTAGATAAATCCATCTCTTATATTGTTCTTAAATCTATGCTATAACATGTGTTGTTTGGTTGTTCATAATTATCTACTTAATCATTTTGTCTTGTGTTCTAATTAATTAAAATTACGTTTTCTTGAAATTGTATGATATTAGGAAATTTTTACTTTCTCTAGTGGCTGTTTTTATTTTAATGAATAAAGGTAAATAATGAAATGAAAGATTCAATTCGTTTAAGTGAAATCAATTTAATCCTCGATTCCAATTTATTAAGTTCAAGTCAATTAGTCCTCCAAAACCCTATTCACTAAACCCTAATTGTTTCATTTATAAATAAAAATATAAAATCTATTTTAATCTCTAAGTCTCATTCTAAACATTTTCTCCATTTCGAAGTATTAAGTCCCGTTCTACGTATTAGGTTCTTATTTTTGTTACAAACTCTTATATAAGCGTTCATTCATACATTTTCGTTTCACAAAATCTATATTTTTACGTATATATACATTTTCCTAATTTGATAACGTAGATTTGTAATAACTTTCGAGTACTATCGTCTTTTCGTCTCTTAATTTATCAGCAGTTGGAGTAAAACGCTCCTCATGGGAGCATTTTAAAAAATAACGAATTGAGTTCAATCTGTTATCCTAATCAACTGATTGCCAAATATAACTATCAACAGTTTGATATCGTCAAACAGTCAAATATTTCTCAATCCGCCAAAAAATATTTGATCAGTTATTAATCAAACAAGACTTATATATTGTCAGCTAATCGTTGATAGAATCGGCCAACAGCTAATACAATTAATTAACATTTATGTTTTATTATAATTAAATTATTAATTATTTTATAAATTACTTTTAAAAAATCATATAAAGAAGATACCTAATTATTCCCAATTTTCTAACATGAACAGTGTTGCCTTATCTGGGGAATCTCTAAACCTGACATGTATCTTTCGTTAAATTAAGGCTTTTACGACTGGAAGAGCCTTATGTAATATAAGATTGTATTTAGCTACAATGAGCAGAGGGGTGGGTTCCCTTCATACTCATATCAAATTGTAAGTTTAATGTTTTTGAAACTTTGATGTACATAACCTAATTCACTTCTCAGACTCGGTTTTTGCATTTACTAATAGCAAGGGTGGACGAAGATAACATATAACCGAAATTGCCTTCTCAAGGGATGGGTGATCATATGATAAATGCAGTAGTTGTCCCAAAAAGCAGGACTAGGAATATTGGAGAGGACTTGGGGTATGGGGCTTGATAGATTGGTTAAGAAAATGGTTGTGTACAAACTTTCTTGCCGTCCACGCTTGTTTAACTTTTAAAAATGTACGTGCAGATGCAGATATACACTCATTTCAATTATAGCAACATAGTCTTAGTTGTCATATTTGACTCACACACTTTGTCGGATATATAAGATTGAAGTTGCCGCCGAGTATGATCTAATCAACGCCTTGCACTAATACCTGTTTACTTTGAAAAACATGTTGGGTGCCAATGAACAAAAACTTACTCACGTAGCTCTCCTCCCAAGTGCTGGTATGGGTCACCTCACACCCTTCCTTCGTTTAGCTGCTTCACTGACAACCCACCATGTTCAAGTCACCATTATCACCCCACGTCCAACGGTTTCACTGGCTGAGTCACAAACTTTGTCTCACTTCCTCACATCCTTCCCTCAAATCGCCCAAGTGCAGCTTCATCTCCTTTCGCTTGATCACAAGCAATCTGGTAATGCAGATGACCCTTTCTATTACCATATTCAAGTCATTAGGCAATCATCTTCCCTTCTGTTGCCTCTACTGTCCTCACTCTCCCCACCTGCTTCTGCTCTCATCACAGACATGAGCTTGGCTGCTGCAGTTATTCCCATCACTCAAGTACTTAACCTTCCTAACTATATTTTCTTTACATCATCTGCTAAAATGTTGACACTTTTCCTATCCTACCACACCATATTTGGTTCAAAACCTACTTCTGATTTGGAGGGGTTGGATGCCATCAAGATTCCAGGTCTAGAGCCAATACCCAAATCATGGATTCCCCCACCACTTCTACAAGATAAAAATAACCTCTTGAAAATCTATTTCTTTGATAATGGTAGAAAGATGACAGACTCAACTGGAATTCTTGTCAACACATCTGAAGGATTCGAGCAAGAAACACTCAGAAAGCTTAATGAAGGAAAAGTCATAGAAGGGCTACCATCAGTCCTTGCCGTTGGACCACTTCCACCGTGCGATCTTGGGAGATGCGTGCCATCAGCATGGCTTGAAGGTCAACCGGCTAGGTCAGTGGTCTATGTGAGCTTTGGCAGTAGGACGGGCATGTCAAGAGAGCAAATCAGGGAATTGGGCGATGGATTGGTAAGAAGTGGTAGCAGGTTTATATGGGTGGTAAAGGAGAAAAGAGTTGACGTAGAGGATGATGAAGACCTACATCAGGTACTAGGTGATGAGTTGATGCATAAAGTGAGGGAGAAGGGACAGGTGCTCAAGTGGTCAAACCAAGTGGATATATTAAGTAACCCCGCAGTTGGTGCATTTGTGAGTCACTGCGGGTGGAATTCAGTAATTGAGGCTTTGTGGTGTGGTGTGCCCATCTTAGCATGGCCACAACATGGAGATCAGAAGATCAATGCAGATATCGTGGAAAGAATTGGAATGGGGACATGGGAGAAGAGCTGGGGTTGGGGTGGAGAAACTCTAGTTACTGGAGCCAAAATTGCAGAAAAGATCAGATACGTAACGGAGAATGAAGCATTCAAACTCCAGGGCATGCGCATCAGAGATGAAGCTAGGAAAGGAGTTGGAGTATGTGGAAATAGTACCGGGAGTTTGACAGAGCTCTGTGACATGTTGAAGGCTTGAAGTATTCATCATCAAGTCCTCACTTATCGCCCATTTTGTTGTCTTTATATCACCTCAAGTATGATTGTTATCATACATGACATGTAGAATGTTTGAAGTATTCCACAGTTCATGTATCACTTATTTCTTGTTTGTTTACAGTTTCATTTTGTACCAGCTGTGGTGCTCAAAACTGAAAATGTCAGGGAAGGGAAGTGGCAGGTTCATAAGTATAGGGAGAAGGTTAGCATTAGTTTGGTAAAAAGAGAATCAATTCAAGCGTGCATATATCAAATCAAGCCAAAATCTCATCGGCATCGTAGTCACTTCGAAAGGACTATTAATATATTAGCCATTGGCAGACAGTTCTAAAGGAAACTCCTCAAATTATTACATAACAGAGGTTGCAGGTAAAATACATGCACAGTATGTGTCTTGATTTCTATGAATGTTCTATTTTAAACAGAGATACTTCTCTTTGAGATGTAATCGAAAGTTATACCATTCCGTTGCAGACGTTCTTGGAGATCAGTTGAGCCAAAAACAATCCCAGGGGGGAAAACTCCACCTTTTGGTAGATTATCACGTTGGCTCAGAAGAATCAGGGCACATTGAAGCAAGATGATTGGAGTTGTCAAATAACCAATTTCAGGTCCCATCACTCTTGTTACAACTTCAAGATCAGGTTTGCTTTGCTGTGAAACATGGTTTACATCACTGAAACCTCGACCAACAAACCACATCTTAAACGAAGCACTTCTCACCTCATCCTCAGATGGACCTTCCTTCCGAAACCACCCCAAGCTGAAAACTGAAGGAAATTTTAAGAGAAACCACCTACCAATAGAACTTCTGCCCAAGAGCCCAATGAACATGCCAACTGCAATGAATCGAAAAACACCCACAAGAGTTTTAGAGCCTATTTTCACCCCAAAATGGACAGGCTTAACCACTGACCAGAAAGCCTCCCTATTCTTAACATGTTCAGCACTCTCATTAATGCCAGGAAGACCGGTTTGGTTTTCTGTCAAAGTTGTTAGGGTTCTTCGAACTACAATAGAATCTGCTGAAGGTAGCTTTACTGCCCAGAGGCCAATTTCCTTTTGGTGGTCGATCATAGGACCTCTGGGAGGATAGGGGCCAGGAATCTGAAAAGTTGCAAGCAAACTTAACATCAATGAGTTCGGCTAGTGGTCAAAGTTTCAAGGTTAAAGCAGAAATTACTGGATATAACATATTGATGTAGATGATAGTTGACTACCCTTTAAACACAAACGATTCTATCAAACATCATCAACACTACAATTAGATATAGAATTGAAGAAAACGTTCAGTAACTAAACATAGGATGTGAGTATAGTCTCCTACAAACATATTAAAAGTCTGCTAGAAACTAAAATCGGTAGCTCTTTGACAGCTTCATGGTAAAAAAATCAAGACAATTGCCATCACCAGTTTGTCCTGTTTGCGAAGAACTAGGACGTGACTTTTGCGTCTAAAGTTGGAACACCAGAAACAGCTCCTAGTTGACCGTTTGGCGATATATCTTTGTTGTAAAACCTTAAAAGATTCCGACTTAAAAGTAGCACCCATTAGCATAAAAGGCTGACATTATTGCTAGACTTGTGAAGCTTTCGATCTTGTTTTTTGCCAAACAAAACAGGAACAGGAATCCAATTTAATTGAAACACCCTCCACATTTGTTCTTTTTTGTAGAAAGAAGATCTGCAGCTAAATTTACACAATGTCATGCCACTCTTCCACTTAAGTAATTCATGCTTCATGAGAATGATCGGAAGGATCTACGTATTCATTAATGCTTTGTAATTGAAGTCAAAAAAACACAACACAAGCCTCCTACTACTATTGCCATCAAAACCACCATAAATCAAATTTAATAGCACCCAGGAGCTCCCCTATTCAACAATCATCACATGATAGGACCACAACTATGGCCAAATAAGATGTGAATATAATCACCATCGGCCACAACTATATAGCTGCTGCAGCTTGCACTCTCCAATCAGTCAAAGAGATTTTTTTAAGGGGCAAACACCTTTCTTCTAAATTCAAATGGCATTTATAGGATTAGGGACTCTTAAACAGAACCTCCATTCTTTTAGAATATATACAAGTAAAGTAGTTTTATCCAAAATTTCTTATTTAAGACCCCAAATTCTTGTAATGAAGAAAATATATCAACTTATCATCAGTCATTATATGTTTTATTGAATTAGTTGGTCGAAAGTTTGATTGATCATAATCATACTCCTGACAATGATTTATATTTGAATCAATTATATTTTAAATTCAAAACTTTATTCAATTTTATAATACTAACAAGAAGTTCAAAAATATCAATCAAATAACAAATGTTTTAATTTGTTGTAAATATAGCTCAGAGGTCAGCGGCCATTTGTCTGGCTAATGTGGAGAGCCGCAAAACATAGAATTTCATATTAATAAATATTTATGTTTCAGTTAAACATACAAATAATTAAAAAAATTCCTCAAATTACCACTCATCATTGTTGAGAACTCTGGAAAACTAAAATCCTCAAACAACTATGAAGCTTTCTAATGCATTCTAACCCTCCCATTTGAACCCAAACAACACCCAAAAGGTTCCAATTGTGGGCTTTCCAACAAATCCATCTAAAGCCATTCTAATCCTCCCACTTCTCTAATTCTATTTGTATGTTGATCTAGATAACAGTTTTCAAGCATATTATATGGGTCTTCATGATAAACCCCTGATTACGTATTCCAGGAGAAAGCCATGAGCCAAGCAAGAGTGAATCAATAGATCAATTTTAATTAATTATTTAATTGTTTTATGTCTGTTCTAAGTGTCCTAGGATGTAGGAGTCTGTTATGTTTACTGGTTAGTTGAGAATCTTATTTTCAGATATGCTTCTATTTCTCTGTTCTATTAGCTAGAGGGTCTGTCATTTTAGGCAATTAGTTATTTCATTTGTCTATAAATATTATGCATTACAGGATGCAGGGATATCAATGATAATTCAACTCATTCGACTATTTCATTTGTGGAGATTCTCCTATTGGCTATTATTCCTTCAAGTGAGATTCTTGCTTATAGAGAGCTTAATATATTTTTTTCTGCTTTTATCTTCTAAAGTATCTAGTCTCTACCAATTTGGTATCAGAGTCGGTTCGAAGATAGTGAACACACGCTCATCTTCTTCTAATCAACCAAACCCACAAAACACCCAAAACCCACAGCAACCACAAAACCCACAGAATCCTAACACTGACCTGTCTGAAGCTCTTCTATTGCAAGTCTCTGACATGGCAGCTCAGTTGAGTAATCTCAACTCAGAGATGATTGCTTTGAAGATATCCTCCAGCAAGACTCCTCATGCTAAAGGCAGTCACAACAACCGAGAAAGGGCAAAGCACATGTGCAGAGCTCTGATGATGAGGACGATTATGACACACCATGGTGGCCGAAAAAATCCGTCCAAGCATCCATCAACCAAGATTGAGTTTCCCAAGTTTGAAGGTGGGGACCAGAGAGGTTGGATTCTGAAGGCTGAAAAATACTTTTAGTATTATCACACCCCTAATGAGATGAAGGTAGAACACCCCTAATGAGATGGAGGTAGACAATGCTGCCATATACCTTGAAGGTGACGCTGTTGATCTTTTTGCATGGACCAACACCGAATAGACTTTGCTTTACTGGGAGGAACTCACAAAGACGTTTCAAGAGCATTATGGTCCAACAGATTTTCAGAACCTGGACGAGTATCTCTGTGGCATCAAACAGACGGGAATGGTGCAAGAGTATCGTCGGGAATTTGCTAAGCGATCTACACGAGCGAAGAATTGGCCAGAGCACTGTCTCTTAAGCGTTTTCCTCAATAGCTTGAAGGAGGAATTCAAGGCAGACGTGCGCATCCAGAAGCCAAGAACGATTTACAAGGCTATGAGAAATTTCAGCCATGTCATCGTTGCAAGGCAGGTACTTTAAAAATTATGGAAATCATTGAAGAAGGAGAAGCAGTAGCTGATTTCAAATCTGAGATGCAGGCTGAAATCTCCTTCCATGCTATCCTGGGCAGTAACTCGAGTTCAACTATGAAGCTACAAGGGATACTGAATCAGGGGAAAGTAATTATTCTTGTAGACAGTGGTTCTACCCACAATTTTGTGGCTTAAAAAATTGTTTCAGAAATGTGGGCAAGTTGCCCACTCAATCTATCGCTTTATTTGGGGTCTAGATTGGAGATGGGTCCTTGATTCGCTGCAATAAGGTGTATAGACGACTTCAAATTCAGGTTCAAGAGTTGAAGATGGTGGGTGATTTCATTCCATTCATTCTTGCTGATGGTTTTAGGAACTGAATGGCGGCTTCCTTAAACACCGTGCAAGTAAATTAGCAGCAAATGTTCATGATTTTCTGGGTTGATGGCCGAAGATGTAAATTAAAGGGGGTACCTTGGAGTTCAACTTCTAATATAGAACTGAGAGTAATGACCAAGCAAACTGAGTCTTCAGGGAGTCTGAGTCAGAAACTCACTGATATTGATGGGCCACTCCAAGATTTCTCATATGTATTCGTTGAACCTACCTCTCTACCACCTCTCCGCAGTCATACTCATGCCATCAATCTTTATCCTAATGCTCAACCTCCAAACATACGGCCATATAGATATCCTTATTTTCAGAAGGATGAAATTGAGAGGCAAGTTGCTGACTTGTTATCTAAAGGATTCATTCGACCTAGCTCTAGTCCGTTTGCGAGTCCTATGTTGCTAGTCAAGAAGAAGGATGATTCGTGGAGGATGTGTATTAACTATCGGGAACTCAATCACATCACTATTTCTGATAAGTATCCTATACCCAATGTGGATGAGTTGCTCGACGAACTCCACGGTGCTGCCTACTTCTCAAAGATTGATCTTCGCGCGATATTATGATTAAATTCGAGTTCAACCTGAAGATATTCATAAAACGACATTCCGAACACACTCAGGCCATTATGAATTTATTGTGATGCCATTTGGCCTCACAAATGCTCCTTCCACATTTCAAGCAATAATGAATGATCTCTTCCGTCCCCATTTGAAGCATTTTGTCTTGGTTTTTTTTTATGATATTTTAATTTAAAGCCCCTCTCTTCATCTTCATAAGTTTCACTTGGAAGTGGTCTTTAACTCATTACACTCACATGCATTTTAATCGTGAAGAATATCAAACATTAGTGGGAAGACTAATTTATTTGTCTCATACTAGACCAGATATTGCTTTTGCCGTGAGCATTGTAAGTCGCTATATGCATGCACCAAGGAGAAAGCCATTGGAGGCAGTCTATAAGATCATACAGTATCTAAAAGGTACTCCAAGGAAAGGGCTGCTATTCAAGAAAGGAGATCAAAGAACAATTGAAATATACACTGATTCAAATTGGGCAAGTTCAGAAGAGGATAGACGATCAACCATTGGATATTGTACTTTTGTGTGGGGAAATTTGGTCACGTAGCAAAGTAAGAAGCAAAAGGTGGTAGCCAAGAGTAGTGCTAAAGCTGAACTAAGAGCTGTTGCAAAAGGGATATGTGAAAGTCTCTGGTTGTTGATAGAATTGGGAATCGTTTTTCAGATACCTATAAAACACTATTATGATAATAAGGCAGCCCTAAGCATGGCACACAATCCAGTCCACCATGAGAGAACAAAAACATGTTGAGGTTGATCGACATTTCATCAAAGAGAAGATAGAAGATGGGACAATATGCCTAACTTATGTTCCAACAAAGAAGAAAACAGCTTATGTGTTTACCAAAGGACTTCAACGACAAGCATTTGAAGAGTGTATTAGCAGGTTGGACATGATGGATATCTATAATCCAACTTGAGGGGGAGTGTGGTCAAGATATGTATATCTCATAATATTATGATCTGATTATAATTAGATCTTTTAGATTAGATAGCATTATCTTATAGATATACAATATCCTAGGATTATAGTCTATATCTGTACAGATTTTCTAGCTTATTATGTAAACCCTATTCGTGTATATATATACTGCAGTCTCTAATAAAGAAATATAGAGCAAATTAGCTCTGATTCACACTCTACCACTTCACTTTGCAGGCGTTAAGTTTTCAATTTCAAATCCAATATCAAGGAGAATAGGAAAAAAAATTAGGTTTTCAAGTACCAATGTTGACACCAAAACTTCAGCCTCTTGTCTCTGGATGATAGTCTTCTACTCGTAAATTGTTGATAATCATTTTTTAAATAAAAGAGTTCTAATGGTTAGCTCTAAAACCTTATTAGTTTATTGTCGTCAGAAATACAAATATTATGAGTCGATTTACATCTCCTACCTCTCTTTTATATACAATGAAATATTATAGTTTACGTGCTCATCACTTTTTTTTCATTTCTTGGTTTTCTCATGCAAACCCAAAGTTGTATCCATAATACAATTCTTCTCTAGTTCATGTGTTCCCAGTTTGAGAAAGGAAAAAAGGTGGCTCTCAAAGGCAAAGAAATTTTGGAGGTAAGTCTTTTAAGTTAAGGAAGAAGTTGGTAAAAAATGCAGAGAAGTGCTTAAGTTTGTACTTCCTATCATTGACAAAAAACCTTCTTCCAAACATATCGGGGAACAACAAAAATAATGTCAAACAACAATTGTCTTACATTGTTGATTTGGCACCATCTTTGTTAACACTCAATCCGTCAAACTGATAATTAACTATGGAAATGGTGAATAAAAAAGAAGAATTTGGAAAGGAGATGAAAAGAGACGAGGAGGGGAATCAGAGACTTCCAAAATGAGGAGGGAGAAAAGAAAATGATTTTGATATTGCCTAATTTTTTGTTCATTACACAATGGCTATAAAAATATTACCAAAACATTCATCACTAAACTAAAGCCACGTATATAAGCCTGCTGCGAGCATTTAATTGGAATGATGTGTTTTTATTTTCTTAAAGAATTCCTCTTCAACATCATTCTTTATTTATTTAACTATTGTTGCCACTCTTGCATTTCGTCTTGTTCAATTTCCCGCAACATTGCCCCTTTCTTCAAGAACCTTGTCCATGTGGTTGGCTTTCGAAAATCTTTTTTACAACAAAAAAAAGAAGCTCCCAACTTGCATTCTCTATTGAGTTGTACATCTATTGGACTATAAGATTTGTCACTAATTTGTTGTTGTGCTTGACCACCCTTTTGTCCAATATTGTTTTTGGAGCTTGATATACCATGATGAATGTGGTTGGGGAGATGACATTGGTATATGCTTAGACACATACCTCTAGAGTTGAGAAACATGAAATGTAGGATGACTTGAGAATTTAGCTCGCAATTGCAGCTTGTAGGCCACCTTTCCCTTCTCTATGATTTTCACAATCCATAGTATAATGGGGACAGTTTATGGTTGCTCCTCTTCTGAAGTTAACGTTATTTATGAAGTTGTAGATTCAAAAACACGCATTCTCCCACTTCGAACTTTCTGTCTACTCTCTTTTTATCTACTTGCTACTTCATTCGATGCTAGACTATTTTGAGATGGAATTTAGCCATCAAGAGTGCTACTTTTCAGTTTATCATAGCTTGATCCATAGCTAAGATTTTGGAATCAGTGACACTAGCAGTCGATAACAATAGAGAATTTCAAAAGGTGTTGAATTGAAAGTTGAGTGATAGATGGTGTTATCTCACCATTCAGCTAATGATATCCAATCAGACCACTTGTTCTAAGAATCATTGTAGAAACACCAAAAATAGGTTTTCAATACCTTTTTAATAACTTTTGTTTGTTCGTTAGATTGGGAGTGGTATATAGAGGAGAAGTTTAAGCTAACTACTTGTACCTTGAAGGTTTCTTGCCAAAAAGCACTTAAGAATAATGGGTCTCTATCAATCATAATTGCCCTAGGCATTCCATGTAGTTTGAAGATGTGGTTGATGGACACTTGCTATTTTTCTTGATAGCAATAAAATGAGACACCTGCTAAATCAATCTATAATCACAAATATTACTGATTTACCTCTAGATAAAGGTAAGCCTTCAATGAAGTCCATGCTAATTTCTCTCCAACAACCTTTAGGTTTGCAAAAGTTTAGGATATGCAACAATGTCATATTTGTTCTTTTAACGAATTAAACATTGCTTAACATAATTCTTGACATTCTTAGCCAAACCTCTCCAATGGAATACATTTTGCACTCTTTTCATGGTTGTTGCTATGCCTAAATGTCCTCCTTGGGTTCGATCATGCCCTATGGAGACTAGTGATATGTTCAGCATTTATTGCTTTACATTCTAATCAACCATTGGTTGCTCCTCTTCAACTACTAATCCTTCTTCTCCTTTCATCATGTGGAAGTGAAACTTTTAATTCTTTTTCTTTTGCATTTATGCCTCCAATATGTACCTATTGTCACATCATAAACATAATCCTTTTGCTCCCAACTCGTTGAAGTCCTTGCTGCTAACCGTTCTCAAGGTTATTCATTAAGGTAATTTTTCCTTAACTTCCAGGCATAGATAAGATTCCATCCCCTTGATTATATTTGGTGGCAGTTGGTCCCTGTACTACCCTTTTAGATGGCATTCCACTTCCTAGGTCACCTAGGTTATGAGGTCATTTGATATTTCCTTTAAAATGATGCAAATTGGTGTTAATTATGACCACTGCCGCTTGTTTCCTTGCAAGCAATTGTGTTATTCAAGATTTTGGGGGGTCACGTAGCTTAACAGCTAATTCCAACTTGGGTTTCAAACACTCTAAGAAAAGTCCTGCCAAATAATTCACATGTAGTGATAGTT
Source organism: Erythroxylum mucronatum (assembly GCA_027563825.1). Lineage (NCBI taxonomy): Eukaryota > Viridiplantae > Streptophyta > Magnoliopsida > Malpighiales > Erythroxylaceae > Erythroxylum > Erythroxylum mucronatum. Next base: position 12,481,356 of record JAOSBP010000008.1, on the reverse strand, counting down.
TTTATAAGAATAACAATAAAACTGTGCACAATAATCTTGCATAATGCCATCCTAATTCAATTCCTTCAAATATCTGACGAGGTTTTCAAATATATCTTCATCAAACCTCTAATTAAGAGTGGCTACAAATTTCTCCCAATCCACCTGCCCATGCTTGCTTCTATTTTTCAAAAATAATCGGTACCATTCTTGAGCTCCCTTCTAAATTTGTAGCCACCATTCTTGATATTTTGCTAAATCTAGTAGGTACCATATATCTATCACTTTCAAGAGGGATTTTAGTCATAATACAAGCATTTCCCTTTCCCCTTGATGTCAAGCAATACTCTTTCTTAGATCTTTGCATAAATTGCTTAAACATCAGTTTCAATTCCACTTCCCTTTCATATCTATCAATTTGATTTTTCATTAACAGTTTCTCATTGCAGGCTTGTGCTTCAGTCAAATTGCTAACATTTTCCTCCAACCTTCGCATTTCTGCTCCGCTAGTGCCTTCCGCTTTTGATGCCACAATCAAGGTTCGACCACTCTAATACTAAATGTTATAGTTAATCCATCAAATTGAAAAATAACTATGGAAATCGTGAGAATAGGGAGGGAAATAAAGAATTCAAGAACAAAGAGAGAGAAAGGAAAAAAGATTTTGTTATTGACTGATTGTTGTTCATTACACAACAACCATAATAACATAAACCAAAACATTCACCAGTAAACTAAAGCTATGTAGATAAGTTTGACTAGAATGATGTGTTTTCGTTTCTTTAAAGGATTCTCTACAACATCGTCCTTTGTGTGTTACTATTGTTGTCTTTCCCATGCTTCCTCTTGTTTAGTTTCCTACAACAATCTTTCATCTTCCACTCTCCTACAAGAAGAAGAAAGGCACTAACAAATATGAAAACTTGGAATGTCCTCCTTCTAAAGCTAGAGACGTCCACCTCCCGAACCTGGAGAAGAATTGCATGATCCTATTCTTTTGAAATTTGAGAAAATTCAAATGATCTTGTTTCTGAGCTTAGTAAGGCACTTGATCTTGAGAAATCAAACAACATCAAGAAAGAGAAAAAAAAAATGGTGCATTAAAAATAACAGTATGGAACAAGACATTTCATATATCGGTTGATATAAGACACTTCATCGAAAATAAAGTAGGAATCAATCCTCTTGGGGCTGTTCTATACTTGTGTCTTCAATTATTTTTGATATTTTTATTTTTATATTATTTTTAATTTATTAGATATTTTTCTTACTAAAATTTCATGGATAGGCGGTGGTTCACATCAACAAAGTCAAAAATAAGAGATGACAGTGGAAAATATTTACAAAAAAATAAAACATTTGACATTTGACTGATATTTTATTTGATTCATATTTTTTGTATTTTAGCATAAATATTCAAATTTAATATATAATTTATTATTTATATTTTCACTCTCACGAAAAACTTAATCCATATATGGACAAATGGTCATGTAAATTCAAAGCAAAGATCAACTAAGGAATGAATAACTTGTGATCCCACAACAGGAACGAACCATTACATTCAGAAGAGAGGAAGCATCACAATGAGGTATGTGTCATGAAATGCATGTACAAGCAAAAAGCATGAGAGCATCATCAAGTCCAAACAGCAATCGATCTTAACTCCCATATAACAAGAATAGAATTAAAATCCCTTACCACTGGCCTTGGCTTCTTGGGTCTAGACCGTCTCAGTTCCTGTAACTTATCTACATTAGCCACCCCCAAGACAGCCGATTCATATGTCCCAAAGTTACCAACAATCCTTCTATCAGACTCCAAACTCAAATAGGCCTCAATTTTGTTTGGCGCAGACGGAGCAACCCACTGTCTGGAATTAAACATCCAACCCAATTCAGCAGGAACAGAATCAAACCCGCATGCAGAAACCATTAAAGAACCTGTCTCCGCTGCCTTCTCATGAAACTGCATCTCGACTCTCTCCATAAACTCAGGCTCTCCACATATGTCCAAATAATCACACCTAGCAGTATCAACATCAAACAAAGACAAATGAACTTCTCCGATCACACAAAATATGCATCAAAAACCATGATGTTTCAATCTTTAGATATACACACCCAGTCTCGGCACAAGCGGCGACGACGGGCTCGCCGTGCAGGCGAAATGGGCCGACACAGTTGAGTATGAGCTTCGTTTGGCGGCAGAGGTGGCGGAGGGAAGAAGGGTCAGAGGTGTCAGCGGTGAGAATGGAAATCGTGGGAGGAGGGGCGGGATGTGCAGCCCATTGGAGGGCCTGAGTCAGTCTGGCCGGACTCCGGCCGGCGAGGGCAATGGATTTGAGAGGAGAGGAAGGGGCCTCAAGGAACTTGAGAGCTTCTCTGACAACGTATCTACCGGTGAATCCCGAAGCTCCCAGGATGATTAAGTCAAAGGGAGGTTGGGTATTGGCGTCCATATTTTGAGAGTTTTGGAGAGGTTGGGACTTGGGAGGACTGATTTATAGTTATAGTTGGGTTTTCGGGTTTATAGAAATGCGTGCCAGTTATTGCGTTGTGTTACCTGAATTGCAGGTGATCTGTAACGGCTTTAAGTCGGTGATGCAACAGGCGAATTCGGTGGAAAGAGTGTTCGATAGGTATGCGATAGATCCTACGAACTTCCCAAGGCCCCGCGAGTAAACTTGCACAGACGCTTATAACAGTGGTTTAGAGTAATCCTTTCGGGAATAGCTCTTATCTTGGCCTTCCCTCTCTCATCGGACGTAACAAGAGACAAATCTTTAGTTATATCAAAGATCGACTTTGGAAGAAGGTGAATACTTGGAACAACAGGTTTCTATCTAGAGCTGG
>JAOSBP010000008.1:12440754-12464286 GCA_027563825.1 Erythroxylum mucronatum | reverse complement strand
ATGGCATACCATTTCATCAAATGTCAAACATGCACAACAATTGGCATGATACAACCACATTTCTAATATTCATTTTTCATGCTAAACATCATATAAACATGATCATTTCTAACAAATTACAACGAATCACACATCATGCATTTTTGCTCTTGGCACCAAAGCTATAAATAATTTACCCACCTCAAAACTTGCAAATTCCAAGGATGACTAGTTTCCTTCCCCTTGGCTTTGGTTAAGCTCTTGATTGCCTAAAACACAACACAATCACCATTAACACTCTAAAATTTCGAAATTCCCAATCTCAAAACCCTAAAATGGGGTTAACTCCATTCCACCCTCAATCTAACATTTCCATACTTCATCTAAGCTAAAGAATTCAACTTTAAGGAAGAAAAATCTCAAAAACCCTATACATTACTATTCATCATCTTCAACCTTGGGATTTCCTCTCTCTAACTTTCCTCCATCCTAACCCTAACTCATTTCTTAAACAAAAACAAGAAGAAAAGTGTTGGAAACTTACCTAAACCTTGAATCTCTTCTTTTTCCCTTGATTTTCCTTCTCTTTTTCTTCTTCTTTTCTTCCTCTCTTCTTCTCCTCCACGCACCCTCTCTTCTTTCTTCTATCTTCCACGGCAACCTCCCTCTCCTCTCTTCTTTTATCTTTTTATTTACCTCTTGGGACTTCCTATTTTGCCCCTCACTTACCAAGCTCTTCCAACTATGCCCTTAGTTACATTCTAACTTCCTAACTAACTCTTTCCTCTTTAGTTTCTACCCAACTAACTAATTAACTAACTCTTATCTCATTTAATACAAGCCATTAATATTAACCTACCAACATACAATATTAATTCTAATTCCACCTAACATTTAAATCTAACTTAAATTCTATCCTTCTCTCAAATCCAAATCAAAACAAATTCTAAACAAAATTTTCAACCCAAAATTCAAACATAATAAATCAATTAAACAAATTCAAACACAATAATCAAATAATCAATTATAACAAAATAAATCAAAAATAAACAATTTGAGCAATTAGGTCAAGGCCTAACAAGTAGGATATCTTTTTATACTCTTCTAGAGATAGTGCATAAATAAGATGATGTTTTACTTTAGCATTTAGCTATGCATTTCTTCTATCAGCATTAGTCCACACTTCAAAGTCATCAGTAGCAGGATGTGTAGCTCCAACTTTGATAGCTTGCTAGACTTTGATAACTATAAATTAAAGATAAACGGTCATTCTCTCTTTTTAGTAGGAGTAGTTGTTTTGATTGAAATAAGTAGGCTTTGAGATGAATTGTCCTTCAATTCGTGCTGTAAATCATAATAAATGTGAAACCTCACTTATCAAATGATAAAGAAAACATACACAAGGGGGGTGAATTATGCAATTTGAAAATTTTTGAAAGTTACCATCAATTGATAGGATCCTATTAAAATTTCAAATAGAAGGAGCCTGTTAAAATTTAAAGTAAAAGGAGACTCTTAAAAATTAAAACAAAAGGATCCTCTTGTAAATAAAAAGAAACAGTAACTATAATCGCAACAAATTAGAAGTTAAGGAGAGAGAAGAAATGACACAGTCAATTTATATTGGTTCGACTTATAATCCAAGCCTACATTCAATTCCTAAGTATCCTACTTGAGTGTTTCACTAAAATCTCAAGCAATAATTTGACGAGCCTTTTCAAACTCATAAGTACATATTTTTCAAGGTTCTTCAACCTTTCACACTATAGTATTTAGCTAGCCTCAACAAGCTCTTAATAAATGAAAGTGTAATTTTCTCAATATAAGCTTCAAAGACTAATGATCTCTCTCAAAGAGTATTTTCACTTTCTAAGGCATAAGGAATTTGTTAAAGATATGACTTTTGAGAGTATTGATGCTATTGATGTATTTCCAAAATCTGGCCTATTTGCAAATGCAGTGGCTCTTCCTTAAATAGAAATTTTCTTCAACAAGTCATTAATTCACTTAAATCCTTAGTCAACTGGATCAACTTTAAATCTAAATAATCTTCGATATCATCTTTGATAGAATCTTTCAATATCTAAACGTTAAAAAAAATTGACTATATCATGGAGCTGAATGTCAAATTATATGATTAGCAAGATCCTTCCGAATATTGTGGAATCATTTATAATAAATCAAGTAAATTCATTAAAAAGGTTCTTGTAAGAAAGGAAACATCTATCCTATCACAAATAACTAGATTTTATTTCCATATAAAAAATTATATAGTTATCTTTTCGAATAAAAGGAAATAATCCAAATTTGAAATTTGAAACATTATTATGTTATCATCAAAACCATTAATATAAAACCTTGAGCTAACAAAGGGTACTCTCTCTTACTAAGACGCTTAAAATCTTTTTTCCGTTGTTGGTTTTAAATTATAAGCAAAGAGTAGACACAAGAAAGGCTGGAACTTGTATATTTTATTGAGCCTTAATTGACTTAATTTATATATGTAGGAGTCTTAACTGTCAAAGCAAAAAATCTATAATAACTTGCTAAAAATCAAGCAACAACTTTGCTAAAAATCAGTTAAGCACTAACTTAGAAAATCTCAACTACTTAGGTTGTTTCTAACTTCAATAATTGCTAGTTTAATAGCTTCAAAGTCACATGTTTAACACTCCTCTTTAGCTTTTGGATTGCAAACTCTAAGCTTTGACCTTAGATCTTCAAAAAGAGACTTCAACAAAGCTTTGGTCAATATATCAGCAGTTTGGTCTTTAATTCTACAATAAACCAGAATCACTTCTCCTTCTTTTTGTACCTCCCTTAGAAAATAAAGCTTAATCTTGAAATGCTTTTTGTTTCCACAAAACAATGGATTGTTCGCAATCGAATTTGCAGCTTGATTGTCCACAAAATTTTTTATGCCTTGTTCTTGTTTCATTTCCAAGTCAGTCATGAATTTTCTGATCCATAGGGCCTGATCTACTGCAAAAATGGCTGTCACATGTTCTGCCTCAGTGGTGGACTGAGTTATAACTTCCTGCTTCTTGGAACTCCAAGAAAAAATAACTGAACCAAAACTAAAATAGTAAACAGAAGTGCTTCTTATGTCATCAACGCACCCGATCCAATCACTATCAGAATAAGCTCTAAGGCTAAAATCCTTAGCTTGATAGAACTTTAGGCTATAGTCAACTGTGCCCTTGATGTATCTAACAATCCTTTATGTTGTTTATAAATGAATTTCACTAAAACAATGCACGAATCTTGATAAGAGACTTACAACTTACATAATATTTGGCCTGGTTACAGTTAGATATATTAGAAAACCTATTAGACTTATGTATAACGTTTCATCATCTTTCTCAGCTTCATCTTCTTTGTAGAATTGCTCTTTTTGATTCATTGGAGTTGTATTTAACTTGCACTCCTCCATTCAGAATATTTTGAGTATTTATTTGGCATACTTGCATACCAAGAAAGAATGACATCTTTCTAAGGTATATCATCTCGAACATGTCTTGCATACTTTCCTTAAACTTACTAATCAACCCTTCTTTACTTCCTGTAACAAGTAAATCATCCACACATAGAGATACCACTAGTAAATCATCATAAACCTTCTTACCATACAAAGTAAATTCATTTAGACTTTTTTCAAAACCTAAGTTCATCAAGTAAGCATCAATTCTGCTATACCAGGCCCTTGGGGCCTGTTTTAATCTATATAAAACTTTTATCAGTAGATAGACCTTGCCCTTTTATCCTTGGATAACAAATCCTTCTGATTTCTCGACAGAGATCCCTTCTTCAAAGTTTCCATTTAAAAAAGGTGACCTGACATCCATTTGGTATATGATCCAGCCCTTTTGTGCAGCAAGAGACAACAATAATCTTATGGTATCTAGCCTCGCAACTATAGCAAATGTGTGAGAAAAATCCACTCAAAATAGTTGTGCGTAATCCTTAACAATGAGCCTCGCCTTGTACTTGTTTACAGAACCATCAGGATTAAGCTTGGTCTTGTACACCCAATTGACTCCTATAGTTTTTTTGTGATTAGGTTTGTCTACCAGTACCCATGTCTGATTTTTTTCAATCATCTTAAGCTCCTCCTTCATTGTAGCCACCTATCTTTTATCTATTGCAGCTTATTTATATCCTGCAGGTTCCAATATAGAGACATTGCACCTCTCATAAATATCAGTAAGTGATCTGGTGCCTCTGACAGGAACATCATATACTCTATTATCTTCATATAGAATTTAAACTTTAGCCTTTCTGTCATTTTCCCAACTCTGTTGTCTGATTCATAGAATTGGACATCTCTATTGGTAATCAGCTTGTTACTTTGTGGTAAATAAATCCTGTAGGCTTTTGAAACAGAGCTGTAACCCACAAAGACTCTTAGTTCTGCCTTTTTATCAAGTTTGTCTCTCCAAACATGAGGAATATAAGAGAAACAAAGACAACCAAAAGTTTTTTTGATTAAACAACTTTGGTTTTTAACTATACAAAGCTTTAAATGGAGTCTTTTTCTGGAAAGCTTTCATTGGTAATCTATTCAGTAAAAAAACTACTATATTTATGGCCTCAACCCAAAACTTCTTAAGCAATCCTTTTTCATACAACAAGCACCATGTCATTTCCATAATGGTTATGTTTTTCCTTCTCTCTAGCTCCATTTTGTTGGGGAGTGTAAGGTGCAGTTAGCTGGTTTTCAATGCCTGCAGCTTCATAACATTTGTTGAACTTTCCTGAAGTATATTTAGTTCCATTATCAAATTTGATCACTTGTATCTCACACCCACTTTGAGTTTCCATTTAAGCTTTAAACTTCCAAAAGATGTCAACAAATTTAGATTTATGCTTCATAAAATAAATCTAACGCATTCTTGTGTGATCATCAATGAAAGCAATATAGAACTTACTACCATTCAGAGATGGTGTTTTTTGAGGTCTACCAATATCAATATGAATTAGTTGTAGTTTTTTTGTAGCTCTCCATGATTTATTTTGAGGAAAAGGAAGCCCAATTTGCTTCCCATATTGACAGGCAACACATGTAGGAAGCTCCTTCTCAAGTTCAAGCAAGCCCTCCACCAAAACTATTTTCCTTCATATATAATAGAGCACTATAGTGGAAGTTCCCATATATTTTATGCCACAAAATAACACCTGATTCCTCTTTATGAAAACAACTTGCTCCTCTTCTATGAAGTCCAAGGCAAAACTTTTACGTTGCATTTTAATTTTGAATACTTCTGTCTTCCACATCTCTGATTATGCATAATTTGTCTTCATACAGTAATTGATAGCCTCTTTCCAGTAACTGGTAAACACTTAGAAGGTTCTGATTAACTTCAAGAACATATGACACATTTGAAATTAATGACAAACCTGTTTGGCTCTAGATTGTTACAGTTCCTTTTCCTCCAACTTCTAGATGTGCTCCATTTCCAATTCTGAATATGGAAATAGCAATCTTGTCAAGCTCTTTGAAAGGCTCATGATTATAAGTCATATTGTTGGACCCCACTTCTGGAGCCCAACATTTGGAGTCATAAAACGTGAGCATATTATCCTGTAGGTTCATTTTAATGAAATCCCATTAATCATCATTTGTTCATCTTAGCCATCATCCCACAAGAGTGGCGTGCCCATACTAGTCAGTCACCATAATCAAACTCGTTGCTTCAAATTCAGAGCAGATTTTGGAAATCTTTACACCAGAACTACAAATTGACTTCATTAGAAAATTTATAGCTCTGTGTCTCTAGTTTATTTAGAATCAATAATCATCTCATTCGGAGCTCTACAGACCAAGATATGATTAAAATACCAAAGTATGTTTAGTAAAATCTCCAATTCATGCTCTTCCAACCGATACCCTTATTTTGATTCAATCAATCTTTTTCAAATCAATACCAAAAGCTATAAATTTCCATGGAGCGATAGAGAAATGTGTTAGGAATTTGTTGGTTCAAAAATCAGGTCATTTCGAGGTTGTATGCCAAAGTTATGGCCAAAAGAGTCAAGTATGTTCAGAGTTGGAAAACCCTTCGGGTGCGCTCGCAAAGAACAAAAGTGTGATCGCAAGGATGGTGATGCGCTCGCAAGGAAGGCAGGTGCGATCACAAGGATGGTGGTGTGCTCACAAGGAAGGCAGATGTGATCGCAAGGAAATCAAGGTGCGACCACAACCAAAGCTGTCCCGTATATAGATATAGACATATCCTATGCGATATCACTAACTTCAAATGATCATAACTTTCAACTCCGATATCCAAAAATCACATTTTACATACCATTGAAAAGCTAAGAAGATAAGCTACAACTTTTATGTAGACCTCAAAAAGGCATTTTGCCTCCAAGAAAAATTTCCAATCAACGTAGCTGTCCCGTATGTCCACCCTATGCAGCCTCACAAACTTCTAATGCTCTTATCTCTCCACTCTGATGTCCAAAAAGTTCATACTATATAGCATTGGAATGCTAGAAAGATAAGTTAAAACTTTCTAGAAGACAACTTTGTCTAATTCAGCCTAGCTTAATCCATATTTTTCCCTGAATTCAGAACACACATTTTTCCCCTATGAAAAACTTGAGAATGTAATACACAAACTTGGAAGGTCATAAGCCCAAAACGAGTTCATATTTCGTTAATGAATCCAAACAAGTTCAACAAGCTTTCATTAAAATTCAACATTCACATCACTAACTTAAAACAAAATGCAAAAGATGCTCAATGTCGATATGCCTATAAAGCAATCCAAAATGTTCACTAACTTAGCGCAAAAGATCTCTAGATATTTTGGAGTTTCCGATGCCTTGCAAGGTTCAACACTCGTCTTGTTTTGCAGCTGAGGAGTGGAAAAATATGAGATGAGCTACAAAAATCAGTGGCTAATATATTTATAGCCATCGGTAATTAGTTACAAATTCAGACATATGTATATATATATATCCAGCAATTCAAGCATTCTCAATCTATTCTAGCAATTCAAGCATTAATCAATTTAGCTTGAAACTCATAACACACAAAATATACTTTATCCATTAAATATAAAACTCAATTATGCACCATACTTGACAATTCAAAGATGCGATGCACAAAAAAATGGCTCGAGAGTTCTGTGGAACGAAACGGACAAACCGAAGTTTATACCGTGAACAAAACGAGTCCAAATTCTTAGGATCTCGTGGCCTCAAACGGGCAGTCGGGAGAAGTCTATAGGTCAACGTGCACGTGACTAACGAAAGCGTTCCTCTCTTACCTAATCACAAGCAAATTTATGCTCAATTCAGTCATATGCTCATACTTTCATGCTTTTTCTCCTTTTTATTTAATTCCAAATGTCATAACCCTTTTCAAGGTATAACATAGTCATAAATCATCATGCATTTCCAAGCTCTCACAACAATTCAATTTCAAGCAAATCAAATTCAAGAAATCAACATACACACACATAGGCAAGAATTTGCCTAATCACACAATAACTATAAATAAATTACCCACCTATTTCGCTTGAAAGTTCAAACTCAATTGTGCCATTTCTCTTACTCTTAGATAAGGTTTTCTTGGTTTCCTAACATAACCAAAATTCTCATTCAATCCAAATTCAAATGGAAATCTCCTAAAACTTTCATAATCACAAAAATGCAATCAACCCAAATCAAGCTCAAACTTAACCTACACATAGTCCATCTAAGTTAGAAAACCCAAAACCTAGTTTAGAAACCCTAAAATCAAATGGGTTCTCTTAAATCATTTTCTTCCAACACAAACCCTTCATTCTCTACACAAAACCCCTTTCTCTAGTAAAGCAAAATGAAAAGATGATTAACTTACCTTAACAAGCTTGATTTATTTTCTTTCTCTATAATTTTTCTTCCTTTCCAAGCTTCTCCCACGATTTTATTCTTATCCTCTCTTCTTTCACGTTTTTCTCTCCTCTCTCTTTCTTTCCACGATTTCTCTTCTTTCTTTCTTACTTCAAGACCATTTATTTGGTCTTTTTTCCATTTTACCCTTCATTTACCTTGTCCTTCCCATTTTACCCCCTTATATCTATTAAAACTAACATCTTATACTTCTAAATCCTTAACTAATGATCATGGAAAATTTGAAGGAATTTTATAATACTTCCTTCTATAAAAATGTTCCTCATTGTCTTAAGTTCCTAATGATACTAAAATCATTCGATTTGGTTCAGAAATCTGAAAGTTATGCCCCAAACATTTTCGGACTGTTCTTATACTGAAATAGTATTTTGTGCTCAACTTCCATCCCGAAATTGAAATTCTTAAAGACTAAATTAAAACTCGATTTCTTCAGACAATTTGTATCCCTAAGTCTATAATTTAATCCAAATCAAGAATCATCTCTTTTTCATAACTAGAGAAAAAGTTATGGCTAAAACATCGAAGCATACTCAATGAACATGTTTCAACTACATTTTCCAGCTTTTAACTTCCAACATTTCACATATAACCTATCTTGTACCTAAACCATTTCTTACCTCATTTCTAATTCAAGAATTCTCCTTTTTCTTTACTCATAACTAATCGCCAACAATTTCGCATTTAATAGTTCTAACTTTCAAGAAGAGTTTGAGATCCAACAATTTGGACGGCTTCAATTATAATAAGCAATAATGATGATGATGATGATGATGATGATGATGATGATGATGATGTTGATGATGATGATGATGTAATTATCTAATATAATTACATTAAGAATATTTAATAAGGACCATTACATGTGTCCTTATCTTTCATCTCCTACTCACACTAAATTGGACTAAACAATTAGAGTTATGTAGTTCTCATACTTGTCTAATAACTCATACGATCAACATAAGCGAGAGCACATGACTATACATTTGTTAGTAATATATGGTTTCTCGATTAATGAATCGACCTTTAAGTGAATTTGGTATGCTATATCTTAGATTATTTATTGCATCAATTATCACATCAATCTTTTTATATAAATATTTTGTATTCATACTGCCTTTTACATATAAGTTAGACCATTTTCAATACATCTCGATACAAACTTGAGTTTATAGTGATCTTCTTTATTTCTGAATCTTTTGAGTCAAATTAACTTACTTTTCTAAATTGTCTCTATTATACTAAATCAATCATTATTTTCTAATATATTATAACATAGTAAACATTAGCTCAATTTTCTAGAATTATAATATGAGAAAAAAGTATATTATAATTTGAGATTCACATAACCTCAAATGATCCTCACATAATATCAGTTCAGAATATGACTTATATTATCCTTATTAGTTGGTAATGCATACTTGGTAAAATTCATGTGTTACAGTAATAATTATCTTTTATTAGAGTGTATGTCTTTCCTCAAATAGTGTACTAATAATAGTTCAAATATTTCATATGCCTAACTCGAGTTCACTTGTTTATTCATTTAATCCACTCTTAAAAACTAACATATGACATAGAAAGATAGATTAGATGAACATATCATTTTTCTAAGTTATGTCGTTATTAATAACTCTTTACACCATTGAATATACTTCACATCGATATTAATATTTTAAGTTTTGAGCACTCATTTATCACCTAGATAAATTTCCTAATGCTTATCTTATCTCTATTTCTACAAATTAATAAAGGCGATCACCCGTATAAGAAGGTATTTCGTATACGTTTGACATACTTCGTATATTTAGAACTAAATATTCAATACTTATTTTAATATTCATTTTATAATAAAATTTCAAATCAAAATCAAGTATTTACATATTTCTATAACAGAACTTTTATTTAAAATTCATTAAGTAAAATGTCATTTAATTCTCAATTAAACATATATTACATCAAATACTCGATGAAAAACAAACTATCATCATAAATAACAAGTATTAGTCAATAGACATATTCATTTTTCTTTGTACTAATATGTCCTTGACTTAGTTATACTTAATATCTATATGTTTGATTTAATATTGATATTTGAGCTCCCTAATACTGTCTTTCAATGTACTTATTCATACATAATATAGTATGCATGAGACCGTTATTTACTTTGAAATAAGAAACCACCTTTATATCTCGTTCTTTTATAACATTCGTGGAGATACATATTGTTTAGGTGCTCACCTTTAGCAATTAGTGTCACTAAATGGTTTACTATAGTACATACAAAATCATTTAACTATTAATTAGCTTATAGTAATAACCTGGTAGTTCTTGAATGATATTTAGCAATCTTAACCTCAAAGATGTATGCATTCTTAGCCATGTTCTTCACTTTGAATGTTATTAATGGCCAATTTGTTTGCTCGTTTGACAAATTAAGTATTATCTCTAGATATCAAAATATCATCTGCATGTAACAATAACCAAAATTAACTTCAATGTCTTAGCATTGAATGCTCCTACCTTATATTTTATTTACGATTTATGTTATATATATATATCAAACATAATAGTGAGTAACCAGATTTTGGTCAATGGTTGCTACCAAAGCATGTTATCAACGTGGAACATATCTCCTCACATGGTCTATTATACCTCTTGAGCTCATGCATAATAACATCTATGTTATACAAGTTAAGGAGTTCTTCTTTCACATAAGTCATATTCCTCACAATTTTCTTATGTCAAGTCATATTGTCTTTCTTAAATATTATCGTGATTTCATGTCATAAGACAAGAGCCTTTTGCTCTTTCAATACATATTAGATTTCCATACTCCATATTTATAAAATGTCACCGATAAAGTTTTCATCTTTAGTTAATTCTATGACAAAATTCTTAAATGCAATAGTCATTTTTCTTAAACATATAGTTTCCACAATGACATATTTAATATGTGATGTTGTCATTTTCAGTTAATATGTTGCAATTCTCTAAATATAAGATCACTAAGTATGCAATCATCATCTATATAAGAATTAATCAATAATTAATCATTCTATTTAGATATATTTGTTTACAAATATCTTAAGTATGATATATTAACACATATGTATAAAACAAAAAGTAAAATAACAATGCATTTCAAATTAACATTTATAATAATGGCCACTATAAACAACTAACGCTACGTAAGTATCATTAAATATTGAATAAAAAGGTGCCTAAAACTTTAACTAATTGTGTCTTCATGAAATTCATACAATTTTTTTATGTTCCAGTTTGAATTAAAATCAGGGGTTCCATTATAACCATTTTCTTGAAAGAAATTTAAGGAAAAACGATTTCAACACATTTGAATAATAAAGTTATTCAATCTAATTAAACAAAGTATGGACAAACAATTTAGGAATTAATAAAAGAGAATAAATCAAATAAACAAATCATTTGATGAGAAATATCCTTTAAACAAATATTTAAGCATTTGAAAATAAATTCATAAAGGAGAAAAAAAAACCAAAGAAAGCATTCATAAATAAATATACACTAAACTCAGATAAGTTGTGAAAATATAGACGAATGGTGCCTTTCATAACATATCAAAAATAACATGATCTTATAATTGACCTTGAAAAAAGTTTTAGTTAAGCCCCAGTAAGCTTGTAGGTTTGGCCTACACTTATGATAACTTATCAACCCATTTGATATAACCTAAATTTTTTAGTCATTTTTCATACCCATTCTTATTCCCTTCTACTATTATACCTATATCCATACCCAACCCCGTGCTCAAACTAAACGCCCCCTTAATTCTATTCTTAAGTTTTATTTAACCTACTAACCAAACACGTATCTTCTTTTACTTTCAAAAATATAACCACCTTTTTAAAGAAAAACACATAACAATAATCACTCAACTTTGTATCGCAGTCATCATCTTCACCACCACCAATGAGGAGGGTGATATTGAATAACAAAGACATGACCATTATACTAATGAGATATTGTTAGTCTCTTCAACAATATAAGAGAGAGCCTCGAAAAAAAAAGTTTACATAAAACCCAAAAAAATCAACGTTAAATTATTTCAAACTTGAATATATTCTAATTTTTTAAAACCGAAAATTAACTTTAGATAGTGTTATGTTATTGGCTTAAGTTGAGGAAGATTGTCATAGTGACTTCGGTGGCTATGATGTGTATCGTGTTTTTCTTGGGTAAAATTTCAAGTAATCAATTAACAAGAATGTTTACACTTTACCAGTCAGTTTTGCAAACATAAAATGGGAGTTTATCTAAATAATGGTGGCTTGGTCAGATTAAATAATTTGAAGTCCTCTACTAGTAAAATGTGGAAGAAGATGGATCAAGAAGAGGGTTGTTTCTCAATGGCTAAAATAAGATGTAAGCAAGGAACTTGGCCACACCATCACCATCAAAGCTCATATGTTTTTGAAATTTGTTAACATACATGAAAATAATAAATACTTCCCTTAAAATAAAACATCTCAAGTAAAAAACACTACAATTTTATTTTGGAAGCATTAAAATAACTAAGGTGGCTTACAGAATATGATGGAAACAAATTTTTGCATTTACAAAAGATGGCAAATATACTTATTTAATTGTACTTGGAAAATATTTCTTTCACCTTCCTATTAAGTCATGTTTAAAAAAAAATAGTACATGATTTATTAGAAAAACAAGACAATAAATTAATAAGACATTTCTAATTGATATTTTTATCCAATGTTAAATTCCTAATAAGATAAGAATATCATTTTTAAATCAATGGCTACTCCAGTATGGAGTGAGTTTTACTTGTAATTATACTTTCAAGATAATTAAGATAAGCATTTTAATTACAAATTAATAAATTAAATTCTTCTTATATTTATCATAATGCAGGTAAAATATGGCTCTAATATCAATGTTATATATACATGCAGATAACATGATAGGATTGATACTTGCTTCACTGATTATTTAAACAATATCACTTACAAATTGTGTTTGTTTATCCACCAGTTAAAGAACTTATTTTAGGATTCTTCACCCTTTGTTCCACACTCTTTTCTTTTTTTTGTTTCTTTATACGTTGTTATGCTATTTTGGAAATAACAAGAATTTGAATAAAAATTCAAAAGGCTTTAAATGCCTTAAGTAGTTATCTTAATAACAATAATAATATAATTATTTTTTATAGTTACATTCAAGATATTAGATAAGAACCATCATGGTGTCCTTATCTTTTAAATGTTCCTCATCAAATAAGTCTTCATGTTCCAAACAATAATATGTTAGAAATATAAAATGCATTAAATTATGACTCATGAGTATGTTGTATACAAAGAAGCATGTTTTATCAATCAAATACATCTAAGCATTCAAGTACAAGTGAGACGATTATATAAAGAATCCTTCGATGATTCATCAATTTTCTTATTACTTGTAACATTTCAACTATTGGTTGTGACATTCCCCTAAACAATAGTATACTAGTATCAACATAAACTATTCAAGTCATATAGGAAAGAGGAGTGAATAAATCTTGATCAATAAATCCTACCTCAATCAAGCAAGCTATTACAATCAATATTTTGTTACAAAATAATAATACAAAAGTCCACAACATAAATTAGAATGAGGCATGGATGTTAGTTTATTACTCATAGGCTAATGTTGCTAACAGGTCCATAAAAGCACTACACATTTTAGATAAGTATAATCTTTTTGTTTGAAGTAAAGATTGCGGTCGACATTTGTTATCTCAGACATAAATATAAGTATTAGTTTGGATTGTAATAATAATTATATCCAAAATCCTCTTACTAAATTATAATAGGATTTTATCGTGTAAATGTTTAAAAAAGATAGTAGATTTTCATAAAAAGGTATGCACATTTATTAATACTAAAATATTCCTTACTAGTTTGAACATAGAAGTAATCATGCCGGAGAATACTTTGACATTGCAATAATTGTTCTTGAAAAAATTTATAAATTGAAGAAGGATGTATGGATTTAAATCTCAAAACATTACCAAAAGCAAATGCTATATAATTTACAACAACACCATTTGGCGCCATCTACTAAAAGCGTGAGAAAATTTTCGCATACCTATTCGAATAATTCTCAGCTTTCTTTGAGTAATTGTGGTAGAAAAAAGATGGACACTCAGAAAAGTATTCCACCTTGTTAGAATTTAAGAATTTTCTATATACGTTAAGAGATTTTTTATAACTTTTTATTCAATAGTAGTATTAGTTAAAAATGTGTGAACATCCTCATTTTGTGGAATTTGTATTAGATGAAAACTAGAGGTTTTAGTATTGACAAAACAAAAATATGATATTATAGTATAAATATCAAAATATAAATGAAAAAGTGTTGTTCTAGCCTAAACAAAAATTAGAAATCTGTTACTTTTGTTTCTCTGCTATTGTATTCTTGCTTCCTTTAATTGAAAGATGATACTTTTACATGGTATCAAAGCTTTCAAAGATTTTTAAAGACCTGTGAGTGATTAAGAGAGATTATTAGCAAGGCTTTCCTTCCATAAAAAAAATAAAAAATAGACTCTAAACCTTAAAAACCTCCAAAACACCATGGTTTCTAGTAATATAGCAATTACAACCCCTGTATTCCCAATTCATGATGGTGAAAACTATCAAATTTGAGTTGTTAAGATGAAAACTCACTTGAAAGGCCTTCGTTTATGGCAATAGGTTGAAACAAAGAAGCAACCACAACCTTTGGGTCAAAATCTAACCCTCAATCAAATCAGGGTTCAAGAAGAAAAGTTAACAAAAGCTCCAAAAGCTTTGTTTCATATACAAGGTGCAGTCTTAAGTGTAATTTTCAAAAAGATTATGGCTTGTGAAACTCCTAAAGAAGTTTGGAATAAGCTAAAGGATATGTATACGGGGAGTAATAAAACAAGAAAATTCATATTTTGAATTTGGAAAGGGAATTTGAAGTTTTGATGATGAAGGATAATAAGACTATTCAAGAATTTATGGATAGGCTCATAGAAGTGGTTAACAAAATCAAGCTTCTTGACGTGGATCTAACAGATCAACAAGTGGTGGAGAAGGTTCTCGTGAGCTTGCTCGTAAAATTTTAGTCTTCTCATGAGCTTGCTTATAAATTTTGAGTCTAACATTTCTTCTCTTAAGAACTTAGAAGGATATAACTCAAATTCCTTTATTTAAACTTGTTTATGCCTTTCAAGCTCAAGAATAAAGGAGAAAACTGAGATAAGAAAGAAAAAAGACTTTCCATTCAAAGAAAAAAGGGAAAGTTCAAGCTGGAGAGAAGAAATAATTTGGTACAAAGAAGGATAAACAAAAGTATGAAGGCCACGTTAACAAAAGTGGTAGCAAGAAGAGATTTTCTCCTTGTCTTCACTATAATAAGAAGGGTCGTTCATAGAGAAATGTACAATGGCATTCATATAAGCAATTTGTTCATGTGGAGAGGGAATGTAAAAACAAAAATAACCAACAAAGGCAGCAAGCTCAGATAGCAGAAAATTAGCAATAACAACATATAAAGAAGTTATTTTGTTGCTATATGTTATATAAGCCACTATACTAACACTTGGCTTATTGACAATGGTTGTATAAACCACATGACACCTGATTTAAGTAGCTTCAGTGAGCTAATTCAATCATACAAGTCTAAAGTGAAGATCGAGAATGGAGAATTTTTTAATGTGAAAGGCAAAGGAGTTGTTATTGTTGAGGCTCTAACAAGTACTAAATACAATTCATATGTGTTATTTATGCCTAAAATTTGCAAAATTTTACTAAGTATGGGTCAATTACTAGAGAAGAATTATTCATTACATTATTAAAATATATCTTGCACCATTACTGATTATGCTGGTTGTGAGTTAATGGTTGTAAAAATAAGAGACAAAAGCTTTATAATTATTTGGAAAGAGACAAATATTGTAACATCCCGTCATCGATGGGAAGGGTAAAATGGTAATTTAGAACGGGTTAGGAGTGGTGAAAATTATTTTGCTATGTTTATGCATTCATATATATATATATGAATAGTAAATTTTGCACATGAAATGATTGTACATGCATTCATGGCATTTTCCGGTATATGTGTCTCTAATGTGCTTATTGTGAAAAATATAATTTTTGTACTTGAAAATTAAATTGGAGTGGGTCTTTGTGAGTTTTGAATTTTTGGAGAATTTTAGAAATTTTTCTAGAAATTTCAGGGTACTTTTTCGGACTAGGAAAAATGCCAAGTGGCGGACTGACTGGGTACTGGTAGGAAAAAGTATTGTCCAATGGCACTGAAAATTAGGTAAATCAAAATGTTTCTGAATAAAAGTGAGCCCAAAGTTGCGATTCTTGATTTGCACGTTTTCGTCTGCTAGAAAAAAAAACAAATTTTTATACTGAGTTTTTGAATAAGTGATGTAGCACGCCACCCTCGCGGGGCACGAACTCGGATATCACTATCGATGTCTGGTTCGGGTCTTGCAGGAGTGGGGTGTTACAAATATGCTTGCCTTTAATACTGTTATTGATGAATCTATGTTATGGCATAAAAGATTTGGCCATTTTAATTATGTTAAACTTAAGCACTTGTATCACAAACGATTAACTCGAAGTCTTCCTGATATGCATAATAAAAAGAATGTGTGTTAAGTTTATCAATTTGAAATGTAAAATAAATTTTCATTTCCTATTAATAAGGTTTGAAAATCTTCTAAAAAGTTGCAACTTATCCGTATAGATGTATGTGGACCAATGAATACATCTTCACTAAGTGGGAGCAGTTATTTCATCTTGTTCATAGATGATTATAACAGAAAGTGCTGGATTTATTTCATGAAGAAAAAAAACAAAGGTGGCTAATGCATTTGACAAGTTTAAGGCTTTGGTAGATAACCAAGCAAATTATAGCATCAATGTGATAAGATCAAATAATCGCACCAAATACACATAAGATAAGTTTGATAGATTTCCTAATAAAGCTGGTATTGAACATCAACTGACTGTCACTTACTCTACTTAATAAAATGGGGGGAGTGAGAGAAAAAATAGAACCATTGTAAAGATGTCAAGATGTCTAATATTTGAAAAGAAAATTCCAAAGTGTTATTGGGAAGAAGTTGTCAACACAACTATGTATTTGTTAAACAGGCTTCCAACCAAGTCTATAAAGGATAAAACTCCATTTAAAGCTTAGAATGAAGTTAAACCAATTAGAGAGCATCTCAAAGTATTTAGAAGTTTATACTAATCTCATGTACCAGATGTGAAAAGATACAAATTGGACCACAAAGTTGGAGATGAGAATCTTTATGGGAAATAGCTCGATCTCTATAGGCTATAGAGTTTTTAATTTAAAAATAAAAAATAATTAGTAAGGACATCAAATTTGATAAGGTGGTTGTATGAAACTGGGAGAAAAATGAGATAGAAACTGTAAGTGTTAATCAAATTGGAAAAACCATACCCCTAGTTCCTGAAGTGATAGAAGATGCAATTGGTGATGAAAATTATGATGATGTTCTAATGAGAGGAATGAAGTCACTTGATGAAGTATATGAAAGATTCAACGTAACTTTAGTTGAGCCCATATCTTATGTTGACGCTAATAATTGGATGGTTAGAGAGTTACAATGAAGGAGGAGCTGAAAATGATAAATAAAAATGGCATTTTAGAGCCTGTAAATAAGACCAAAAATTAAAAGATATTGGTGTTAAATGGATTTATAGAATCAAATATAACCCAAATGATTATGTAAACAAACTTAAGGCTAAACTAGTCGTGAAAGGTTATTTCTAAGAGTATGGTGTTGATTTTTCAAAAACGTTTGCTTTAGTAGCTTGACATGATAGTATAAGGCTTCTAGTAGATTTAGCAACAAAGATGGATTGTAAATTTCCTATTGGGTATTGTTGATGATGATGTTTATGTTAAATCAGCTTTGCTCAATGGTTCCTTTAAAGAAGATATATATATTGAGTAACTAGAAGGATTTCAAGTTGAGGTAACAATGAAAAAGTTTAGGAGCTTTTTAAAGCTCTCTAGGACTTAAAACAAGCTCTAAGAGCTTAGAATAGCATAATCAATGGTTATTTGTTGTTGTAAGGATTCAAAAGAAGTGAAAGTGAGGCTACTCTATATATGTTAAAAGAATATGAAGATGTTCAACTTATTATCTCTTTGTATATAGATGAATTGTTAGTTACATGATACAATTCAAAAAAAAATATGAAATTTGTGTCACAAATGGAGAGGGGATTTGAAATGTCCAATTTGGGTTAAATGAATTTTTTTTAAGGTATGGAAATTTATCAATGTGAGGTTGGAATTTTCATCTCACAGTAAAAGTATGTTTAGATTCTGAAAAGGTTTTATATGGAGAGATCAAAACCAATGGCAACTCCATTGGTTGTGCTTGAGAAATTGTCAAAGCATAGAGTTGGTAATAAAGTAGATGCTTTTAATTATAAAAGTCTAGTTGGCAGCCTGCTTTTTATACTATAAGGATATATTTGATGCTCTCGACAATCTTACTCGTAAATTTTAAGCATTTACCTTGTTAGATTCATTTTGGTGTAGTTAAAAGAGTTCCTTTGACTATGGTTTGTGGTTCCTTAAGAATGAGAGTTATCTAAGGACAACAAATAATAATTGGGCAGAAAGTATAAATGATTTCAAAAGCACTTCCGATTATGCTTTCTCATTTGGATGTGGATTTTTTATAAATGGAATTAAAAAAAGCAAGAATTGGTAGCTCAATCCTCAATAGAAGTAGAGCATATTTCTACAGTAGCACCAACAAACCAAGCAATTTGGTTAAATAAGTTGCTATCAGACCTAGGAAAAAGGCTAAAAGATATGATTATTGTTGTCAACCATTGTTATTACAAAGAACCCTGTACAAAATGGAAAAAACAAATATATAAATGTGAAGCTTTATGTAATAAGAGAAGCTAAGAAGAACTATAAAGTCAACTTAATGCATTGTTGGTCAAAAAAATCAAATTATTGATATATTGACTAGGGCACTTTCCATAACCGAGTTCAAAAAGTTAAGATCAAGGCTTAGAGTATCAAAGAGAATTCTCAAAGAGGAGTGTTAAAATTTGAAATTTTTTTAGATACTTTAAGATATTTTTTGTAACTTTTTTGTCAGCAGTAGTATTAGTTAAAAAGTTTAGAAGATCCTTGTTTTGTGGAATTTTTATTTGATGAAAGCTAGATATGTTAGTTAGGTTTGGTATTGACAAAATAAAAATATGATACTGTAGTATAAATATCATAATACGGATGGACATGTGTTGTTCTAGCAAAAACAAAAATTAGAACTCTGTTACTTTTTCTTTCCTATTATTCCATTCTTCCTTCCCTTTGCTAAAAGTTGATGCTTTTACATACCTATGAAAGAAGAAAATGTAGCATTTGCTGCTAAATCATGTAACCAAACCACCACCATTGATTCCATCAAAACAACTTACCTACCAAAACAAACTGCCTTCATAAAGTTACTAAAACAACAAGTCAACATGCAAGACAAGAGACATATACACACCCATCAACCACCTTCCAAAGGTTTCCTTTCGATTCTACTTTCTACCCACACAACATATCACGTATATAAATCTAATCTCATAGCATATAACTCACTAATACCTAATATTCTATTGGAACAATTGCCAAACAAATTTAAAATATCAATGTTGAACACTTACAATGGAATGCACGCCTTTATCAACCATGTCCATATGTATAAGGAACTTATAGATTTACACATGACATCATACATGATCAAATATAAGGATTGTTCATCAACACTGAAAAAAGCAACAAGATCATATTATCAATGCGTGCAATCAACTTTGATAGCCTTTTTTCAATAGCCCACTAATAGACTTACATCTTATTTTGTAAGCAATAGGTGTACAACTAGAGATTCAGTGTACTTTATCCTAGTAACTCAATAAAGTGAATAAAGTATTAGTTATTATTTACAATGATTCAGTTTGGAGGCAAGCCAAATCTTAAACTTGGATGTCACAATAACAATCACAACATTCACTAATGGCCTTAAACCTAGCCAGCTGTTATGGAATTCCATGTATATAAAAAAAATACACCCCACAATTATAAAGAAGTCTAGGTAAAGATGCAAAACTACTTGTATTTAGAAGCTGAGCATAACATTCAGATGTAGAATGATTGAGCACAGAAAATGAAAGACAAGAAGAGAGTATGAGGGTCAATCCTCAAACTAAGGGAAAGAAGTCATAAGGCTAACGAAGGAGAAAAATTATAGAATAAAGATGGAGAAAAAGATTCCAAAATTCAATATCTCCATAAATAGGGTGATTGATTATGTATTAAATAATGACTTGATAAGAAGACTGAGAAAAATGTTGACAATAACATCCAAAATAAATAAGGACTTATATTGTCAATTTTATGAAGATGTTAGACATAATACAAAGGATTGCATAGACCTCCATTAAAGTAGTCAAAAATCTAAGCAACTAGGTAAGTCTTAGGATATTTCTGATGAAAGAAAAAGATAATTGAGATAAACAAAGGGACAAGGAAAGTAAAGATGCACATTGCAGGTCACTAATGAGAGAACCATAAGCATACTAACCATCATGCAAAAGGATATTCAACATCATCGTAAGAGAAGAACTTAAATACACCAAAGCATAACTTAGGTGTACCATATAAGAGCACAACAAGATAAACATCAAAAAAATATATTAGGAAAGAGAAGTAGAATTTATAAGACAACAACATATGGAACCTAGTGCACCCATATAAAGACCTAATAGTTATGAAATTGTCAATGGTAAATTTAATGGTGAAAAGAATTTTAGTAGATATGAAAAGTGCCGTGGTTATCTTAATCTATGAATGGTGAAGCAATAATAGTCACATCCATCTAAAGAAACAATTTTGTCAATAAAATTTCCATAACAGAGCTGGATATTAAGAACCCAACCAAGGAGATAAAAGGGGAACCAAATGAAAATGTAAAAAGCAAAGACGTTAATTTTTTTTACACATCCATAAGAATTCATTTCTTCTAAGCTTGTTTGGATATAAAAAGGTGACAAACTCATCATTTAACTCTTTTGGTTGGGAATCCAACAAAGAAATCCTAATCCTCAATTATTTGTCATGCCTATTATAAGCAGAAAAAGGAACAATGCAAATTGGAATCTTAGATGAAACATGGATGGCAGATTGAGTGTTGACAAACCTAACTATTTGATTTGAACTATCAATTTTAAATTTTAAAGTGATAAACCTTATATGGTACAAAAATGAGCTAAGAGGTTATTCCCCCATCCCTGCTCTTAATTAGACTCTATAATAAAGTTACAAGGACAAAAGAAGCAAGTTTACCTCTATAAAATTATGTCAGGTCTGAAAAATTATCCTACTTTTGAAAGAAAAGAAGACAAGCTCTCAAAAGTTCTCAAATATAACAAGTAGACATCTCAAAAAATTAGGAAAAATAAGAGCACTCCCACTTTATGCCCATCAGACGAGAATGACCCATTTTAATAACTCAAATATAAAGACCTTTCAATCAGAGTTATGGGTTTCATACCTAGTCAATATGCATTGTACTGATAGGAATACTGGAAAATAAAATTATTGTACAAAATTTGGGTACTAGCTGGTACTAACTGTTTTGACTATTATCGACTGGTGCTATTCAATATATTCAATGTAAGTTAATCATTAGGTAAAAACTAAAAAATAAGAAGAAAAAAAATTATTAAGAAAAAAGATTATAACCTTAAGATGCTAATCCTAAATGCAGTTATCTCAACTCTTAACTCCTATGTAAGTCGTAGAGAAAGCTCTCTTTGTTATTGCTGCTCTTAATTGGGGGAGAGATAACAATGAAAATTAAAACATAGACAAAAAATAATTACAAAATTGAAAGGATATAGTAAACATGATTAGTGTAGTGTGAAGATGAGTGTAGCAACTAGGAAAAGCTAAAAGGAAGGCAACAATATGGTATAAATGATAGATACGGTGGCTATCAAAGGAGGAGAAAATTAGGTTTTCACTCTTTCTAGGAAGGCGATGGGGGCTAAAAGATGTTTAGGGGTTTTTTTCACTCTCTTGTTTTTGGAAGATGATTGCCATTATGTTTCATAATTCTTAAATTTGTCTTCTAGCCCATGTTTTAGAAGAGAACAAAAAAAAACCAAAAGACCTATCCTCTTAATTCAATGCCCTACATTATATCCTTAATTTTATCTTTTTTATTTTACAACTAATTTCCAACCTTTATCCCTAATCTCCCTTTTTTAGTTAATTAATTAGTTAAATAAAAAATCCTAAATAAATTTAAATGAAATCAAGTTAAATAAAGAAAACAAAAAACTCTAGTAAAAAAATTAGTCAATGATTACATTATGTTACGAAAAATATTTGTAATTGAAGTCTAATCAAGACTTAAAATGACTAAAATCAAAAAAACATAAACAAAAAATTAAAACTAAAATGATGTAAATGGAAAACGATAAAACATAAATAGAAATGATCATAATAAATTTAATTCATTTGTAAAATTAGAAATATATATAGCACAATATATTAAGGGGTTATTTTGTAAATAAAATAAAAATCATTTTGTAGTTTCAAAAAATATTGAATGTTAATTGGTATCAATGCTATATAGTACCATCATTGAAATTGATATCATGTCTAATAGGTACTCATAACATTACTTGCTACCCTTTGCGAGGAATTCAAAAGGTCTCACAAAGAATGCGAAACAATAGGAACCAGTTGGAAATAGACCATCTGTTTTTGTTACTCTGTGTTCACTATATTTTATAAGCATTCATTTATCCAACAAATGAGATAGAGAAAAATTGGATAGATAAATACTCATGAAATAGGGTAAGCATCGGATAACGAGAAGATTTTATTTAAAAGTGAACAAGTTTGGCAAGAAATTTTAAAAATGCGTGAAACTTAGGGGGCATTTGGTTTGAGGGTTTGGGAATGAAAGAATGGAATGATTGTAAAAAATAGTGTTTGCTTTGGAGTTTTCAATTCCAAGGGAATGGATTCATTCCATAAAATTTGAGAATCCACTAAACCCTCCAAAGGGGTGGGTATCAAGTTTTCATTCCAATATAGTGGTTACTATTTATACCCCCCTACATAAGCAAATTTTATTCTTAATTATATTATTAAACTCATCATCATCATCATCATCATCATCATCATCATCATTTTATTATTATTATTATTATTATCATCATCATCATCATCATCATCATCATCATCATCATCATCATCATCATCTTATTATTATTATTATTATTATTTATTATTTATTATCTTATTATTATTATTAATTATTATTATTATTATTATCTTATTTATTATTATTATTATTATCATTGTTATTATTATTAATTATTAATTATTATCTTATTATTATTATTTATTATTTATTATTATCTTATTAATTATTATTATTATTAATTATTAATTATTATCTTATTATTATTATTATTATTATTATTAAACTCATCATCATCATCTTTATTATTATTATTATTATTATTATTATTATTATTATCTTATTATTATTATTATTATTATTAATTA
>JAOSBP010000008.1:12395092-12413749 GCA_027563825.1 Erythroxylum mucronatum | reverse complement strand
GAAATGTGGCTTAAACTTTTATGTCACACCATGTATGACTTCTCATTCATCAAGGTCCTTCATTTCATAACTTGTTTTGCAAGATACGAAGAAGCATATATCTAATTCGGGATAAGACACATTCTATACAAACTATATGAAAAGAAAGTTGTACCATTATGTTTTGCATTAAACAAAAACTGTACAATATAAGTATTAAATGAAAAACATCAATCTTCCTTACCCAAAATTAATCAAAAGATCCCATAAAAATGTGTCGTGTAAAAATCAAATGAACCTTACAGCAAAGTTCAGTACATACATCTCCTATAGATATTACTTCTACTTCTGTATTGTTGTAAACCATCAGTTTCTCCTTCCTTTTATTTGTCTTTATCCTTGATATGAATTACTGCATCGCAGAAGCACCTTGATCAGATGTTCCACTAAATAGACACCAAGAACCTAATGCAACTATCGAAAATTAGATTCATAAATTGATAAACCAAAGACCTCATGGTCTCAATCTTTCCTTTTAAACCTCATACTACTGGTTTCTTTATGTCCCTAGGACATTTATCAGTACTGGTTTGACCAACATTAGCATATGGAGAAGATTTGAACTTTCTACCTTTGAATTTAGCAGGCTTCATCTTTATCTTCCGTTAAGTTGCTTCGAGGGCTGTAGGAGTAGCAAACTTGAGTTTCTCCTCCTCAGCAACGCAATGAGCTATCAAAGCATTGAAATCCCAACATCTTCAATCTACTGTGAAAATGAATTATTCTCGATATGTACTCCATTACTCCCCTTTTTTCTCATATATACTTCACGGAGAATAATTCTTTCATCAAAGCACTCGTTTCAACATAGGTGAGACTATATACCTCTGTGGGAGACATTATTAAGAAACTCCTTCACTATGTCTGTGTCCGGAAATCCACTTCGCAGATGGTTAGGTATGGATCTCTTAATGGATATCAGATATATTAGACCGATCCCAGGTTTCATAGGCTACTTTATGAACTCTCGAGTTCATGGATGTAGGTGGAGATGGCTTATTCGTCTGTATGGTCATATCAACCTCAGCTATATCCATAACATTCAATACATCCTCTATCCAATTCTTCGTATTGAAACCAGTCAGGGTTTCACTGGTGACATTGATTTTGTTGACTGAAAAGGTGACTTCAAGATGATAATTTTAAATCAGCACAAATGTAGGACAACAACGATACTCAAAGCCATTAAATAGTATCTTTACTGAAAATTTGGTGACACATATTATGAAACACCTGTGGGCTGAATACATTATATACGCAACTAAACCTTCCACATAAAAGCGATTAGAGTACAAATCATCAACTTTTATGACACTACCACCTGTGGGCGAATAGATCATTCAAGTAACGACTTTCCTCTATCCAATGCCTTTATGCACATCTCAAAATCTCAAGTAAGGCTAACATCTGTGGGTAGAATAACCAAACATGAGACCAAAGACATCCCTAATGTGTAAGCAAAACAATTCAAAATACTGACTCGAAAGGCCATTGTGGTGACCACATTCTCATCAGCACTCAAAAAGTCCGCAAACACAAAGGATATATCTTTATGTTATCCTCACATTCTTTATGGGCATATGGTATGTGACAATGTAACCTCAATAAATGCAAAAAACTGAATGCACAGTCTCATTGTCACACACTCGTGCTGAAGACATTATATGAAAACTTCATTTGAGACTTTTATTAAAAAATCTCAATAGAGTGACTATCGTGCGTAATCGGACATTGAACCGACCATCTGAGACACGAGAACCTCATGTATCTTCCTTATGGCAAGTTCGTTGCGCGAAAATTCACTAAAAAATGACTTCATAATGTCTCAATTCCTTTTTCGATATATTATCATGCAATCTCGAACACAGAATACGAGACCCGAGACACAAAAACTTGAAGTATCTCCCTCATGTGATGTCCAAAGCATGAAATTTCACTTAAAATCAGATTTATAATACCTTAATTCCTTTTTCTATAGTTAAACTTTAATTTATTACTAATGTAAAAAATCCAGAAAAATAGAAAAACTTACTTTATAAATTTATTGGACCCGGAAATTGACCCAAAACACCCCGGGCACCCTTACGGGAAATCTAAAATTTTTATGTTTTTTTGAAAAATCACTGTAGCAAAGTCCATATGGCTGACATGGCGCATCACGTCAATGCGTGTGACGCGGGTCCGCTTGTGCGCGAGTGCCCAAATGCATCTGACGTGTGTGCGTCACGCGCTACCCACACGCAGACGCGCACCTACTGTACTGCACGTGCAGCGCACGTAGCCCCATTTGTCTAGAATCTGACGTGCCACGTGTAGGGACGGATGTGGGGCGTGTATGGCACGCGCCCTCCGTCCCACGCTCGTGGGAGCGCGAGTCGTGCATACGCTACACGTACGACACACGTCCGTTGCTCGTTGGAGAGTCGCGTCGGTGCCTGATTGGTGCGTGCACCGCACGCACCAACCATACGCCGTTACCTCGCAGTACTGTAGTGCACGCGCTCGATGTCTTCTCCTTCTCCGACATCAGGGGCGATTTCTGGCATCTCGAGATGTCGTTTTCGCTTCGTTCGGCCCATTTTTGACCCATAGCTAGCTTTATGTATACCACTTTTACATAATTATATATGTAAAAAAACTGAAAAATGAATAAAAATTTAAGGAAAGCCATATGAGATGAAAAACTGAAAAATATTCGTTTCCGACAATCTGATCACGTAACCGCTCTGATACCACATGTAATATATAGTACAGACCTTATTACGTACCCAGGATCAACATGAAAGGATTAAAAACGAAGGTAATGCGGAATACCTGATTTTGATTCCATCTCTGATTCCGATGCCGATTCCGAGTGCCAAACGATCACAAATCTCCCAGGATCTTCTATGGAAAGTGTTTACCGACACTTGATTTAACTCTTTCTATAGTTTTCTCAATACGTAAGCTCTCATAACGAGTTAGAAATTTCTTATGCTTACGATTGATATGAGCAACTGTAGGAGACCTTAACCTATATATAGCTTCCATATCGGACTTTCTCATCACAAGGCCGATATGGTTCTGGTCCACACTAATTGAGATCCATTTTCTACCCAAATTTTGACCCATTAATCTAGATCATTTATTGGGTCATTTTATTATCTTTATCTGGATCAAATTATGTAACTTAACTGATAATTTATTTAAAAACAAAAAAATATAATTAATAATTATCCAACTTTATGGGTAAAACAAAATTATCCAACACATTCAGCTGAGACCACAATGCTGACCTTTGATAAGCACTGTTGTGCACGTAGATCAAGGTTTTGAAACCCGAATCGGACATCGAACCGGAAGCCTTACTGGTCATTGGTTCGACCGGTTGTGACGTCATAATTATGCAATAATTATATTTAATTATATATAATATTAGTAATATTAAAAATATAAAAATATACCAAATAATATAAAAAAATATTGACAAAAATAAAAAATAAAAAAATTCATTGAACCAGTAGTCGAATCGGACCGATTCGATCGGTCAATTGACTGGTTTTCACCGATTCTCACTGATTCAATTGGGGACTGGTTTTTAATGGCCACCCGGACCAGATAGCCGACCGGTCACCGGTCGAACCGGCCGGTCCGGTCTGAGTTTCAAAACAATGGCGTAGATGAAAGAGATGTAGAGAGTCTTACTCGTATCCTTTCGAACCACTTCGATGTGAATCAATTGGTCAGAGATAAAGATGGCATTAGCAGTGACTTTCAGGGCATTGTAAACAATCAAAATTCTGCCATTTTGTTGATGGGTGTAGTTGAATATTAGATTCTAATGGCGAGGCCAAAGATGCTGAAGGTTGCAACCGTGGAGTTTTATACCTGTCTCCAAGAAACCCGCAATAGAAGGTTTATTTTGGTCCACTAGATTCAAGGTTTTGAAATTTGGACCGGACGTCGAACCGGAAATTTTACTGGTCATCGGTTCGACCACCAATCGAATCGATGTGATGTCATAATTACGCAATAATTATATTTAATTATATATAATATTAGTAATATTAAAAATAGAAAATATACTAAATAATATAAAAATAAAAAAATAAAAAAATTATTGAACCAGTGGTCGAACCGGTTAGACCGGTCGAACAATTAACCGGTTCTCGATCGGTCAATTAACCGGTTCTTACCGGTTCCCACTAGTTCAATTAAGGACTAGTTTTTAAGGATCATCCGGACCGGATAGCTGACCGGTTACCGATCAAACCGTTCAAACCGATCGATCCGATCCGGGTTTCAAAACTATGACCGGATTGCGTAACAAAAGTTTTATATGAGGCACATTATTCCCTCTCACATTCCACGAATCTTCATGTGTGAGAGTCCCCAGTGGGGGCTTTCTTCTTTATGCTTTTTCGCCGTTTCAACGCCGATTCAAAAACCTCTTCCCAATTGGGGATCGTGGTTGGAGTGTTCTATGTGATAGGCTGGGCCTCACTCTCAGTGCCATCATCCGGAGAGGATGTTGCTCAGTACCATAATTATTAAAATAATTCATTTGAACTAAAATCTATAAATTTTACTGATATCGAATAGGTTAAAGCGTTTAAGTGACACGATTACTATTAGCCAGTAATACATTGCTGAAAGCCAATTATAGATTGACTACAAATCATCTATACTCTGTAGTGTCGCCTCTGTTAAACTGTTCCTAATCACATACTAAAACTATATAAATAAAATATCAATGACTACTCTGAAATGTAGGTCCCCACTTTCGATGAGTAGAGTTTGAATTGTGAAGTTTCTAATCTTCTTCACGGCAAAGAGAAGTTTGGTTCCTCCTGAATACGGAAGATGCACCAACTTGTGCGAGGAATGCGTCGCAAGTAAAGTTGTGAATACAAAAAGAAAAAGACGAAAAGAAAACTCCAACTTTTATTATGACTACAGATTGAATCTACGCCATCAAGAAAGTCACACGTCAATCCGATTCAATTTCCACTTTCCTCTTGGAAAGATGCCAACTTGGCGTCAATGTGACGCTTACTGTTGTTTAGTGCTTTCGTGCCTACCCCATTATTGGCACCACCTACCGTTTTGCTCAACAACCCCCAGATACCGTACCCACCAAGCTCCAAAATCCTCTCTTTCGTGTTTTCTTTGGTCTTTGATTGATGTTGGGAAGTAGGTATTAATCGTCAAGCCTCGTCTCTCTCAGAGTTCTGTTCTTTCTTTGGCTGGAGCTCTCTCTGACTTGTTACAATGGAGTCAAAGCTGTTGAGACCTTCCTTTCCTGCAATTACAGGTTCTGTTGCATCTTCAACGACCACTTGTTATTTTGCTCGCCGAGCCAGCAAGAATTCATTGACATTGTCACCTTCCCTTTCAAGCTGCGAGAAAAGGCGCATTCTTTCTGTACAGGCGTTTCCTTTATCCTCTGGGTGCGGAAATAGCAAGCTTTTTGTCAATATTTGCTAGTTACACAACTTCAGCTCGTAATTCTTGATTGGAATGAATACGCGTTCTTAGAGTGATAGTAGCTGCGAAAGTCTCAAATGTGATTGAATCAGTAATTGCTCCTACGCTTGTCAGGCATCCTGGTTTACTTTTGTTCTTTGCTAGGATGAACTCATTTCTGATTTCTTCTCTGATCATTTGTTTGCTTGTGTTGTTTCCGTAAGCTGATATCCTGATTCCTCATTTTGTTTTTCAATATTTGAGGTTGTGAATTACTTTTCTTATTTAGGTCCTTACTCTTGAATTTGTCTTATATGGTATGCCTCTTTGTGCACGCGAATTACTAAATTTATAATTATAATCAGAAGTCCTCGAACACAATATCAACTGAGATTAACTGTTAGCTATCGGCAGCATAAATGTGAACTGCTGTCTGATATAAATTGATATTATTCGTAAATCGAAATTTATTTGTTTTTTCTTATATTATGAATTTATGATTGGTGTTATCTTTCCTTTTTTCTCTTTTTCTCTTTGGAAGAAGGGGACGGGTAAGGAGTGATAACGTGGGTACATTGCTGTTTCGTTTCCTTATATGTCACATTAATATGAGAAGACTATTTGCACCAAGGAGAAGTTCCATGAAATTGGATTTCATGTTACTAGAAAGTGTAAATCGAGTGCTCTGGTACCTGAAACCTATCAGATAGGTGCTTCAATTATACTTTATCATGCTTCTATGAGTGAGTTATCTAATCGTCTTTCTTGTGCAATTTCTCTTGCAATGCATAATAGTCACTGGTTAAAAGGACGGGTAAACGCAGAACTATCAAGCCAAAATGAGCTTCACACTTCAAGGAAACTTAGTGCTTCCAGGGAAGTCGTGTATATAATGGATCTTTATCACTTTCTTTATACTTCTAATTCCTAGAGTTTGAATGCAGCCAAGTGAAATAGTTTGAATTTGTTCTAGTTTGTAATGAGTCAGTTCCAAAAGGCAGAGATAAGAATCCCTTCCACTTCAAAAGTTCAGTATAGACAAGGAGAAAAAACAACACCAATCCCTTCCACTTCAAAGTTCAGTATAGACAAGGAGAAAAAACACCACCTTTGAATTAAACCTTTTAATGGAAACCCTGAATACATGTAGATGCATATATTCCCTCCACCCTGTTTGATTTGGACAATTGAATGCCGTAGGAGTTTCTAACATAAACGAAAATTTGCATCTCAAAAGTTGTGAACTTTTGGCTTCAATTCTCACTTACAAGTCCTTTATTACTCTTTTTACCTTCCTGACACCTACCCTCTCTTTAACAACCACCGAAACCAATTAGCGCCACGTCTCCGTTTGTTGTTTGCTTGCATGTTCTTTTTGTCTTTTGAGAAGGTAATATCTTGATTTCTGATCCTTTTTGAGTTGTTGAGGCTCCATATTGGAGAGTCTTTAAAACTTTCTACGTTGCTTATGTTATTGCTGTATGCTGTTGAATTTGGCCTATAGATAGTATGCTTCTTTATTAACAAATTCTATAGGTTCCTAAGTTCTATGCTAAAGAATTTTTGAAACAAAATACTAATTGAGATTTTAATTGTTGATATCTGCAATTAATGAACTAATGATTCTTTCTTAATGCAACAATATAAACTTGAATTGCCTCTGATGTTTGAGATTATCTATGGCTCAAAATTTATTTCTTAGTTCTTATTTTGTGATTGGTGATGTCTTTCCTTTTCTCTCTCTCTCTCTCTTTTTTTTTTGGTTGTGAGGGAGCTAGGTTTTGAGTTGTGCCTCATATTGTTTGTAGAGATTATTCTACCACTGAAGCTCCCAGTAAGGAGGGGGGTTTCACGATGAAAGGCATTCTAAAGGTTTTCTTTGTCGGAGGAGGGCATATCTGTGTTTTGAGTTTTTCCTTGTTGATGTTTTAAAAGAGAAAAAAAAAACCCCCTAGATATAGAGGGCTTTTATCTCTTTGCCAAGTATGGAATGAACATGATTATTTTGGTGGACTCACTCGCCAAACCACATAAAATTCTTGTGTTATCTTCTCTCTGTCGTGTGTGTGCGATATTTCTCGATTATTTTGCTGCAGGTTATGAGAATAGTGTTTCCATCAAAGAGAAGTTACATGACATTGGGTTGCATATTATTAAAAGAAAGTGTGTCAAAACATGTGAAACCTGTCAGATAGGCACTTGAATCTTAACTTTATTATGCTGATATATCAAGGTTATGGTGATTAAACCTACTTCATCATGCTTATATGCATGAACTAAGGTAATCATCTTCTCTGTGGAATATATGATAATGGTGGATTTAATCTGACGGGTTAAAATCAAGGGTAGACATTGAACTAATTGGTTATATAATCTTCATGCTTCAAGGAAACTTGGAACGTCTAGAGAATTCCTGCACATGATTGACCTTCATTATGAATTCATACATTTTTGTACATTGCAAATTTTTAGTGATAATTTCATCTTTGCTTCTGTTCAATTCCAACCATTGCTTCTTTCTGTGAATGATTTTATGAGTCTCAAATTGTTTCTGCATACAATCATTTAATTGGAAGGTTCTGAGCATATTCAGCCAACTTATCAATGTCATTAATCTTTTTATATATGCCTACCATATGTAGATTGGAAAAGAAGAAAACGGTGGACGAAATTGAGAGCTTGAAACTTGAAAATATAAGGCGTTCCTTGATTCGACAAGAGGACAGTATTATATATAGCCTCCTTGAAAGATCCCAATATTGTTATAATGCTGATACATATGACCCTGATGCTTTCACCATGGATGGTTTCCATGGATCTTTGGTGGAATTTATACTCAAGGAATCTGAAAAGCTTCATGCTCAGGTATGCTGCACTTGAGCTTCTCAAATTGCAAACAAGACCTGTAGTATGCATGTTTTCACAATTACTCTGTACATCAGGCTGGTAGATATAAGAGCCCTGATGAGCATCCTTTCTTCCCTGAGGACTTACCTGAGCCACTTTTGCCACCGTTGCAGTATCCAAAGGTAAGATCTCAAATATGACAAGTGCATCCCAGCATATGGTAGATCATATGCTCTCTCTCTTTCTATATGGGATATCCTGGTCACAACTCTTTTGAGGTTGTTTGTCCTTCTTTTATCATAATTGTTTTCTTACCAAATAGGTACTGCATCCGATTGCTGATTCCATTAACATAAATAAGAAAGTCTGGGATATGTACTTCAGAGAACTTATACCTAGGTTGGTCAGGGAAGGAAATGATGGAAATTGTGGATCTGCTGCTGTCTGTGATACAATCTGCCTTCAGGTATGCTTTTAACTGAATGTTTCCACTTGCTGATGGTTTAAAACCAATTTGGTATCGAAATGATGGGCAGTTGCAAATTATTTTTAAATCGTGTTGTTACTGCCCTTTGAGTCTGAGATAACAAAAACTGTGCATATGTCCTTGTGTCCTTGGGAAATCATGAATGGTTAGACTTCCAAGAGAACAAGATTGTATCCGAAGAACTCGTTTTAGTTGAGATTTTGCTTATTACTTGAAACAGGGTTAAGTTTGTAATTGCAACTTGCGATTTCTCATCATGGTGGCCTAATGCCCACGATATATATACTACTGAAACATGTATTATCTGGTTCTTCGACAGATGTTGGTGGATTCATATATGGATGCATGCACTTGCATGAGTTCATATTATATTTCCGACGTTCTACGTGTAATGCCTTCATTTCTACCATAGCCACTTATGTTTTTTTTGAAGCTGCAAAATGAATTGCCTTATGGATTGATCCTATTCAACTTTCATTGTTCTTGAAAATTTCCAGACACGTTACCTCTATGGCAATGAAGAAATCTTCAGGATCCCCATGATTGGTTATCTTTTCCTGACGATTTAGTTATCAAATTGGAATTTCTTCTCTTAAGATCCTATTTTGCAATTGATGAAGCATCATAAGGAAGTGCTATCTTTTTTCTGTGAATAATTTTTCTTCGCATTCCTAAAGGAGCTGAAAATTTGCATTAATATAAAATAGAAGTTATTATGACATATATTCTCTTAATTGCAGGCTCTTTCAAAAAGAGTCCACTATGGTAAATTTGTGGCTGAGGCTAAATTTCGAGACCGTCCAGATGACTACGAAGCTGCAATTAGAGCACAGGCATGCCCATGATAAATTCCTTGACTTTATTTTTCTCTTCATAAAGCGGGGTATTGGTGGTATGTGCTCACCCTGGTAGGCTCTGAGTTTTGCAGGACGGTGATAGATTGATGAATTTGCTGACATATCCAAAAGTTGAAGATGCAATTAAGGAGAGGGTCGAAATCAAAACTAAAACTTTTGGCATGGAGGTGACGCTACCTGTTGAGGGAGATGGGGTTGCCCCTGCATACAAAATCCCACCAAGCTTGGTTGAGCACTTGTATGGTGAGTGGATCATGCCATTGACAAAAGAAGTACAAGTTGCATACTTATTGAGAAGGCTGGATTGAACTTGGCGATATATGTTTATAGTTATGTGGAACCAGTCTGTTTTTTGGGTACTTGTTTAAAGTTTGTGATTTGAAACTCTGGATATACCTCTAAGGTTTCACGGATGCACAATTATAGTGCAACGCTTAGGCAGTCTCCTTCAAGGAAGACCAACAACCAGGTCCATGTATGTTCTTAACGTCTTATGAATGTGAATGGAAAAGATCATTCTAATCTGTTAAAGAATTAATATTTTGGGTGAGACAATGTTTTCCCATTTTAGATGTTGGTTTCGAGTTTGAAGTTCCGCTAGTTCAAACTATAACTTAAACATATTTCCCACTTGAAGGCCTTAAGTTTCCCAACTGGCATCTCAAGACATTCAGCGCACAGCTTGTAGTTGATGTTTTGGAATAGGCTGTGCTGGAGTTTCCAGCTCAACCTTAAAAGGATCGCAAGATTTTGGCTTCTACCATATGAAATGCTTTGGGGTCCATAAGCTTCCCATGATGAAATTGGCCAAAAAAAGAAGAAAAATAACCATGCGAACTTGATTGCGGGAATTACAAATTGTGTGTTTGCTATAATGATGCCAGGATCTTAGCCATCATGAACAACCGGCAAAAGCATACGTGATCATTGGCTTTTCAGCCATGAGAAATCTGACGAGGTTAGCCAAATGGCACTCATCTTAACCAAGAACCTAAAATACAATCAAGAGAGTTTTTTTTTTATTACATTAATAATCTTGACTTAGCCAAACTAATTCTAAGTCCGTACGACCCCACCTCAAAAGCTTAGAGGATGTAAATCTGGAACTGAGGATTATCAATAAGAACATGCCTATTTCTTCTCTTTTGGCGTGACTCGAACTCAAGACTTTCTATAGAGGAGAGTCTTAAGTGAGAAATCTGGACCAATTGATCCACCTCTCGCCGTCTTCCGAAGATATAGCAAATACACTTTTTTTTTGTAAGGTTTTGATTTTTTTTCTTACAAGAAATTGTTTTTAAGCACGTAACTTTACTCTTACAAGAAATTGTTTTTGAATACATTTCATGCCCATAATTTCATATAATTTGATTTTTTTTTCAATTCCTCTCAGTAAAATATAAAAAGTAAATAAGAAATGGGATGAGATTACTATGCCACTTACCTAGTTATTTCATATGAGGCCAAAAAAGAAAGTAGACAAAATAAATATCACATCGCCGAAACAGAGGCCATAAAAGATTTAAACCGTTGGGGCTTGTCTAAAACTGTTTGAAATATGTCTTACACGTGAGACACAGTCACCTTCTAACGATCTTCTTGTTCAGAGCGCTGAATTTTTAATCCTTGGATAACAGTACTTTAAACACCAAGGTTGTTTTTAACTTAGTAAAAGCCCGTGGTTAGTTGCTTGTGGATCTAGAAGCTAAATTGACGGAGTGGTCACCTTTTATTGATAAGTTAACTCATCAACGCAAAGCCGACAAATCTTTGGAGTGTACCTCAGAGAGAGAGAGGCAATGGAAGGAGTGCTGAGAGCACGCGGTTTAGGGTCATCAATGGTAGTGATGGGTTTGGTGTGCATCCTAGCAATTGTGGTGATGTTACCAGAAGTTTCTGCAACTAAGTGGACTGTAGGATCGAACATGGGTTGGACTACTAACGTTAACTACACCATCTGGGCTCAAGACAAACAGTTCTACAATGGCGATTGGCTCTGTAAGTACTCTGTATCTGAAATCTAGCTTGTCGTCACTTGTATTCATAACCTTTTAGTTGAAGTATGCGCATATTTCTTGATTTTTAGTTAGTATGCATTGGGAAATGGAGGAAAGTTAAGTAGATCCGAAATGGGTTCTGTTTCTGGTGAGCTGGTCTTTAATTTCAAGTTGCGAGCTTTTTTCTTTTTTTCACTCTTTGTTTTGTTAAGCATCTAGCTAGTTCGCATCTGGTTTTAGGAGTCAGTTTAATCCAGACAGCGTACACTTCGGTTGTTCTGCATTAATTCTTAGTTTCTCATTGTAAACCCTTTTTTTTTTTGGGTGGAAAGCATCAGTAGATGTTTGGTTCTGTTTGCTTATTAATTTCAGAATGCTATTGTTTTTATGTAATTGAAAGCTTAAAAAAATGCATAATTGCAAATACAAAAAGATCCATCCTTGTAGGAAGAAGTAATAGA
This sequence comes from Erythroxylum mucronatum, assembly GCA_027563825.1. Lineage (NCBI taxonomy): Eukaryota > Viridiplantae > Streptophyta > Magnoliopsida > Malpighiales > Erythroxylaceae > Erythroxylum > Erythroxylum mucronatum. The sequence goes on along the minus strand of JAOSBP010000008.1, from coordinate 12,401,616 downwards.
ATTACTTATGGATCTGAAGGAAAGGGGGCTTTCTGTTATGTTTCTCCTCTTTTGTTATTCCAGGAATTAGATGGATGATTCTTACTTTACTGAAGAATGCTAACTGGTTACAGTGACAAAATCTAAAGCAAGTTGATGTTAAAGTGTTTGCTATCATGTATCTGATATCATAGTCTGATCAATACTTAATGGGAAATACAGATCTGTAAGCTTTCCTTTTCACTTGTCTTTGGGTTCTTCTTGTTTACATGATTTCAAAAGGGATTTGGAACAGTTATCAACTGTCAGGATAGAATTACAAGATACACTAAAAGGTCGCAGAACTAAAATGTTGTCTTGTACAAAAATATAGTACACTGTTTCCTTCCTCGAAGTTCAAAGCTTGATTGCGTTGGTGTTCAACTGATTGTTCCAAAACTATTCTAGTGTTCTCTTTCTTCAAGTCCAAATCTTACTGATGTCCAAGTTCTTCCCAGTTTTTGTTTATGATAGGAACCAGATGAATGTGCTAGAAGTGAACAAGACCGATTACGAGTCATGCAACTCTGATCATCCGCTTCACAACTGGACTAGGGGAGCTGGAAGGGACGTTGTCCCTCTGAACGTGACTCGCCCCTATTATTTCATTAGTGGGAAGGGATTCTGTTATGGTGGCTTGAAGCTAGCTGTTAGTGTTGAAAATCCCCCTCCCCCTCCCAAAGCTTCACCCTTAAACGAGAAGAGTGCCTCTCCGTCTCCGGTTTTGGCTCTTAGAGGGCAGTACGTTCTACCAGCTGTTTTGGCCATTGGTGCAGTATGGGATGCCTTTGTCCATTTGTTGTAGTCGTGTCAACTCAACGTTTTCTCCACATTCTTATTGCTTAAAGTTTAGTAAACCAATCTGTGAATGGATATTTGAGTTTCTTCTCCATTACTTCTTTCTTGAGGGTTGTTTTGTATGAGATAGTTGGCCTGAAATTGAATGTTGTGTTTGAATTGCTAAATGTTCACTAAAACTCCAGGGACTGGTGAGAAAAATGACAATTGTATTTGATTCCATGTAGTGTGTAGATATATGGGCCCCTCTACCACGTGGTAGGTGAGCTTGTTTATGTGAAAATTCCCGCTGATTGTGGAATTGAATGGAGACGTATGTGCTTTGGTTATTGATCCTTTTCAGACCTTTTTCAAATACTCTTTTTAGTATTTGGGATGAACAGATAATGAATGGCATTGGGGAAATGACATATTAACATGGCGTCTTCTGCCTGAAACTGTGACAATTAAATTTTATAGGCTATAACTGAGCATCAAACTTGTTGCTCTGATCAGTCACCAAAACTAATAGTTCAGAGGTCGTCCTTTAAGGTTTAAGATCAATGATTCGATTCTTGCACATGTCAAGTCACGGCATAAAGAATACGACGATAAGCATTCTCCGACTGCTTGTCAGGATTGGACGACTTAGATGTCTAAGCTTGTCCCAAATTTCATGATCTTAACATTTTCAGACGCACGAGTTCCAGCCAAGCAGAAGAACCTTGCAAACTAGGAAACAAAGACAAAAGCATGGCAGTTGCTGGCACGATTCAGCTTTGTCAAGGATGTGCGCCAGTCAACATGTGAAAAGTTTAAGAAACAGAGACAAAACCATGGTAGTTGCTGGCACGAATCAGCTTTGTCAAGGATGTGCGCCAGTCAACATATGAAAAGTTAATGATCTTCACAGCCTTGACAAGAAAACTAGTCTATCTTGTCAGATAACTACGTGCATAGACGTGTTGTTTAATTTTGTATAACTGCTTGACAGATTTTCTGTAAAGAATTAATGTCAACTATCCATTCATCAATGATCCCCGTAATAAGCTTCGCCTCTAACCAGGCAAACTAAATACGTATTGTTGAGATTTAAGTCACAATCTCATGTTAAAAAAATATGAAACTAGCGAAGGAAATATAAATAGAAAGAATTAAAAAATTTAAAACTTTAAGATTTTAAGTTAAAGTGTAGTGTTAAGGCTATGAGTATGTTCTCTTTGTTAGGCTCATGATGTAAATCTTCCAAGTAAGAGGGCTCCTAAGTACCAACAAATGGTATCAGAACTGATGATTTGACAAGTGACGATTATGAAGACGATAGTCGGATTCCGTGATTACTTCCCTATATAAAAGAGTAAGGAGACTTCTAGTGGGCCCAGACTAGTGAAGTAAAAGAGTTATTGGTAACACCATATACTCGAGCTGCTAAGAAAAAGGTTTTAAAAAAAGTTTTTGCCCAAGCGGGAGCTCAAGCCTAATTTAAAAGTTCACACTCGAGGGGGAAATTGTTGAGATTTCAAGCAAGTGAGAATCTCACGTTGGAAAGAGATGGAACTAAGAAGGGCATATAAGTGAAAATGACCTATAAACTTAAAGCCTTAAGGTTTTAAGTTGAAGTGTAGTGTCAAAGCCCGCGAGTATGTTCCCTCATTAGGTCCATAATGTAAATATCCTAAGTAAGTGGGCTCCCCAGCACCAACACATATAAATAATAATGACAACAAAAAGTGGAACACTTGATTATTGGCTAGATAGGTCTAATAATAAAATTTTGAAGGAATTTTTGTAGTTGGTAAGAAAAAGAAGCTTTTATGCTTATTAATGCCATCAACATTGATCAAAATCCAAAATAAAAATGTCCTAATTGTAGAAGAATAAGAGTATCATTAATATTACGAATCATAAATTAGCTCAAACTTAATCCGATTTAATTGAGTTTTAGATCGAATTCAAACTTTTCCTAATAAAATTTCAAACTTTAGACCAAATTTGAACACATACACACGCACATACGAGTATTTTATGCCTATATTTCTCTAACGTCACCACTTCTTTTATCTCCTTGTTGCCATTTTGTTATGTTGTAAAGTTTTACTTCTTTCTCCAATAATTGCGATGACTTATCATATGAGTTGGATGGTACTGTGTTGTTCTATGGGTACTATGTTAGACTGGACTAACAGGGACAAAGTTTGATGTAAGAAAATATGTAACACATAGATAAACACAAGATCTTTTAAATCATATGCATCAAGTTACTTGGATTTCATTGTATCCCAATGATTAAAAGGTAAGAAATTTTTATTTAAAATCTTGTATTTATGCCTTTTTAGATAATTATTATCAATTGTTACTGTTATTTAACAATTAATCATTTAAAAGGTCGCATCTTGTAAACTCATCAGGTGTATCCTTTTATTATGATCTCCCTCACACATATGATGAATTTATTTAATAAGATTTTGACATGTTTCATACTTGTCTAATAACTCATGCAATCAACTTAAGAGCTTATGGTCATATATCTATTAGGAATATATTATGTCTTGATTAATTAATCGATACTTTAGTTGATTTTATTATACCGTAGGTCATATCTCGCATTCAATCTCCTTTAATCCTATTTATTTCATCATATCATAAATGTATTTAATTCTCCTACTAAGAGTTGGTGGCCACCTTCGAATACAGATTTTTTTTCCGTATGCAAGTTACTAACCAGAATGACCTTTCTTTATTCTAAATTCTCTTGAATTCAATTTAATTGACTTTCCTAAAATTAACTCATAAGATTGTATCAATTATAATCTTCTAGTAACATTCAAAAGTGGCAAACCTTAAACTTCATTCTTAAAGATTAGAAAAGGGTCATAAGGGTATATTATGATGTTCACTTAACCTATAATATCTCACACAATGTAAGTTGAGATCTTATGGCTTACATTAATCACTTTTATAGTCGTTTCTGCACACATCATATGCTATAACATTAACTCCTATTAATTTAGATTGTATGTCTTCTATAAATACAATACTGTATAGATGTTTGTTCATACATACTTAATGTATAACTTGAGTTCACTCACCTACTCTTATCTTTATCTTTCTAAACTCTCACTTGGCAAATTAATATATATACAATGACCATATGATTACTCTAAACCAATTTCCTTTTGGTTTACCATCTATGTTGGCATTTACATTTTAAGTTTCTTACTTTAACACTCTATTATCACCTTGATAATAAACTTAAAATTGTCTCATCTTTAGTCATTACAAATATTAAAGTTGATGTCCTATATGAGAAGAAGGTCAATCTTTTATTTACCCGACATGCTTTTTGATTCACACAAAAATATCTTACACAAAGTAAATATATTTCATAATTACTTAGTAATACTTATTACTTAATAAAAAATGTCAATTAATATTTGCATTTATACATAAAGATACATTGAATGAACATATACGTAGAAATGTTATTCAATTACATTTCAATATCTACATAATTCGAATGACTTCACATACCTAATATATATATATATATCTCAAGAAATTGGTTTTGTCATTAAATCTGCCACCATGTCTCTTATAAATATATACTTCATGTTCACTTCTTCTTATGTAACTATATCTTTCACACAATTGTATAAGATGTCTATATGTTTGATTTTACAATACAAATTGGGGTCTTTATTATAAGCAATTATTGCTTCACTGCTACAGTTGATTGTTATTGGATCAGTTTTGCTTTTAGTATCCCCGAAATTGACTAAGAACCATCTAAGCCACATAACTTCTTGTACTACTACCAAAAAGATATAAATTTAGCTTCTATTCTGGAATAAAATAACACATGACTGTTTCTTACTTTTCCACGATAGAACCGTTGTTAAGTTAAAAAATATCCAAAGATAGATTTTTTTCTCACCTAAACCTCCTCCCCGATCTACATTTGTATATCTTTGTATACATATATCATTGCCTTAATAATGCAATGCATAATCAATAGTACCTTTTAAATCCTTCAATATTCTCTTTACTGTTTTCCGATGTGCTGATTATGGATTTGACTAATATCTGCTCATCATTCTCATAGCGTAACAAATATATGGCTTTGTAAACATTATGACATACATAAGACCTCTAATTGCATTGAAATAAGAAATTTTCTTCATTTTTTTTCCTTTTTTGTAGCATAGATGCACAAAACATCTTGTTAAGACCTTTGTTTTTAGTAATAGGATTATCTATTGGTTTGCAATCATGCACAAGAAATCATTTGAAAATCTTTTAAATATAAGTCACTTGAGAAAGTGACAACAATCTTTTTGAATAATTTCTTAAAATCCTAAATCCAAGAATATATGTAGCTTCACCCATATCTTTCAAAATATATTCTTGGATTTAGGATTTTAAAGGTAAAAGTCAAATTTATCTTTGGATCTCCTAATATATATACATTGGTCATCATCAAGCTTATAAAAATCAAATGAAATGATTAATTTATGAAGACGTATGTACCACTGTCTTGAAAATTACTTAAGACCATAAATCGATTTTAATGACCAACACAGTTAATGTTATTGGCATGTCTTAATGGAACCTACAAGTTGTTTAATATAGATTTGTTCTTCTAATTCTCCATTTAGAAAAGCAATATTTACATCTATTTGATGTAATTCAAAATCCAAACTAGCTGTTATAGTTAAAATTAGACAAATTAAAGTAAACCTTATAATAGGTGAAAATGTCTTATTATAGTCAATTCCTTCCTATTGTGTATATCCTTTTCTTTCACGAGGCGTGCCTTATATCTTTTGATATTGTCATCAGTGTTTTATTATATTTTGAGAACCAATTTGCTACCAATAACTTTACACCTTTTAGGGAGGTCAACTAAGTCTCGCACATGGTTTGAGCTTAAAGAAGTTATATCTTCTTTCATTGCTTATAACCCTTCTTTTTTAGCAGACTAGTAAGGAGAAAGATGTCGTTAGTGGTGGTAGGAGAAACACCACAGGTGATGTGTGGGCATCGGACAATGGCAACGGCAATGGGTGGTGGGCATCTCTTTCCAAGTTTCCACTCATCTCTCAGGTGACATCATGCCCTGCCGTTGCTCTGTGCATTCCTCCATATGGTATGGCCTATTGTTGGGGAGTGGGATTCAAACCACCACCTTCAAACTACTACCACACAGGATTGCTTTATGAGGAAGCAGTTGTCACCCACTCCACTATAGAAATATAGTAGCGGTAATAAGGCAAAATATAGTGGGAGTTTTAGGTTTCTTTAAAACGTTGCTAGTTTGATCCAAAAGTGATGGTTTCATAGAGGTTGAAATATTTATAGATTTTAAATGATTCTTAATGTCTTTTGGATTTTGAATTTTGAATTTCCATAGTGTTGTCAATGTTTTGATATTATCCAACAATTCATAGTTGTCGTCTTGTATAAGTTTCTTGAAAAACTGTAGGGGTGTATTAGTTTTACCAATGTTTAAAAAACCGAACCGGACCGTCCGGTCCGACCGGAAAAAGTTTTAACCGGTCAGTGGTCCGGTTCGGTTCCACTTAATAACCTCTCTGTATAAAAACCGGACGGTTCAACTTTTTTGGTCGAACCGGACCGGTCCGGTCCGATCCGGTTTAAACCCTACAGACCCAGCGAGCGTAGAGAACGAGAAGGAAGACGAGGAGAACAACACCGATCAGGACGGCTAG
>JAOSBP010000008.1:12380961-12394992 GCA_027563825.1 Erythroxylum mucronatum | reverse complement strand
CTTATAAAATTTTCATCTTATTTATTATATTCCGGTTTGATAGCGGTTTACTACCGGTTGAACCTCTAAACCTTAAACCTTTCCTTCGACCGGTTCGATGTCCGGTCCGGTTTTTAAAACATTGAGTTTTACAAACTCTTTGATTTATCGCAGTCATTTCGAGCACAATCAAAAACCAGAAAAATTAAATGCACAAATATAAATCAATATCTAAATTTGGTAACGCAGTTCGGCACACCTTGCTTACGTCTGTGAGGCTCTCACTCAGCTTAATTCTTTAATTAACGACAATAGTTTTATGCAAGGTTTTACTAAGCCGACACCACTCAACCCTTAACACTATCCCTCGTCCTCACAACCCTTGAAAGAATTTTACACTTAAAAATACGACCACCTCGTGCTAATCTCAACAGAGAATTTTCTCAAACAATGTTTAATGATAACGAAACAAAATAAACAACTCAAGTGATTAAACAAAATTCAATATAAACGGAAACACTTGAGAAAGAAAACAACTTCCCTAACAATGAAGCTTTGTCAATGAAAGATTAGGAAGTTGTCCACTAAGAAATCTGTTGTAAACCTCCAATATCGTCACTGGAGCATCCCACACACAGCAGCAGAAAAATCACCAGTAAAAAACCATTTGTTTACCGAAACGTTGCATACAATGGAGCTATAACCACATGAAAACTTTTGGAGTTTTCATACAAAAATCCAGCAACAACGACTACCTATAATGATCTCACCGAACCTTAGAAAATGCAACAAAAATATAAAGAAACGCAGCTAAAAAATGGACCAATTTTTTTGCATGTTTTCCCTTAAAAAACATCACACATTCAATCCAGAAAATCACATTAACCTAGTAGAAATACAGCTGCAAATCTAGACAAAATTACCAAAAAATCAGCTATCAAATATCACTCAAAACCTCCACACTAAAACTTCATCATATTTTTCCTCTAAAAGAAAGATTATACAATTGTTCAAAGATCCACGTTATGCATATGAAACACAGCAATAAAGATTGTTCAAAATCACCAAAATTGTAGTTGACAAAATCAACAGTATAAACGATTACACAACCTACTATTATCGTTGAAGAGAGATGAAGAATACCCAGTCAAAGGTCTCAAACAAAGACCAACTCTACAGCCCTCATACAATCAGCCCAAGGTGTGTTGTATTCCAAAAACAAATACAGCTGAAAATACTCAATAATCACAGCAGAACCAAGGAAGATTTCAATCAAAGACACATCTGCCCAATCATGTGATTCACCCAAAACTACAGCTCCAGCAATTAAGCCTCACAAAAACACACATTCATTTCAAGAAAACCACCTATTTGAATTTTCCTCAATTTTGGTCAACAACTAGAAAGAATGCAGGCCATCAATGATTTTTTCTGCTCACTAAATTCACGTAAGACCCACACCTAACATAGCAACAATCATCACAATGATCGTGCAACCAACCAAGATAAAAAAAGCAGGAGTCACCCATACAAGGAGTCATGTAGGCACAACACCAAATTTGCAGTTCACTAACACTATCCTTCAGCCCACGACAACATGGTACACACGCACTCCTATTCCAAATGAGGGGTCACACATACATGCCAAACAAACTTCAGCAATCACGCATCCCTTAAATCACCAAAATAATTAAATCAAAGCTTCACCATTCACCCACGACTGCAATCAATACTCCACAAAAAAATCACCAAAATCGCTCACGTAAGCCTTGCTACAACAGAAAGAAACATGATGTCTATCCATAATCTGACATAATCCACTTAAACTTCAATTAAAGATAGACTTTTAATTTCACTGCGATTCTTATACCAGAGTCTAACTCAAATAAGGAGTGTTACTTATTTACACAATGTCTTGATTTGTATTTTTAAACATTATCTTAAAGATTCAATAATCAAAAATGCCAAAATTAAATAATTAAGATATAATAAATATCTTAACATAATTTTTACCAAACTTATTCTAGATTATAAACCAACACAATTGTGTGTCTGATTTTCTCCGGTGATCGTTTTTCTTTGGATATGCAGATGGCTATCAACAAAAACTAAACAATATAATTTATATCCACAATGGAACTCGATAGATAGGCAATATAGTTTCTATCTATAACGGAACTAGACAAATAGGCATTGAATTTGACATTGGATAAACAACAATTTATTGTTTAAACACAAATATGATAAGAGAAATTAATACATATAATATATTGCCAACAAATACTTAAATAGAACACCATTCGAAAATTATAATTAAGATGCATATTTGTTTCAACAAGTCATATAATTATCACTCTAGAATTTAAACAAGTTATAGAATAATAAATCAATTCAATAAAAACATAATTATTAATTTAATTTAATAATATGATTAAGACGCATATATAATTTGAAGGGACACAAAAATAAACATATAATTTTTCAAGATATTTTTTCACTCAAAATCTAGCATTTGTACTTTTTTAGATCGTCAATCTTTTCAATTGATCATTATGTATTATTTATAGGTAATATTATTAACTATTGTTTAACAATTAATTATTTGAAAATTAACACCTTTTGAATTCGTTTCCTTTTATTATCATTTGGTTATTTCTAAATCTTTAAACTCTCATGTTATTTGACTTGGCGTGGCATTGACGATGCTTCAATTGACCATCATCACTCTTATGCTCCAATCTTCTCTATCATAAAGCTATTGGTCATTGTGCATGTAGTGCTTGAATCCTTCTGATCATATTCGAAAAATTTCTATTATGATTATTATTTAAAACATTAAAATCTACATTTTTTATTTTAAGAGAATCCAAAGAAGTAAAAGACATATTCACTAAAGAGTAAAAAGAAATGAGATAGGTCGATTCAAATTTAGCAAAAATAGGCGATTAAACTCTTTCTTATAAAAGAGAGTATTAAATATGATAAATGTAATCTATCATCACACCTAATTATTATAGGAATCGATCTTCTATTCCTGAAGATCTGTTCTCTCTATTCCTAATAGATCTCAACAATCCAGTGCAATAATATGTTCCCAATTATTATACCTTATGGCTAAACAAAGAGGATGCTAAAAAGTATATTCCTCTACTACACTTTAAATTTAAAGGCTTACATAATTTTTTTTGTTTGTGAATCATCTCAAATAGTAATAACTAATAACGTACCAAAAAGTTGACTTATTCTTCTGCTAAGTTTAAACTTCTGCTACTGTAAATATTCTGCTGCTGTAAATATTTTATTGTTTGTGTTATCTCCTATTCTTTAGGATTAGTTACAATCTTTTTGAATTTTAATAGGTTTAAATTTAAATTGTAATCTCTGTAAGCTTTGTAATCCTTGTTGTGTATAAATACTCATGATCAATAAAATGTCAAGCACAGCTTTTACTCTTATAATAACAATACTACATGGCTTACCAATCAATCTTTGGAATAATTTTATAAAGATAAAAGATGACAATATTTTTATTTATATTTAAAATTGTTGGGAAAAGAGGGAGAGAGAAGAATAATGTTGCTAATCTTTACTGCTACTACTTTTAATTATATGAGCTTTTTAAATCTTAATATATAACAACTTTATCTTAACAAATAAAATTTTATATTCAGATAACAAATCTTATATTTAATACTCCACTAATAATCTTTATCTTTACTACTCTATCTTACTACTTTCAATTTTAATTTTATCTTTAAACAAAGACTAATTCAAAACAAATTTTAAAAAAATATTCAACAAAATACTATTTATTATCAATGTATATAAAAAGTACTTGATTAAATTTTTTATAGAATTACTTTGATAAAAATTACTATTAAATTCGAATTGGTGTAATTATACATAATTTATTTTACGTCATGTTTTGAACAGTATGTTACATATATTATATAATGATTTTTGTTACAAAAATTTGATTCTAAATTGAAAATTTTATAATATAAATTTTTTAATAATTTAAAATAATAATTAATTAATTTAAAAATCGATAGGGCTCTTAGTCCTTTTCATTGCAAGCAAACTGAAAATTGCAGCGAGGCCCAGCGGAAGAGTAAGCCATGTAACGCGTAATGGACCAATCCTGCAATTCAGAAACAGTTGGAAAGTAACCACTTATTTTCTAATCCCCATAACGTTCAGTGAACCATTCAACGCAGATGAAGCATTCTGACCAATCGAAAGCTTCTTAGTTATATTTCTTTTTTGGTAACGTAACTCAGCGGTTTAACATAAAAGTTTCAATAAAGATATGATAAAACTAAAAATTATTTAACCAAAATTTGATTTAAGGTAAAAGATATGGTACTTCTATGTGATATAAGTATCTTAAAACAAATTAAAATTTAAAATTAATGAAAATAATTCTTCATAATTTTGAATTTTTTTAAAAAATTATTTTTAATATTAAAACATACATGGACTAATTACATATTATTGACACACTTCCTATACTTGACCTAACTAATTAAACATGATTTAAGTTAATAATTTATTATAATTTAATTGGTTCAATTTCAATTTAAGAATTAGACGAAATCGTTATGTCATTAATATATAATTAATTGATTAATTAATAATATTATTGTTACGTATGCTTTTTATTTTTTTAAGAAATATATAAAAGAATGAATTTTTTTAAAAAATAAAAAATAAAAAATTCAACAATATTAAATATTAAATATTAAAATTATTTTAAGCGACATAGCATAAACCTTCTTGTCTTTTTACTCGAAATTTAGAAAAATGTAAAACACACCCGCGCCTGCAGAACAGAACAGGCTAATTTGTAAGATCGTGCCATAACAGCGGCTGCTCACATGCAAACAAATCCCAATTCACATTTTGTCACAAAAACTTCCACCTTTGTGCGAAGTCCGAACTTAAAGTACTTTTTTTTTTTTTTGAATAACAAGGGAAAACTACAAACTAGACAAAATTAGTGCGTAAAGCGGCGATATAACGCACCATACTGGTCTCGAAGAAGACAGTTCAAAACAGTCAACGGGGGCTCTTGGAAAATGTGCAAACCAGGGCCGAAGCGTACAGCTAGCGAGGCAAGGTGATCTGCGCATTGATTCCCTTCCCGAGGAATGTGCTGGAGCTGGATGTCCCAGTCACGCTGGGCGAGCCGACGAATATATGATCGCCCGCCTCCGGCCAAACAACAGCAGGGACGAAAACACTCTGGTTCCGCCAGTACCAAAGGAACCAGTAGGTGGCCCCGAAGATGGACGACCAAGGGAAGGAACGAACATGATGGTGCTTTGTAAGGTTGGAAGACAGCCAAGCAACGTGGTCCTGAATAAAAAACATCGGGTCCTGAAAGGCCTGGGGAAAACTCATCCAGATATTACGGGCTCGCGGACAATCCCGGATGGCATGTAAAATAGTCTCTTCGTGGCCACAGTGGCCACAAACGCCATCCGTAGCGAGGTGATGAACCACACGTTGTTGATTGGTTAGCAATTTACCTTTGGCCAGCAATCAAAGGAAAGTTCGGATCCGCTGGGACCCGGCCCATTTCTAAATTAAAGCCCAGAGGTGATTTTGATCGTCAGAAGTGTTCCTTTCGAGGAGGTCATAAGCCGACGCGACAGTGAAACGCCCGTGAGCCAGGACCATGGCCTAACTAACAACCTTTTTTCTTCTTGGTTTTTTTTCCTAGAACTCTTCTGGTTTTGTTATGTTCAGAGTTAGAGTCGATTGGTTTCATCCTATTATGTGTCACAATGCGAGTCGGCCAAGAATACACGCCGAAAACTGGCATCTATCATACACCGCATCTGCCAACTCAGCTTGCCAAAGATGGCAATGGTTTTCGATTATAAAGCAACCCAGACCATGGAGGTAAATGAGCTAATCAAGAAGTTCCAACTAGGGTTTTAATTATCTAGGCCGAGTGAGAGGCAGAACAGAAACAGATATGGATGGTTTAAGAAGGAAAGGAGTTGTGGGCTTGGTGACGGTGATAGTAGTGATCATGGCGATGGTGAATGTTTCAGAGAGTACGCTGCATAAGGTAGGATCAGCTCGTGGATGGATACCTGGCTTTAACTACACTGAGTGGTCGAGTCGAGAGCATTTCTATGTTGGTGATTGGCTGCGTACGTGAATCTCTCTCTCTCTCCCTATATATATATGTACACACACACATTATGTATAGTCGTTTCTAGGGATTTATACATCTGAGTTGTGTTTATGGATCCCTAATAAGGGCAAGTCTCTTTTTTTTTTTTTAAGAGAGAAAAAAAATGATCCCGTTTGATTTGAGTTTGGATAGGATTGTGATGGCAATTTCTTTGATTGAACAAACATCAACTTGGTTTTTGGAATTAAATTATGAAGTGGATAAGGGTGTCATTTGCTTGTGTGATCTCTTCCGAAGATAGCTAAGAATTTTTAGGGATCTAATGGATTGGTTCGACGATATGAAATCCAGAATTATGGACATCGGAACGGAGTGAATTCATTAATGCAATAACTCGTTTTTGAACATTTTGGCAGGCATACCCTTAATGCTTAGAATGTAAATGGTTTGCCTTCAAATGATATATGCAAATTTGCAAATGAAAAAGTTAAAACCGTCTCTTCATTCTTCTTTTTGGCCTAGAGTGTGCAAAAGCACTGCCAAACTGCTACCTCCAAATCCACGAATAGATAAACATCAATAGAACAATTCTGGTTACTGTCATTCCTGTTGTGCTTTTCTATTAGTCACTATCTGCAACGTATGTTAAGATCAATATTTTATTTGGCTTCTAAAGACTTTGTGTTATTTTAGCAGTTTTTGTGTTTGACAAGCATATGTACAATGTTCTGGAGGTCAATGAGACTAGCTATACAAACTGCAATGATCAAAACTTCATAGCCAACATAACCCGTGGTGGCCGGGATGTGACTCAGCTCACAGAGGCAAGGCCATATTACTTCCTGAGCAGTGGAGGCTACTGCTGGAACGGAATGAAAGTGGCTTTAAATGTTGAAGAAGTTCCAGTCACCCCGGCACCTTCGCCCACCAAAAGTAGCTCTCCATCAAATATTGGCAGACATATGTTTCTGTCATTTGCAATTTATGCAGCTTTAGCTTTCTCCACTTTACTCAAGTTAATTTAGTACTTGAGAAGATTAATACAGTGCCAGTGAAACGAAAATATCAGGTCCTAAAGGGTTTCATAAACTCACCATCTTTTGCAGTGGAAGTTTGTTTTGCTTTCTAATTTTAGCCTTACAAATAACATCAGCAAGCTGCGGACATATTTGGCTTAGTGTGATAGGAATTTTACAGTTTGATAGGATGTGCAATGGTTTTCTTTGTCAAATAATCAATTAGGTGAGCAGGCATTATCTCAAGTTTCTGTTTTTTTAATTCTTTTTTCTATTAGTTTCTTTTAAGCCATTGCTTGTGAGAGCTCCGAAGTCGATTGGTTAGTTGATTCCCTGAAGGTAAGCTAGGTATGGAAGTTTGAAATGGTTACTCCCAACTGCTGGATCAGATGATGATTAGTCACTGGAGCCTAACTGGGGTAGTACATGGCTTTCATCAGATGATGGTTTAACAAGAATCACCCAACTGGGATATATGTCATTTCTGTTGCTGTATGCACAACTATTTTCCGGATAGATCCTGTGGGATTATTAAATGTCGTCATTCGTATATTAACGAGTTGGTGTATGTGTTGCGAAATCGGGATCCAATCCTGACCACAACGGAAACTTACTTTAATTCTATAAAATGATTAATATATAAATTAAAGCATAAATCTTAATTAGTATTTAATTCCGAAACTTAATCATTTTTCTTGTCGTATCTTAAGAACGGTTTATGAAATTAATCCATCTTAACCACCGTAGCTGTACAAGTGTCCAGTCTCTAATAGTATTCACAGAATAAGTTGAAAGAATTATCTAATTCTTCTAGAGAGAGTAACCAAGAAGTGCTAGCTCTATAAAGCTTAAGTTTATTTATAATAAGTTTTAAACATTTTAGTAATTTAATTAAAATTAAATTTTAATTTCAAATAAACTTTAATTAAAATTAAAAATAATTCTAATTAAATACCAACTATTCTCAAATAAAATCTAATATCCCACATTGATCCTTATTTAAATATTTCATATTTAATTATAAAATTTCTCAAACTTTATAATCAAGTTCAACTTGATTAAAATATCTTTGCTTTCTTCAACCCGTTCTTTATCTGAGACCTATTAGGTTCCCAAATATGTTGAAAATGATTATATATTATAATTATAATTCATAATTAAAATTAAATAAATTAAAACTCCTTTTAATTTATCTTTAATTCTTTAATTACACAATTTATAATCATAGATAAAGATTGATGTCTAGCAACGCATCATGATCACCTAAATATCTAGGAATGTCAAAGTAGTTTTGATTAATCTTTCCATGCATGATTTTTCTATATAATTCAATCGTTTTATTATACAATGTTCCAATTAGACAAAGCATGAAATTATTGTCTACTCATTTTGAATCCAATCATATTAGTTTTCTGCCATTAGCTATTGATTTAATTAATAACATTTGTAAATTATTTACAAAGTTTCATTCTACCTTGGCCAAGGATTCCCGATTTAATATTAATTGAGAATAACAAAACATTCTTCTAAATTATTTTAGGATGTAAATCATATCTTGACCATATAACTACTTTTATATAGTTCATGCTATATCCAATTAACACCGACTGAATGACCTGTAATTAAATAAGTCGTAAATAGTATCAAAATATAGTAATTCCTATATAAAATAACTTTAGAGACTTCAAGTCAAATGATCACTTATATAATCATCATAATGAGAATTTTCATAGACATACAAGTAATGTTTCAAATGGAATTTTCACATCAAGTCAATTTAATAAATTTGTCCTCTAACAACCACCCACACATTTATTTAAGTATCTCTATACTTTAACCTATGAGATCAACTACTTTCTTATAAGGAAAAACGTAAAGTGCGCTAATCTTTTTACGTTTTATTATTGTCCAGTCTTAATAGAACAATGACTAGAACAATTTATAGATAATACATAAATGCAATATGAATATCGTAATTATAATCTCATTATAATTTTATTTGCAATGTATCATTTTCCTATGGACTTTATCATATAAATCTAAAAATGTATAAGATAAAGAATGCATTTAAATTATTTTATCACTAAACTACAACCAATCGATTAGCTGTAAGACATAAACCAACATTATACTCTCTCCTTTGGCAAAGTTGTTTTTTTGGTGGTCTATTGCTGAAGATAAACTTAACTGCAAAAGGGAAAAAATGTTGCAAATATTCCATTTTTATATCATGACTCATGATCTATACACACAACCAAGCAGTCTCAAATTCTTCTCCAAAGTTAGGGATTCTCTATCGAATATTGTAATATTGTAATTTCTTATCCTCAATTTTTATTATATCTAGATTTTCATTTTCTGTAGTGACCATTCTTTTGAATGCTATGTGGCTCACTTTTATTTTATTTTTATTTTTACTTATGCATGCATGTAAATGCTTTTAAGCTATTTGGAGTTTGAAAGATAGCTCCTTCCTTTTCATGCTTATAATTTTAGTGCTTTCATTTAGTTTATCATATGGCAATTTAGCATCACTATTACTATCATAAGATTTAGAGTTAGAGAGCCTCGTCTTCATCTTTAACTATGAATCACATGTGAGCTATTTTTCTTCTAAATATTCACTTTTAGAATCACTTATATTATCCCAAGTTAATGCTTTAAAATCCTTCTTCTTGTTGTTGTCCCTTCTCCATTTGTCATTTCTTTCATTTTCTTTGATATAAGACATTATGACTTCATGTGGTCTGATTGCCTATATTAAAAAAATATTGGAGATCTGTATTGTAAATTAGCATTACCTTTCCTTGAACTTTTTGTCTTTTGAATAAGTTCTTTTTCTTAACTTTTTTTTGATTTTCTAGTCATAATGGCAATGTTTTTGTCATCATTTCCACTTAAGGATGTCTCGTCCTTCTCACTTGATTCCTCCTTTAGGAATTTGAATGTTAGGATCTTTCTCTTTGGTTATATTATCCTTTTTTATGTCTCTTTAAACCTCATTCCAATAGATTGACCAAAAGGTTGGAATCCATCTGTTGACAATGCCAAACTAACATTTCGACTTTCAGCTACAAACTCATAATGGATGTTATTGAAATATTTCCATGCCAGTGCATCCGATGGATAACTCATTATTCCATTTTCCTATTTGTGTTCATTATGCCATCTTATGTAAGATGCAGTAACATCAGAAGTATATAGTCTTTGAAGTCTTGTAGTTAGTGGAAAATAATACATCCACTTCTAGGGTACTAATTTCTGTTTCATATAATGCTTTCTAGGCTTGAACCTAGATTGACCACAAAATTTGCACTCTTGTAATTCCATATCAACTCACCAATACAACATACATCCCAATTTGCAACGATCAATTTTTTTAACAGGAAAACCAAGACCCCTAATAAATTTCTTCATATTGTAAAAACTATCAACCATTGTATAATCAAGAGGCAATGATTCATTATATCATCCAAGAATTTTATCAAAACTACGATCAGAAATATGCCCTTCAGATTTTATGTTCAATATCTGAGCAATTAAAGACAATTTTGTCTCACAATTTGGCCATAATTTTTGGTCAGCTGAGTGTAGTAAGTCAAAAACTTTGTTTTGCATATGGGTTTGGTTCTTCTTCAAGATTTTCTATATTTTCCTGAAAGGTATAATCGACTGCATCATAAACTATTTGCATATAAGGATTTTTAGTTGCACCTACATTATTTGTTCTAAATCCAATCCCCCCTTCAAACTCATCCACTTTTACTGACGAGTTTACTTCATTACCCTTTGAGGTGCTACAAATCAATGGCTCCCTATGTCATGTCCACTCAAAATAATTTGGAACAAATCCTTTTCTTAATAAATGGTCATTCATTTCATCAATATGAAGGAAACAAATATGTTTGTACTTTTTACATGAACATTTGATCTTTGAGCCATCCATATATGCAGGTTGAGAACATGCACAATGAATAAAAGCTTCACCCCTTAACAAACTCAAGATCAATGAAATCATCAGGTGTTAATAGTCTATAATTTAAAAAGGTGATTTCATAGTTAGTATCCTTCATGTCTCCTAAGTTTACAGAACATTTAAACTTTACATAACATCCCCTAAGTATTAATCAATTGAATTTCAATATTATGGTATGTGGCATTGTTTACACCTATGAATCAAGAAAGCAAGTTCTCGCTGTGACTCCTAGGCTCGTGAATTTTTTACCGATAAGCCTTACAGGAGTTACATCACGGGTTTCCAGCCTATATATTGTCCTAGGGGTTTATTATGCAAAGAACTGCCATGTCTATTAAACCTATGAATTTCTTGTGTTAAAACTAAGTTTGAATTAATCACATTGAAATTAAACTATTTATGTTTGAATTAATCACCTACAATTGATTTCAATACTATGGTAAGTGGCATTGTTTATGCCTATGATTAAGAAAACAAGTTCTCGCTGTGCTCTTAGGCTCGTGGAATTTTTCACTGATAAGTCTCCCGAGAGCTGCATCACGAGTTTCCAACCAATATATCGTCCTAGGGGTTTATTATGCAAAGAAATGTATTGTCTATTAAACCTATGAATTTCCTATGTTAATACTAAGTTTGAATTAATCACATTGAATTAAAATATTTATGTTTGAATTAATCACCTATAATTGCGTTCAATACTATGGTACATGACATTGTTTACACCTATGAATCAAGAAAACAAGTTCTGGCTGTGACTCCTAGACTTGTGGAATTTTTTACCGATAAGCCTCACGGGAGTTGTATCATAGGTTTCTAGCCTATATAGGTCATAGGGGTTTATTATGCAAAGAACTGTGATGTCTATTAAACTTATGAATTTCTTATGATAATACTAAGTTTAAATTAATCACATTGAAGTTAAAGTATTTATGTTTGAATTAATCACATTGAAGTTAAAGTATTTATGTTTAAATTAATCACATACAATTGATTTCAATACTATAGTACGTGACATTGTTTACACTTGTGAATCAAGAAAGCAAGTTCTTGATGTGACTCCTAGGCTCTTGAAATTTTTCACCGATAAGTCTCACGGGAGCTATATCACGGGTTTCCAGCCTATATACCGTCCTAGGGGTTTATTATGCCTTAAATCATACATAAGATCTCAAACTCATTCCACATACAATAAATACTTATATTAAAGAAGAAAAATCTCATAAATGATTATAAGAATATTCTAAACAACATAAAATTAAGACCTCCTTTGCATTCACGCAAGACCCAAACGCATCATAATTGTATTATTAAAGCAATACATATGGTAGGCATTAGTTGGACGACTTACCTAGATGAACAGACAACTACAGACTACAAAGAAGAAGGACAAGTGACGCTCTTCAACAAAATATAAGGCCTGCGAAAAAGAATATTTCGTATTTAATATAATACACTTGTTTAATAGTTTTGTTATATTTTTAATATATTAAAGCAAGCAAATTAAAAAATAAGGCAATATGAGTTTTAATATATAATGCAATACAAAGAAAATCTATTATTTAAGCTGAAACACAAACATATGATGCTAATTAATTAACTGGTGAGAATACACCACTATTTGAAAAAGAATGCAAGAGTAAGATAAAACAAAGACATTGTGAACATCAATTTAAGAATTTTGAAGTTCAAATCCTTCAGGCTCTTTGTCCAAATATAACAAATTCATTAAAAGTAACATCATTGCTAATCATAAATCTTGGAGCTCTATCCTTTTTCATACACCGTAATCTATACCCTTTTAATCCGACAATATACCCAAAAAATATGTACTTTATTACTTTAGGCTCCAATTTGCAATCATTGACATAAGCATAAGCAGGGAAGCCAAATATCCTCAAGTTAGAATATTAATAAGGAGTATCATACTAAATCTCTTGATGAGTCTTAAAATTTACCACACTTGAATAAGTAACAATGTTAATAACTTTTATCATACCAAATCTCTTGAGGAGTCTTAAAATTTACCACACTTGAATAAGTAACAATGTTAATAACTTTAACCTAAAATTGCTTTGGAAGACCAACATTTAATCACTGTATGAGTATTTAGTTTATCCATTTTATACTATATTTTATTGTGGCATATGAACAAAGTTATGAATACCATATTGGGCTTGGTACCGGATTGAGTTCTGGAACGGAACTATACCGATACCGGCCAGTACTGGGTACCGTTTCAGGTAATTTTTTAAATTTATAAAATAGTCCGTACAATTTTTAAAATTTACAAAATAGTCCATTAGTATATTTGATTTTATATATTTTTATATAATAAAAAGTTCAAACATATATTTCTAAACTTTTTATTAAAATTGTAAATTTTAGTTAATATGCATTATATTTTATTAATTATAACAATTGATTTTATATATTTTATTTTTGCATAAACTAATTGCATTTAACTTCTAAAGTTCAAAGTTCTAACAAGATAATTATTTATAATTATAACATAAAATTAAGGAATTTCAAAATTTCAATTGATAACATTGGTCCAAAATGTAAATCCAATACCAAACACAACTTACAAAACAATATTCTTTCATTTCCAATTTTTAGTTTTTCACAGTCAACAAATATACTATACCAAACTACCAATATACCCATTTCCAAATTCCAAAATACAAATACAGAATTGTAACTTCAAGTTTTCAACAATACACCTTCAGCATAATTAATGTTGGATCCCGTTTCCGAAATCCAACTACTTATACGGAAAATCAATTTGGAACCCGAATTCGCATTGGAAACCTTAGACTAATCCGGAAATCCCGATATAATTTTTTTTTCATCTTATTCATCTTATATCCATTTTCATACTAAAAACTTAGCTCGGGTTTTTAGAAGGTCCAAAG
>JAOSBP010000008.1:12353755-12371153 GCA_027563825.1 Erythroxylum mucronatum | reverse complement strand
TTCAACTTCCATTCAAATCAATTTATTCACTATAATTGTCATGGTACCCTTACACATACAAATTTACCCAAAATCTCGAAGTCATCAAAAAAAACCAAATCAATTTTTTTCCACATCAATTTCAATAAAGCTCCCACAATACATACATAACATATGATAAATCATTGGAATCCTCCATAACACTCAAGGGAGCTAATAAAGTCAACCAATCCACACCAAATCCAAAAATTATCTAAAAAATACAACAAACACCATTCTACTCATTAGGCGTGGCCACGTTCAATACAGACGTGGCCACGTACGTGGCCACGTTTAGTACCATACTACATCACCTTTTTTTAAACATATGCAAAACACAAGAAAACTCAAATATCTTTTATTTCATCAAATGCTCATAGATTCATTCATACTTTTCATTCATTACAAGGAATCATACTATATTTCCTCATTAAATTTCATTTAATAGTTTCCAGTATCCAAAGAATAAAGTAAAGAGAGAGGTTATTAGAAATGTTCCGTAGACTAGTACGGTTGATAGCCCGATGTATGCTCGGCTATGTACTAGGTAGGACATTGCATTCACTGCTTTACTATTAGGTCAATATCTGGTTAATCCAGTTGTAGACCATTGGAATGAAGTCTAGCGAGCGTTGAGATATTAAAGGGAATTAAGGATTATATGTTGACATATAGAAAAGTCAACAGACTAAACCTCATAGGAAATTCATATTCAAATTTAGTTATATGTTCGGATGATCGAAAGTCCACCTAATGTTAGAGTTTTAAGTTTATAGATGGTATAATGTCGTAGAAGTGTGTCAAGTAGACACAGATAACTTCCTCGACTATACATGCAGAGTGCTTAATATGAGGCTGCTTCATAGACGGTTTAGCTCAAAAACTTGATTTCTGAGTTATCTGTGGCTAGACCCATTTGATTTTACTGTGGTAATCTTTTTGCTGTGTTGTTTAATAACGACAAAGAATATCACAGGATCTTGGCATTTAAAAGTCAATTATTTGACTATAAAGGTGTTGATACGAAAAGGTGACATTAAGGTTTAGAGCATTTAAAGACTAAGAAACTGTAAGTCAATCCTTTAACTAAAGGACTTCGCCCACTTGTGTTTGTTACACAAGAATACAGTATGGGTGTTTTGATGTCCTTAGACAATGTTATTAGCGGATCGTTAAATTTGCTCCATGTACATTTGTAAATTTTCGAGTGTTATGACAGTATGATGGTTCATCAATAAAGATGATCATCGTTTATCTACAGTAATACGTGTAATCATACATTGTCATATTATATAAAAGTCTTAAGATTTGTGTCGATCTTAAGCGTTTAAAGGTCATTGGGCGTATATAGTGTTTGACCTTATGCCTATGTCATTTAGACATATACAATTTTAAATAGATATCCATGAAGTTTGACATGACATAGGGGATATAAGTTTTTTAATCTCATAAAAGTTCTCTAATGCAGTTTAGCATTCAGTTGGAGAACATAAAGATTTTCTCTAATACAGTTTAGCATTTGGTGAGAGGAAACAAGTTTTCTCTAATGTTGTTTAGCATTCAGTGAGAGAAAACAGGATTTCTCTAATGCAGTTTAGCATATGCGATTTAGCATAAAGTTAGAGTCGAGACATACAAACGAAGATGATATAATTTAGATCATAATGATATCACCCTAGTTTGCCACATTCTATTTTCTCATTCATGTTAGTGAGGTATTAGGTATACGTGATTGTATTGGATCTGTGTCGTACATGACGCATGCATCTGATACTTTTCGGTATCAAAAACCTTGGAGGACAAAATGATGGACTTTCATTATCTTTGGATCAAATGTTTTGTTTTTAAACCTAGTCGACTAATTCAGTAGTGTGGCTTAACCGAGTTTTCAAACCGTTTTTAAACTAGAGTCAAAACTACAATTAATGCTTGTCCAAAGGGGAGAATGTTGGACAATTGTGTCCTTTCCCATAAAGTTGGACAACTATTAATTGCATTTTTTAGTTTTTCAATAAATTATCAGTTAAGTTACGTAATTTGATCCAGATAAAGATAATAAAGTGGTCCAATAAATGATCTAAATCAATGAGTCAAAATATAGGTAGAAAATAGATCCCAATTAGTGTGAACCAAACCCATATCGGCCTGGTGATGGGGAAGCCCGATATGGAAGTTATATAAAGGTTAAAGTCTCCTGCAGTTGACCATATCAATCGTAAGCATAAGTGTTCTCTGACCTGTTAAGAGAGCTTACGTATTAAGAAAACTATAGAAAGGCCTAAACCACATGTCGGGAAACACTTTCCATAAAGGTCTTGGGGGATTCGTGATCGTTTAGAGGTCGAAAACGAAATCAGAATCAAAGATGGAACCAAAATTAGGTATTCTGCATTATCTTCATTTTTAATCCTTTCATGTTTAATCATGGGTACATAATAAGGTTTGTACTACGTGTTGTAATAAGTTGGTGTCGAAAATGCCCTTAAGATTAGCAGAGACAGATAGGTATTGGAGTAGGAAGCAAGAAGCAAAATAGGGTGGGTAAGGGAAGGTTGAAGAGCAAGCAAAATGCATCAGAGTGTGAACTTTTCTTCCAAAGTTTAAACACCCAACTGAAATATCTGTTGAGTTTTTTCTTCTCATGTTCTCCTTACTTGCTACTACTCTTTCTCTATTTTTTTTCACATTCTCTCTCACTTCTCTTTCGTGTTTTCGCTCCTTTTTTATTTTACATGTTTTCTCCAGGTTATTATCTTTCTAATACAAAAGGTTATACAACTCAATTTAGAATGAATGCAAACATAAAGGAGTACAAGAACTTATGCCAAAACTATAAGAGATGATTGAAGCTACTAAATAAAGTTAATTTTCATTGAAATAGGTTCAATTTTTCATTAGCATTTATTACAATGCATTACTGAACATGTCTGAAACAAAATTAAATACATGATTGATGATATTATATGACCTTAAAAATTTTGAGAAAAAAATGAAAAGGAAAGAAATCATGCAAAATTTAGTAGATGTATACATATATGTGTTTTCATCTATCTAACTCTTAACGTGACGCAATTTATGCATAGAAGGGTCTGTGATACTTGAAAGTAATAGTAAGTTTCTAGATGATACAACTTTTCTAAACATCCAAGAGCTAGATGAGACGTATGCATCATTAACATTAATATTGACCCTTCATGGTCATAAATCGAATAGCCCATATTTTATTAACATGCACTCGTATAAACACAATCTTAGATTGAGTTATTATTATTTATTTATTATACATTAATAAATATTTTATTTTTATTATAATTTTACTTATTGTTATAATTTTATTTTTATTTATTGCATATCAATTTTACAATAGTCTAATACAACATCTCATCTTTATTTTCCAATCCAACTTTTAAGACATTTTCAACAACCTTCCTCACCTTATGACCAAAATGTAAATAAAAAATTACTTTAATACCAAATTTGAAATATCATGAGGAAGTCCCATAAATATAATCATATTTACTTATTTTATTTTATTTTTCAGAAATTCAAAAAACAAAATTTTTTTTCTCTTAGAGAAAATTTTCACCTTTTTCCTTTTTATTGGAAACACATTTTTAACTATTAATTGTCATGATAATTATAATTAAGTAGCAATTAAATTTGTATATGGATTTATCCATGATGGGAGACCCAGTATATATTTCAATGTTCACTCTTCTCCTCTCCGGCTAAAACCAAGTATCTCCTCCACCGGTGCTTAAACATAGGCTCATTTTCAAGGACAGAGACACAACAATCCTCCAGAAACCCCTTTCAGGCAATTTCAGTAATTCTTCAAGGAATGCACTATACTGAGTTTACAGTCCAGCCATACCTGAAACGCAGAAATGGCCATCCTTATTGAGGTAGCTTTTACCTCATATAATAAAAGCTCAAACCGTACCCACTGCAATGCCGTAACGATGTGTCAGGAACTGATTTACGCATGGGGTTCTTGTGTCCGCATTTACTTCCCTGTCTGCTGCATTCACAAATCACAAGAAACGGGAAGGCAACTATGCAATGTCACTGTAATACGGTTCGAACCGTACGTTACCATAATTTACTGCAACCGTAATGTAGTAATCGTCTTGTTGCTGACTATGGCATTACGGATTGGTATCCTTTACGTGAATTTGCGTTCTGGTTGATTGTTCTGCACATACACTGTACAGAGAAGGGTAAATTCTGGAACACGGAAAAAGGCAATCGTCGTCCTTTTCGCGTACAAGTCCTTTCCCAATTTAATATCATCAACTTGCTTTGCTTTGCTGGTGGCCTCCACTCTTCTTCTTTTATGTCAACCACCGTTGTTGACAAACTGAGGTTGAAATAGTACTCGGACGCACGTTCTACCTGCTAATTAAGACAACGACCCACAGGCCACAGCTAACGTAAATAGTCTGTACAACATTGTTCATATCCTTACAAACACATACATAGGTGAAGGAAGGGATTGCATTGCATAAAAGAGGGTAAATTACATTGTCAACCCTTGTGTCTGTTTTATTTTATTGAATAAAATTAACATTCAGAATTTTCAAAAGAGGAAAAGGGCAACAGTCCGTCACGAAATCAAAGTCGTAGGATTACAGGACCGGCAAATGTGATATGCCAAAGTCTTGGCTTTGGTAGTTGTGGGGTTGGACATATATAAATGTGGAATTGGCGGTGGACCCATCGAGAACTGAATCATAAACCAATCAAGAATGGATGGCAACTGTCCTCCTTCTAACATGACATCATCGTCGTCATCATTAAGGACGCACAGCACCGTTGATCGCGATCTTTTTCTGTCTACGTGGGTCCCTTTTATCAAATTCTAATAAATAATTATGTGATAATTCCAATTAAACCCTTTTTAGTCGGCTAATCGATTCTACTTTATCACCTAGTCGGCACCGTAGGGACAAGAATAGTAAATTGATGCATGATCTTGAAATCTAAAGGAGCTTTTTATGTACATGAACTTGAGAAATCATATAGTCAACGGTCGGGTCGGGTATATTTGGTGCCGGCCGTTTTTTCGGGGCGGGGGTCAAGATAGAATAGAAATGCCAACAAAAAGATTTAACTTTTAGATCCATTTGTCATTTGACATGATTTTTGATGTTATTCTTTGCCCTTAGAAGCAAGCTATACAAATTAAATGTTAATAAATCAGCGAGGGGTTAGTTATTGAGTCCGCCGGTGAATATTCTGGTCTAAGATCACGTATGTAATATTGAAAATTTAATTATTATTTTTTAAAATTTAGATTATAATTATAAAATTAAGGAAATTTTGAGAAATTTTAATTACGAGATACTTGCAAAAGACTTAAATTTAACATAAAAATATTTTGAAATTAATACTTAAATTATTTATAAAAAAACAATAAATAATGGAGACCTGGGGGAGGTTGTTTAGGAGAGAAAATTGGGATTGTCCATTTTTATGCGTGGACTTTCCACAACTTCAAGACAACACGAAACTACCCACGACACTTTGATAGAGAGAGAACCCAGTTAAAAGATAAAACCCAAATAAAGTTATAAGACACCAAAAAGCTCTCACCTTTCTCTAGCATAGCTCTGCCCAGAGTTCAATTCGGTGTAAAGATTGAATCTTTTCAGACGCAGAGCACAGAACTGATATTTGAAACAGATTGGTCTGTTTGTTCTTTGCTCTTTTTACAGTTTCCAAATGGCAGAGAAACATGGGTCCACAGCTGCTACAGCGAATACTAGAGTTACGGCGCCACCACGTCCAAGCTTAACTTTGCCGCCAAGGCCTTCCATCGATGCCCTTTTTACCGGCGGTCTCAGTCCTGGTCCCATGACTTTGGTCTCCAGTTTCTTTTCTGACAACTACCCTGATGGCTCTTTCTCTCAACTGCTCGCTGGTGCTATGTCTCCAATTTCTAGACCAAGTTTTTTAGTTGAAAACTCGATGCCAAGTAACGTCGGTGGTTCATCGGTGAAAGACGATGGATATGGATCAGAGAATAAAGGTAATTTCGGGTTTAAGCATAGTAGGCCAATGAATTTGCTTGTAGCTCGGTCTCCACTCTTTACCGTCCCTCCTGGGTTGAGCCCTTCTGGTTTGCTTAACTCGCCCGGTTTCTTTTCTCCTCAGGTGAGTCTACTGCTCGATCTGCATACGAATTGTATGGTTTCCCTTTGTTTGTTCTTTTGCCATGATGTTTTCGTGGTCTATTGTGGTAAATGTATATGAGGACTTTTGCCTGTGTATATACTTTCTATGGTCAGAAAATTTTCAGAACTTGCTATGATATACAGGATTCTTGACAACCTGGAGGTGCTTGCTTTTGGTTCAAAGTGAGAAATAAAATTTGGGTGATTGTTCCTTTTGTTTTTGGATAAAAAGTTTAGGTTGTGTTAACTTGTAGAATAGCTTGAATGTAGTTGATCAGTTCTATGCTTGACTTAGGAAGTATACAGTCGGTCTTTTGAAATATAAATATGTCTGAATGGTGCTAGACCCGCTTTCATTTTGAATGGGTTTAACCTATTGGGAAAAAAAAATTTGTTAGGCATTTCTGCATGCAGAAACTGGACTTCCAAGTCTTATATATTTCACTTGGCCCATACCTCAAATGTGAGGTCGGCTGATTATCCAACCATTTGCCCTTGTATGGAATATTATGCCCTAAACATCCAACTTTTGATGGAACTTCATTTTTTCTTTCTATTATTATAGCTGTCTGAGATTTGCAGATAGTGTAGCTTTAATATTTGGCATGAATGTTGTTTTCAGTTAAATCTCCTCGGGCAGAGCACTTTGGTTTATGCTTAGATTAGGAAGAGTTGGGGTAAGGTTTTAAGAGAACAATTCACTTCAGTGGGAAACTAAACTGTGCTTATGATTTATGTTTTACGCTGTCAATATAATAGTAAGCTGAAACAATTTTTTTACCCAGATCTGGTGGAAAGATATAATGCTTGTATATAAAATGCATAATATGATATCCAAAGGCCTATTGTCCGTGACAAACTGTATGTTTCTTACAAATAATTCAGTGAGTGGCAAGGTGGTACTTAACACCATTGTAGTCTATAATTAAGTTATACTGGATAGTTATAAAATTTTTCCTGTATCTACGTGCAGAGTCCCTTTGGGATGTCCCACCGGCAGGCCTTGGCACAGGTTACAGCTCAAGCTGCACTATCTTCCCAATCACATATGCATATGCAAGCACAATATGAACCACCATCAGTGGCTGCACCAAACGAGTCATTGACACAACATCCATCTTATGTACCGATGGAAGCTGTACAGCAACAAATGCCTCCATCTACCTCTCAGCATGAAAATACTGTGGTTGAATCATCAGAGTTCTCACAGTCTGATAAGAAATACCAGCCTCCTCTTGTTGTTGACAAGCCTAGTGATGATGGCTACAACTGGCGCAAATATGGGCAGAAACCAATTAAGGGTAGTGAATATCCTCGAAGCTACTACAAATGTACACATCCAAATTGCCCTGTGAAAAAGAAGGTTGAGCGTTCTAGTGATGGCCAGATAACAGAGATTATCTACAAAGGGCAACACAACCATGAGCTGCCTCAGCCTACTAAGCGCGGAAAAGACAACAGTGACCAAAATGGGGGTTTAAATTCTCAGGCTAAGACTGACCTTGGTTCACATACGCAAGCTGTTAGTATTAACAACTTGAGCGAGGGACCCACTCATGCAGTGGTTGGAAGGGATGAGGAATCAATCCAGGCTGATCCAACAGAAGTACCTGGATCAAGTGACAGTGAAGAAGCAGGTGATGCAGCAACAAGAGAAGATGAGGGGGGCAATGATGAGCCAAACCCAAAGAGAAGGCAATTTAAAAACCTTCGTTTTTTCATGATCATTTCTTTCTTTGTTTGTCGTGTTCTTGAGAACTATCTTTCTAGGTGCAGGCACATGGATATTGGGGTCCCTGATGTAGCTTTACCACATAAGACTGTGACTGAACCAAAGATCATAGTCCAAACGAGAAGTGAAGTTGATCTTTTGGATGATGGCTATAGGTGGCGCAAATATGGCCAAAAGGTGGTCAAAGGGAATCCTCATCCAAGGTAGCTAATCCGTACTCGTCTGTTTGGTTGTATTCTTCTCGAATCTTGATTTTTGAGGTGGGGGCTAGAGATCCTAGACGTCGTAGCTAATGTTAGATTAGAGTAAATAACAACTACATAAATCGTGTTTGCTCCTACTCTACCTAAGTCTTGGGAGGCAGAAATCAACTTACTTGGGAATTTTCTGGTTTGGAATTGGTATAAAAGATGTACACTCATGATATGTATGCTCTAGATAATTGACCTCATTAATAGTTAATTCTGAATTAGTCTTCATTCAAAGTCAGGTGACTGTCAGATCAAAGAAGAAACCTACCGCTCTTGGTTATATATGTTTGGGAACAATGAAGCTCAATTATAGCTTCCGGTCATCAAAGAGTAAAAATTGGCATTCGTTTGGATCGAGTCTCCTAGCTAGCATTTGGGCTTTTAATTGTTTTTTTGTTCTTTTTCATGTGACCTTCGGTATTCATTTGTCCAATTGAACATAGCAACTCCAGTATTTGACTTGTGTCTTGCAATACTAAGGTGAAAAAGGTGAGACCTTATTAGGTTCTTATTGCTCCCTAACAGAACAACTTACTTTTCATAGGCTTGTAAATTTTCAACTTCAGATTCTTCTTTTGATATGGCGTAGGGCTTTCTTCTGCAACTAATTTTCTGAATGCTGTTACCTTAGACCTATAACTGCAGTTAACTTACAAAGATGCTCAAAGCAGTTTCCCACGATTTAGTTGTAAAAAAGTCGGCAGTCTCAAGATAATCTTTTTTCTGTCTACTGTTTTTATCTTCCTTTTGAAGTATATATGATGGACTGCTTAAAAAATTTTGAAAATTGAACTTGCTTAGTTTCACTGAGGACTATTTTGATGCACTGATCATATGCAGGAGCTATTACAAGTGCACTAGTGCTGGCTGCAATGTACGTAAGCATGTTGAAAGGGCTGCAGGAGACCCCAAAGCTGTCATAACTACATATGAGGGGAAGCACAATCACGACGTCCCAGCTGCAAGAAATAGTAGCCACACTATGGCGAGTAATAGTGCACTGCAGTCTAATCCTCAGAAGGTGGTTGCTGCAAAGCATTCCATGCTTAAAGGTAGGGACTACGGAAATAATGACCAGAGACCAATACTTCTACGGCTCAAAGAAGAGGAAATCACAGTATAAAGCGCTTTACTGATAAGCTGGCAGGCTACCACAATCAGGCTTCCAGCCAACTAACAAAGGTACAGTGTGTGAAACTCGGAGAAAGGAAATGGGTTATTTTGAAGTTGCAAGAATAATGTTCATATTTTTCTTTTTCTTCTTATATATCTTAATCTTTGGAAACATAGACATTAGTGAATAGTTAACCTGTATTTGTTAGCATTTTGATAGAGGGTGTGTATTTATTATAGATTCTCTCCCCGTGTCACATAGATCTCTTAGTGTGATGTATATGACTGCTCACAATTATGTGCAATGACATGTACTAATGCCTGGCTTTTGATTCAAGTTCTTTTATCTTATCCGTTTGTTTTATGCTTAAACTTCAGAAAAAGAATATAGTTTAAGCTCGACTAATCATGATACTGCTATGTTTGGCAGCCAAAATTTTGCTTTGGGTTGGCTTTGCTTTTAATTTTCTTTGGTGATTGTGTACGATGTATTCAGGGAAGGAGTCAGTTCTTGATAGCAACAAACAGATTGCAGACAAGGTTGTCAGAATTTAGAACAAGTAATAAAAGACTGGCCTAGTAACTCAAGACAAGCAAAGTATTATTAACACATTAATAGTTCTTTGCTCTTCATGTTGCTGTATTTCTAGTGTTTATGAATCGTATAAAAATCACATTTAAGAAGAAAGTATTACACTTCTTAGAATGAAAGTGCTTTTAGGTACGATTATATAGAAAAGCTTTATCATTTAAATCAGGCTTTAGTTTTTTGAAGAAAATCTCAAAATAAACCTACTTCCAAGTGGAAAGGTCTCATATCGTAGCAGTCTTAATTAAAGAGTTATTGTTATCCTTTAATTAATCTGAAAATAATTAAAAGGTTATTTTAGCAAAAACTCCAGAACTAGTACATAAGAGACCCAAAAAATCTCCGTTGCCAAACTTCATATGTTCTTCAGTCCGTTTCGTTTGCAGCATTACGTGTCAGATTCAGGAAGTGTATGTCTTTGAACAACAATTACTCCAACTGCATATATTTATAGTAAAACCTGAGAAAAACAACGATTTCTGAGGCAGATATCGGTTCATAGTAATAAAAGAAGATCCAATTTGGCAGGTTGCTACTGGTATGGCAGAGAACGTAAGAACCCACAGATTGCAAACATAAATACATAATGACAGATCCCAGGTGAAGTTGCAACACTTTTCTTATTCAAACTAAGGAGCTTACTTATGCAGTGTTTAGGGCCTTGTTCTCGTTTTCTTGTGGAACAAGCAAGGTGACGGAACAGAAGCAACATAAGCTCTTAAACATTAAACAATTGTCCTGAAGAGAACTATGCTTGATGCAAATTTACCTCTGATGTGGGCCAATCAACAGTTAGGGTATTGTTTAAGAAATAAACTTTCTATCTTGGTTGAGTTCCTATCAACCTGAGAAGGATAGTATGTCATTGTTTGGTTGTGGTATCCCAACCAACCACAAACTATTCATCAAATTCTGCTGAATCTAAGCTTATCCAGACTTGCTCTATCCCCAAGGAAAAAGAAGCAAAAGAAAAGCAGATCAAAGATTTAATTGTTTTTGGATAAAGGGTTTGGATATGAATGGTAGAATTTGCTGTAATTATATTTACCATTCATGATCTCATCATCATTCATGAATGGTAGAAAGAGATGTTAGCTATTTACACAATCAGAAGCTTTCTGGAGAGGGTGCAGTGTGGCTGTTGTTGGCAGTTGGCCTGCAACCATCATAAGGACACGCACCCTCTCTCTCTCTCAATCATAAGTTTTTCAACTGACAGAGAAACAAAAGATGTAATAACAGAACACCCCTTAACTTGTACATCTCACCTTCTTTGCCTTTGCATTGTCTCTCTGCTTTTTGGAAAAAAAAAAGAAACGCCAGAGATAAGGATTAAGGAACCCAATACCATACAGACAAGACGCGCATTCTTCTCTTTCACTTCGTCTCCTAGAATGAAGATGAACCAAATTCTCGGACCCACGACCATGACCAACTTCCTCTCTTCTTACCCTTTGATCTCGGACCCCATTTTCCACAGCATTGAACATAGACAAAGATCCTCCGCAAGTCGCGCATTACACCATAGGCCCCAAACTCTCTACAAAGCGCCCCAAAAATACTCAAATTTCCTTTTTTTCTCCAAATTTTTGCTGTTTTTCAAGTGACCAACTGTGACAAAACCGAATCTTGAGGTAATGTGAGAGTAATCAAATCCAACCTAGACCCATTTTCCCAATCTGGGCCGGATCCTAGATTCGGGTTAATGGGTTGCGTCAACTCCAAGCGGACCGTCTCGGTGGCGGCTGCCTCCCCTGTTTCCGAGCAGTCACATGGACCATCGCCACCACAATCAACATTGGCCGTCATTGATCGTCAATTCTCGGCCTTTTCGTTGAAAAAACCATTTGGGTCTATAGATGATGAAAGGAAGGACAGAACAGATTGGTGTAAGCACGATAAAAGGGATGATTATAGTAACGATCATGACAATGGTGGACAGAAAAGCTATGGTCATGAACATGGCAAGTCTCAGAATTGCAAACGGTTAAGGAAAGGGAGCTTTAGTGGAAGGAGCGGGTCTCTTAGCTTCAAATTAGGTATTTCAAGGAGGAATGTTGAGGCTGAGTACGTTGCTGCAGGGTGGCCTTCTTGGCTTACCACCGCCGCCGGTGAAGCCATTCAGGGTTGGGTGCCTCTCTGTGCCGATGCTTATGAGAAATTAGAAAAGGTAATAAGCATTTTTATTAGTTACTTCAGTTTTATTGGTTGTAGCACCAAGAATTCCATTGTTTGATGGATTGCTTTGATATTTGTGAGATGGGTTTAAAATGGAATTCTAGAGTATTTTGGTGGGATTGAGATCGTCGTAATTGCACGCATAAGTATCTCCAAGTTGTCATCTTCGTGTTATAAACGGAGATGTTTCAGAGGAGGAGATGTGTATCTTGCGGAATAATCCCAAGGTTGTCGGGTGAATGTTGGTTGTCGTAGCTGCGTTTGTTGGTCATTCTTAATCATGTGCAAACTGCAGCGCGCAGGTAATTCGAAATGATCTTTTATCGAGTGGTTATATTCCAAAAGACACAAAATCAGCTGGAATTTACCAAAAAAGAGGTAGTTGTGTTTCATGATTTATCTTCGATTAGGGAGCAGTGTTCTTCTACTTCTGAAAAGGACTAGGGTGATCAAGGAATTCAGATGTAGTTGGTATTTATATGATTCGATTGGCGATCTTCTTATTGAAATTATGTCATGTACCATCATTGGAGAATGGCACTCTCGAGTTCACAGAGGCAGCAATCTCGATCTTTCTCCTTTATGTGACTCTTACCCATGTGAGCATAAAGGCATGCATGATGAAATGTTGGTAACAGGACTCAGGATAAATTGCTTACAAATTGCACGACTTTTAAGTCCCTCCAGAAGTTTTTGTTGATTACAAAATCTGTTTTCCTTTCTGTCCATATATATATTGATCTGCTCCATTTCATTTAGATCGGTCAAGGAACATACAGCAGTGTGTTCCGAGCTCGTGAAGTTGAAACTGGGAAGATGTTTGCCTTGAAGAAGGTCCGCTTTGACAACCTTCAAGCAGAGAGCATTAGATTTATGGCCCGTGAAATAATGATTCTTCGCAGGCTTGACCACCCAAACATAATGAGTTTGGAGGGAATAATTACTTCTCGCCTGTCAAGTTCTGTATACCTTGTATTTGAATACATGGAGCATGATCTTGCTGGGCTATCCTCTTCTCCAGAAATTAGTTTTAGTGAATCGCAGGTCAGTACTTCCATGAATTCAACTTGTGCACGTGTTCTCTGTTTCTTTCCTTCTCTGCTCTTCCATCCAAACTTTAGGTTGATTTCTTGTGTAGGTCAAGTGTTACATGAAGCAACTGTTATGTGGAATTGAGCACTGCCACATACGAGGTGTGATACATCGGGACATAAAAGCAGCCAATGTTTTAATAAACAATGAAGGAATTCTGAAAATAGGAGACTTTGGGTTGGCAAACGTTCTTAACTTGAGGAATAAGCAACAACTAACCAGTCGTGTGGTGACATTGTGGTATCGTCCTCCTGAACTCTTGATGGGCTCTACAAGTTATGGTGTAGCAGTGGATCTATGGAGTGTAGGTTGTGTACTTGCAGAAATTTACTTGGGAAAGCCTCTCCTCAAAGGGAGAACTGAGGTAATTGCGTCCCATAGAGATACTGCAATACCTTGAGCTAAGCACACGTAGTATTTGTGTCTTGGATTGCTCATGGGAGGTGATAGAATAAGGAAATAGAAAAGAAATACAAATGTTGTCGTCTGCAATTACCTGTACTAAAGGCTTCATATCTCTATTACAAATACATAGGAATTAGATCTTTTGAGCATTCCTTGATTTATGCTTCATGACCATTGTAATGTCAATAATGCAGACTTGGATATAAAATGACACATAGGATGCAACATAGTAATTCCGTTAGTGTAGCTGTATGTTATTCACCTGTTACTGGATACAAAGAGGGGGTGAAAGTTGAATGAAGGCACAAGCACATTTCTGAAGTTCTTTGATGCCACTCTTTAATATCCAAGGCAGAGTTTCTTCATTTTGTTTGCTTCAAGCCTCTCATTTACTTGGTGTTCACATTTTTCTTAAGGTTGAACAACTGCACAAAGTCTTCAAGCTTTGTGGTTCTCCTCCTGATGGGTACTGGAATCAGTCTGAGCTTCCAAATGCAACCATGTTTAGACCCCAACACTGTTATGAGACATCCCTTCGAGAGAGGTGTAAAGATTTACCCATAACTGCTGTAGATTTGATAGAAACTTTACTTTCCATAGAGCCGGAAAAGCGTGGGACTGCCTCCTCCGCACTTATGTCTAAGGTAACACAAATTTAGAGTTTAATCCACTACTGTTTCCCCCAAGTTGAATATAGATACTACCATTTTTAAAGATATCAGTTAATGTGTTCACCTTCTTTTTCTCCATGGTTTCAATGATGCACTCCTCCCCGATTTTTCTTGGATCATGATATTAACGAAATTTCAAATTTTGGATGTTTGTGCATATTTCTTTGTCATCATAGCAATTGTTGTCATCCGTTTACTTTGTCCTCTTTTCATCTGTTCACTTTATTCTATTATTCTCTTTTGTCATTTTCAGTACTTCAGCACGACACCATATGCTTGTGATCCTTCAACTTTGCCCCAGTATCCACCTAATAAGGAAATGGATGTTAAATATCGAGAAGAAGCACTAAGGTAGGCTTTTTTATTCTATATGTTTCAAAATTGAAAGTGGTTCGGTCCTCTGATTATTCATTTCTGACAGTCTCTTAGTACCTCTGCAGGAGAAAGGCTGATCATAGATTGCGGGAAACAGGTGCATCAAGGAAGCCCAAAAGGGTCCATAGGACTATGCAACAGCATACCAGTTTCAATAGGAATACATTGGTGATCTCTCTCTCTCTCTAACACACACTCTATCCTGGGCTTTCTTTCTCTCTTTTCTCTTGCGTAGTGCTATGAAGGGGAACTAGTTTCCAATAGATTGATCTTGTTTATGCAGGCAACTAAAGACAATCGACAGCATCGAAATAGGACTGGTTACAGTGATGCACATATGAACAATGGAAAAGGTGTCCATAGAGAACCAAGTTCCTCAGTTGACAAAATTGAAGAACCTTCCCAGGTGGCCAAAAGCCACCTTAATTTCACCGGACCAGAACTCACAGCATCAACTGGCTTTGCATGGGCAAAATGGAGAGCAGAGGATGCAAGATCTGCATTATCCTATACTCAATCAATATCAGAAAGCCAACTTAGTGAGTTAGACTCATCCAAATTCAACTTTGCGAACAACAGTTCCTTTGGCTTACAGAAAGGAGCAGCATGCAACTCTGATGCAGTGCAGGAGCCAGAAGAACAGCACAATCTGCCTGATGCATTCAATGCGCCTAGTTTATGTCACTCTTATGATCCAGCAACTGATTTACCAATCCATGTAAGAAGTGGTCTGATTAGGGTATGCCATAGCCTGACTTTTAAATTTGATAAACAGAGTTGCTGGAATTCCATATATCAGTTGAGACTTACGGGCTGGTCTTAAATTTTTAGGGGCATGCCAATACAAGAGAGAAAATTAAAATTTCAGGACCTATGCTGTCACAGTCGAATGAGATTCATCAATCAAACCACGATTGATGCACTCCTGCAAAGGAATGAGAACAAGATACCTCACGCTGCCCGCACGTCAAGGGTGGATGAAGGCACTTGAAACGAACTACTTCCATGCTAACTGATTTTAAATCTTGTAAAGTCATATTGCATTCATATTATCCTAGATTTATCCTGTTTCAATCTGGAGTCTAATGATTCTGCAAAAGAGAACATGTTAGAAGTTGGTCTATTCAACAGTTGCATCTTGGTTTTGCAGATATCTAGTGCAAGGATTCAAAGGAGTGGAAAACCAAGTATTGCTGGCGCAGACTTCCAACTAACTTGACCACAGGATCACAGGATTGAAGGAGGAACCACAGCTTGTAGCTGGCATAAGGCTGCAATTAATCTTTGATCGCCTCCAGATTCTACTTTTTTCTTATGTAACCCCTAATTGTACCTGAAACAAAAAGCTGATGAATTCAAGAGAGTGAATGGACTAATTGCATAGGAATTCGAGAATTAGATGTAGGAGAGTGGTGCCCATTTGTCTACCGAAAAAGAGGACCAGAAATTCTGATTTTGGTCATGTGTTAACTCAAGAAATAACAAAAATCACAGAATATAGTATACGTCTTCAAACATTTACAGCACTTGGGTCCTCAGACGCATTGCAGAAAGCATTTTATTTCAATGTTCTGCTTCGTCATCTTTAACTTTTGAAACTTTTTCTTTTCTTTTCTTGGTGAATCCATTATTTATCTTCATTCTCCTCAAATGCAAACTGTTATGGTTTAACAAATCAGTTTAAAATTTTAAAAAATTATAATAAAACTTCATTTCCATGATTACAATGAAGTGATAGTGATAATACCAGGTACCGCACTGCACGGTACCGGTCAGAAAACGGTATGGTATTCGTGTTGTCAGTATTGACCTCAAATACTGGTCGGTACCGGTTGTTTTTGGTTGGTACTGGCCGGTACCGTTAAATTCTGAAAAAAGGAGGACCATTTTGTAAAATTGAAAATTTTAACTTAATCCCGATCACCAAATATCATTGTTCCATACTTCTTATCAAGTTCACATACTTCTTATCCCGATCACTAAATATCATTGTTCCAATTCCCCTCGAGAGTTCATATTCGTTTTCAATTCCTCTACAGGACTCACAAATTCTGAATCCTTAGCTTTAGACTTTCTTACATCTTTCCACTAAATGGATCTAAATCACACTTCATCTACCCCCATATTACACTCAACATTCTGCACTTTCATTGTACTAGATTTAGTAATCTCAATATTTGAAATTGCACTATTTCATTTTCGAAGTATCTATGTAATACGTCAGATTATACACTACCTTTACCAGTATAACACTTATTTATACATTCCTTTCAAGCACATCAATTTTCTCAAAGTTACATAATTTGTACAGTCCAAAAGTAACCTTGCACATTTAATGTCTCCAAGACTTCAAAGAGATTTCTCTTCATAGCAATTTTAACCCATATATCAAAATCAACTTCTAAGACTTTAAGTGTCTTTATGCATACAAAGCCACTTGATACCGTTACAACATCTTGTATCTTAATTTCTAATGTGAAACTTCATTACATACTGCATAATCTCCAAATCCAAATGGCATAATTAACATTGAGGTTATCGATTCTCGAAATTCTTCTTATTTTCATGGTTCATACGATTTACATCTTTTTCCTCAAATTATAGAAAGTGTTCTCTTAACTGTTCGACTACATTCAAGATTCCATATTGGGCCCCGAACCTTTTTGATTAATTGAAGAATTGTTCATGATTATTCAGATATAAAGCAAGAGGAATTTTGATGAATAACTCTTGGAATATGGAATCAAATTGAATAATTTTGATGTTAATAGAAAATTAAGACAATAAGGAACATTTGG
>JAOSBP010000008.1:12325769-12340090 GCA_027563825.1 Erythroxylum mucronatum | reverse complement strand
AACTATTTAAGTCCAAGAATTTAATTAATCAACTCGATTAATTAAATCTTGTTAAAAACCTTAGTGTATGAAATGGATTAATTCATGCAATAGGTCAACCAGATAAACACAATCAACTCAACCAAACACAACTAGGCAGATCAAGTAAATTAATGCAAACCCTAATGACATACATGAGACTTCATGTATTTCGGCATAAAATTCAACACAAACCAATCCAAATCATAAATCATTGTCTAACATCCGATTAAACTATAACCAGATTCATCCAAACATATACCGAAATCTCCAACTCGGAGAGTTTACAATAATATGGCTGAAATCTAAAACAATGAATGATTACCCCTGTTAAGCTCTCAGCGAACTCAAACCGTAGCTACATCTTCAAGAGACCGGAAACCTAGCCACGCATCACGTCGGCGAACTCCATCACTGCTGGAAAATTGACGCTGCTCATGACTCAGACGACGAACGGGCGAAGACGATGGGTGACGAACGATTGAGGGTGATGAAGATGATGAAGAAGACGAAGGTAGACGACGTCTGTTAGCTGCCGGATCTGCAAAACAAAGAAAAAGAAACCTATCAGAATCGAAGAAGACGAAGAACTCGAGTGTGCAGCCGACTCCCTTTTAACCTAAAATGGCAACGTTTATATAGGCGCCAGCTCGGGCCGGGTCAAAACAGTGAGAAATTTGCCATATTTAGGCCGGGTATCCGACATTCGTCGCGACTAACGAGTTGATATTCGTTGCGACGAGTGGAGTTGCTTGTTAGTCGCGACGAGTTAATTAATTCATAAATTCGTTCGTCGCGACTTATGGAAATCCATGTTCGTCCTGACGAATGGAAGGATTCTCACGACCTGTTGACTTTCTGGATGGTTGACTCCATGTTCCTACAAAATAACACACTTGCAGTATCAATTGTCCTCACGAAATTTATAGAGAAATTGATATCAAATCATGACAAAGTACTAGCAATTTGCAAATTATGGAAGTTCAATATGAGGAACCAATTTAAGCACAAAAATCATTAATTAGGAGTCAACAAGTGCATAAACAGTTAAGAAAGCGAGGCCAATTTATAGTATAAACTTGGCTCAATCACTTGTCGATGGAATGTGTAGGTTTTTTGTCAGTACTTTCTGTCACTAAACTTCGTTTTTCTTGTAGTGCTCTATAACTTACCACCCTTAAATTGATGGGCAAATATAGGCTAATAATAAGATACTAGAGACGTATCTCTAGTATCTTAGGTACTTTTGTAGTAAGGCTCCTCATAAATGGATTTAGTGGATTCCTTTGACAAAATGGTAGTACAATACCACCTATTATACAACCATCAATTTAACACTATTTGAGGTTTTATATGGGTATTAGCCCTTAATTCAAGTTCCTTACTTAGCAGGAGGCTCCAAGAGCTTAATTATTAATTAGGCTTCAAGGGGAAGGGAAATGGCTATTGTAATGATCAAATTCTATTCAAGGTGAGCTCCTTATCAAATGAAGCAACAAGTTGATAAAAAGAGAAATCATCGAGAATTTTGGTGGAGATTTAAGTGTTGCTTAAGTTACAACCCTAGATACAACAGTTATTATAGAGAAGATTATCACAAACTTTCTCCACTATATTATAACCTTATAAAGTCATAGTAAAAGTTGGTAAAGGAGCTTATAAGCTATATATAACATAAGAAGGAAGTATACACCCTATATTCCATGCATCTCATCTTAAAAAGTTCACTTTTGATCAAGTGACTATCTTTATAGAGCTCTTAACAAGTTTGGTTACCAAAAAACATATTTCACATTAAAAGTCTTAATAAACTCACGATACAATTCTTGATCCATTGGTCAAATGGCATAGCCGAGAATGCAATATGGGAGAATTTATTCAAGTTACAGAGGAGATTTATAAGCACAAACCTTGTGGATAAGGATTTTAAGGGGGGAAGGATTATTGCAAAAAGAAAGGAGAAGAATTTGTCTAGGGGAAATTAAATCAAGGAAAAGACCCTCATGAAATTGTATGCTAAGTTACTTATATATGTATGAAACGCAATGTTTAAGTAAATAATTAGACATAATAACCAGGATATATAACCTTAATGTATTGATTGTCACCTCTCGCAAGTAGTTATTGCAATGAATTACTTATGCAAAATTATAACATAATTCACACCTTTCTCCCGCACTTTATCTCTCTTCCCTCCAATTCTCTTTTGATTTCTTTTTCTCTCTCTTCATTCTTAGTCCATTTGTTGAGTCAATCACTCTTTATCTTAAATCCAATAACATTTAATTTCTCCTTATTTGTTGAATATATGACTATAATGTTACTATATCTGTGTTGATGATTGCTTAAAGAACTGAAGAAGCTTTTTTGGATTAATTTGTGAAAACATATTACTCATACTTTTAGAGTTGAATCAAAGTTGGTGGCAATGTTGGCCAATTTTCACTAAGTAAGCCTATTCCCAATCTTTTTTGCAACTATTTCAAAATAAAATAGTGACAGTGGAAGATTTAATTCATTCAAGTTACCTTTTGGAGAGGCTTGCTAGATATCTAAAAATTGCTCAGCAGCAGTCAGACAAATAAGGAATGCTGGGTGAACTAGAAAAGTTTGGGCAAAGTAGACCATCCCTATGAGAGTGGTGAAGGGAGGGCCTCAATTAGTAGGGAAAAAAACTCAACCATTTGGGGTTATCCTGCATTTGGAAGAAGTAGAAAAGGATAAATATAGTGATAATTTAATTCTTTGTCACCATAGTAAATAGAAGAGAAAATATAATTTATTTAAAATGAACATAAATCAAATAGATGTAGAATAAGTAGAATAAGAATAAATAGAATTGACACTTTATGTACATTACATATAGAGAATTGATGTCTAAATAGATTAATGAATATGAAAAGTATATTATAAATTTTTTTTTGAAAAAGGAAATTGAATAAATTAAGAAAGATTAAAGTACATGGCCAAAAAGAATACAAATCAGAAAAAATCTACTACAAAGGTGGAAGGAAGAAAATGAGGAGCTAAGTAGCAATATGAAGCCTCAACAACTGAAAGCAAATAAAGTAAATTGAGAATCAAACCCACAGCCCAGCTAACAGCAGAGGCCTCCCATACAAACGTCAAAGACGTAATGCCGTGCGGAGATCAGAACTGCAAGAGAAGTGAAGGTTTTTGGACCATACAATCTCGCGAATATCAGAAAGTAACAAAGAGAGTAAGCTTTCTTGAGTCAAAGATTTGAGCTGAAAACGGAGAAGATTCCGTTCTCGCCAAAGTGCATAGATGCAAACCCCCAAGACAATCATAAGAATAGGTCGTCTAGACGCTGATTGAGAGGAAAGGCAAGTTGTAATAGCAACCAAATCCGAGTCCGGAGGAGTCCAAGAGCATAGAGCAGTGAAATATGTCCATATAGATTTGTTGAAGGGACAAGAAAAGAATAGATGAGAGCATGATTCAATATGCAAAGAACACATGGGGCAAGATTGATCCATTTGCACATAAGGAAGAAGATCCGCTGTGGAGAGTTTGTTTTGGATAGCCAACCAAAAGATTCTTTTGGCTACCCTTTCCAATTATTATTATGAATAATTATATTAATAATCCACAAATTAAAATCTTGCTTGAATGACTAAGTGTGTTTATATATTTCAAGAACATGTGCAAAAACAACAAGATTAAGGTAAGATTTATAATGGAACTCTTGGGGTCAATGATTAACTCCCAAGCCAAGTAAAGTACGATCTGTTATCACTTGAACATGATGGTATATAAGCTCACACGTGCATATCTCCTCCCCCCTGCCCCCTCATGCACACACATGCATTTGCCAATTATTGTCTCAGGATTAAGCAGTAAAACCTCCGTTAATTCGAAGGGGCTTTGTATAAGTTAGAACACTAAGAATACAACTAGAGCCATTTATGACATCGCATATATTAGAGCTGAACTTGTGACATTAACGGATGAGATGGGCAGAGATATTTTTAAAAGGTTTTCTGGGAGTAAGTGAGCAATTATGCAACCCAATGTCCAACCTTGTTGACATTTTAGTGCAGTGGTTGCATGGAAGCTTCTTCTATAGTATCTGTCTCCTTCTCTAGGTACTTTGTTAGAGAAATAGTTGTAGCTTGATTTGCTATTTTTCCCTTGAAGAAGAATGTTAAATGCAACCTATGGCAAAAGGCTGCTAATTGTAATTGGCCTATCACCATCACCGTCACCATCACCATCATCAACATGAACGCATCAACCTTTGCATCGAACGTCGAGAAAGCTCAACCAAACATGAATCTGACTCAAGGTAGCATTCAAGTTGCTTATTTCTTTTCACGCCTCGCAGCATCCAAATATAGAAACAAGCTAATGAAAGCAAGCATCTGGTAAGTTGATGGTTATTTTTGTCTCTTGATGTGCGCGGACTCCTGCTAAGATTTCTAGCAAATTTTACACATTAGAACTCAAAAATCAAATGGTTGGATTTATCCATATAATTTTGGACCTGTGGGCTTAAAAAAAGACTGAGAAAGCCTAAATACTGCTTCTGTTCCATCGTCCAAGAAACCCCAAATAAAAATGCAGTCAGGTTGAATCATGTCGCCAAATATACAATCAATTATAAAGACTTGAAGGCCATCTTATATCCACACCTTTCAACTCGGTTTTTCTTTTCATTCTTGACCAGCCTATCTTTCCAAGCCACTCTGATGAACCACTTGATGAAATTGAATAAGTTCCATGAGTTTGTGCAAAGACAGAACAACTCATGTTAGTCTTTTGCTTAAATTGAATAAACCTGCTCTTATTCTGGTCATGCTATCTCGAACATGTCTATTAGTAATTTGCTTCAAAGTTTTAAGGTTTGCTGGTGTCCTCCCACTATTTCTCTACCATGACTTTTAAGAGCTGCTTGTACAAGAAGAGGCAAAAGAAAGCAAACATTAGATTGGATACTGAAACTACTCCGTTTAAAAAGTTCCTTCTTTTCTGATTGATCTCCAAAGTGGTTTGGTTTACATAACTCTCGATTTGGTGTAATTCACACATTCTGATGTTGAAATGACTCACCTTTCTATGTACTGTTGAAATTCCAGTTTCTTGTTCCTCAATAAACCCTTTCAGGGAAACTCTTTTAAACTCTCTGACATGTTGTTTTCGTCCTTGCATGGTGCGATTTGAGAAGGAAATGTTTCTGCTTGTTCTCTCCCAGAATTTGGTTCACAGTCCATAATAAACAAGCAACTAGCAATTGTTTCAAGGACTATAAGGAGAGAGAACATGTATGCTATCAACAAACTCTCTGTAACCATTGACAAACTAAGTCTTCCAAGGAGATAATAAGCTCTAATAACCCGATATCGAAACAAAGATTCAATAGCAGCAAGCCCCAAATTGATG
Source organism: Erythroxylum mucronatum (assembly GCA_027563825.1). Taxonomy (NCBI): domain Eukaryota; kingdom Viridiplantae; phylum Streptophyta; class Magnoliopsida; order Malpighiales; family Erythroxylaceae; genus Erythroxylum; species Erythroxylum mucronatum. Next base: position 12,334,669 of record JAOSBP010000008.1, on the reverse strand, counting down.
GGGATAGTTAACAACAAAGCCATTGAATTTGTTTGCTTTGTTAGCAAAGCAACTCGACAAATAGCTCTGTATCCAGTGCTATTCCCAGTCCCTGCCACAGCCAAAGCTAGGTTGCTTATGACCATGGTATTGGTTAAGATCATATACAATACAATTTGGGCTGCCTCAATAAGAAGAGGATTGCTAGATTCTAACCCAAGTGCTTCTTCTGTTAAATTCAAGACCGTCAAAAGGAGGAAGAAAGCTACCAGGCTACTGGATACAGTGAAGATTATATTGCAGAGGCAAGTTAAGATTAGAGTCTTGTAAAATGGAAGAGTGGCCATCCAGTACTGATTTAGATGCCTAATTATGGATCCTTTGGCTATTACAAGGAAAGTGAGTGTTAGAGGAAAACTGAAAATATAGCTAAAAATGACCTGACAAAGATTTACGCCAAGAAAAGATGCACTTGCTGGAAACAGAAGCGGTCTGGTTTGCGAACAAGATCTGTAAACAGATTGTAAAAGAAGAACTGAAACTGAAAATGGAAGCATAAGGACTACTGGGGCGGTGCCATAGTGGTGGAAATCTTTGAGTAAGGTGTAGATAGATCTTCTGATGATTTTTCTTGTTTTTTCCAGGAGATCAAAAGGGTTATGTTCCATTTCTGATGGAGATATGAATGGCTTCTTCCGGATGGGAGAACTTTAAACAGCAAAGAGAAAGGCACAGATTCTTGCTCCTGGTATTAAGAGATATATTTAATGGCCGAGGTTCGGATTTTCCATCTCTATGCAACCACCAGAAACTAACACATAACTGCCAAAACACAGGTCTTTATGTGTAATTAGAATGACTTTCCTTTGGTAGGCGATAATCTGCTTGCTTTAGCAAAAAATACGTAATCCCACCAATGTTTGTGTGTTTTGGTGGAAATACGTTGCCTGCACGAAAGCATGGGGATTGGTAAGTGGAAATTATTGTTACTTCCTCCAAAAAAAAAAAAAAAAGAAGAAGAAGGTAGTGGAAATTAACACCTTTACATTGAAGGAGATTTGGTGGCCTACAAGGATGGATGGTTGAAAATAGCCAAGACTAGACTCCAATTCCATCACAGTTGCGTAGCTGCTATCTAGACTATGCCTTTAGGATAGTTGGTTTCACGGCATTAACAGTTGTGATTGCGATATGCCACATTAGGTCGATCATATTTTAAAAATAAATAATTTTTACCTTTTTTTAGATGTTAATATAGATAACAAATAAGGATAAATAAAAATAAATAACTTTGCACTCTACATTTCTTAGCTTTGAAATTCCCTTTACATGTTAATCATATTAATAAGATACATAAATACTAATATTTTCCTTAAGAGTTAATTACTTAAAAAAATCCTAAACTTTACTCAAATTTTCAATTATAACATGAAGTTTCAATTTTTCTCAAACATAACCTTAATTAGGTTAGTGTCTTTATTAATGGAGTTGACGTGGCAAGTCATGTTAGGTATGTTATTGTAAACCTAGGATGTTATGCATCATGTCAAATTCATATTAGATTTTAGTATAATTAAATTTTAAAAAAATCTATATCCTATCTTTCTCCCCTCTTCTATCACTCTTAAGTTAATTGATCTTTATCTTGCTGAGGGTAACTTTGATGGTGACTTTGATGGTGTAGTTAAAATCCCTCTTCTTCTTCACTTACTCATTCTAAATACATTCCCCATTTTCTTTTATTTGAAAATTTTCCATTTTTTCTCTTACTAACTTTCTCTATCTAAATAGTTTGATTTAATTTTTTATTTTAATTTTAACTTTGACTGTTTAGTCTTGATTTTTTTAGTTTTATAAGTCACTTATGAAAATCACAAAAATTGATTTTAATTTTTGTTTTCATAATTTTGTCATTATTTAATTAAGAACTCTTAAAATGTTTCAAGTATTATAGAGCTTAAGTTATTTGGAATTTTCTAAAATTTATTTCTAATATTATTTTTTAATAAATTTTATAAATAATTTATTTATCTAAAATTTAAAATATCTTGTAAATTTAAATTTTTAAAATATTTTTATGTAATAAAATTTACAATATTAAATGTTTAATTTCTAAATAATAATTTTTAAATAATTAAAATATTAATTTGTTTTAGTAAAATATTATATATTTATTATTAATATTTATTAATATATTTGCAATATATTAAGATAAGAATTGGGAACATATATAAGGATCCATTAGATGACACATTGCAAGACTTGGAGAAGCAAGCTATGTCTAGATATTCTTAATATCTCTCCATAGAACATTCAGTTATGAGGCAAAGAGCTAGGCAAGAGTGGTTGATTGAAGGAGATAAAAATGCATCTTATTTTTATAGGAAGATCATTTCAAGGAGAGCCTTTAATAAAGTCATATCCCTAAATAAAAATGGGTAAATCACAAATAATAGAACAAAAATTAAAAAAAAAAGAGGTGGAAAAATTCTTCATTGGAATGCTAGGCACCCTCTCTAAAGCAAAATCCATAGAACATTTTATAAGGAAGGTATTACAAGACCAAGTTATAGAAGAGGAAAACAATATACTAGCCAAACCAATTTCTAGGGAGGAGGTAAAGGTAGTCTTGAAGGGGTTAAAACCTAATGAAGCTCCTAGGCTAGATGGTATGAATGTATTTTTTTATCAGAAACCTTGGAGAATGACAATGAAGATGGTGTATGAGCAATAGAGGAATTCTTAAAAAATGGACAATTGTTGACTAAGTTCAACAAAACCTTATTATGTATAATACCCAATGGAGAAAAACAGGAAAAAAAATCATTGATTTTTGACCTATAGCGTGCTGTAATTCTATTTATAAAATCATAGCATAGGTTCTTTTAGAGAGAATCAAAAGAGTGCTTCTTAGGAACATAGGAATGCAACAGGGTGCATTTATATATGGAAGACAAATTAGAGACAATATACTGATAGTGAAAGAGCTACTGAGGAATTATACAAGGAAAACAGGGAGTAAAATTGTACAATTAAGATAGATTTCAGAAAAGTTTATGATTCTTTAAACTGGAATTTCCTCCTCATTTGCATAAAAGCTTCCAAATTTCCTACAATCTTAATAAGATGGACAGAGCAACGCATAACCAAAGTTTCCTATAAGTGCTCATTAATGGAGAGCCATCCAACAAGATTAAAGGGCTAGAGGCTTACGATAAGGGAACCCATATTCCCATTCCTATTCTCTATAGCAATGGAGTTTCTGAAAAAGCTTCTGGTTAGGGTGATAGATCGGAGTCCCCTCTTTAAATTTCATTATAAATGCAAGAAATGTGGAATCCTAAACCTCAACTCTGGAGATGACTTACTTCTATTCTCTAAGGTTGATCATCACTCCATTACTTCGCTTATTACAACTCTAAGAATATTTATAAAGGTATCTAGGCTAGAACTGAACATTCAAAAGAGTGGAATATGCATGTAAGCTAATGCATTATAGAATGCTCAATGGCTTTCCAATATTAGAGGTACAAAGGTACTGCAGTTACCTTTTACCTATCTTGGCATACTAGTTAACCCATAAGCATAAATACTCAGAGTTCAAACCATTAGAGGAAAAGATCAGAAGAAGAATTCGGAATTGGATTCCTAACTGCCTTTTTATAGCAGGTCGTCTACAATTGATTGATTCTATCCTATCTTCAATCAATATATAATGGTCCTCATAATTGGTATTACCAATCACGGTTATAAAAGCCATTAATAGGATCATAAAAAGTTTTTTTTGGAATGAAATGGGCAAGGAAAAACCAAAACAATGATCAATGGAATGACATTTGTAAGCCTAGGAAATACGGTGGACTAAGCCTCATACCCATCCAAGTAGTCAATCATGTGATGTTAATAAGAAGATTATAGAGGCTAATTAGAAAGGAGGACTCCTTATGGGTGAATTGGGTATGGAGTGACTATATAACCAAGGATAACATCCAGAATGTCAAAATTCTAAAAAGCAGTTCAAATACTCTTAGAAAGATAATGGAGATAATTAGACATCACATAAGACATAAGGTGGGAGATGGGAAAGAAACAAGTTTCTAGCTTGACAAATGGCTAGATATAGGAGTATTACATGATCAACCACAACTCCATATGGTTCTGTGTGAATGTTTATGTTATTAGGCTTATGTATATGTCAAAATAACACTTTTAAGAATGAAGCCAAAACTTCTCTTTTTGTAATTCCCTTTTTTTGTATACATTGACATGCTCCAACATACTTTTGATGCTTCCATTTTTTCACTAAATGTACATGTTGGTGTAATGGTAATACCAGGTGGCTACTTTAGTTCCTTTGTCCCTTACCTTACTTATAGCTTGGATTTGTGAATTTTAAAACTAAAATTTTTCTCAATCCTAGGTGCAAATTGCATAGTTAGAAATTTAGACTACACCAAAATTTATCAGTTGTATATATTGTTCCTTGTTTAAATAAACCTTAGAAGACTTTGTATTTGTATCATTTTCAACTTTTAACACTTCATCATAGGATTTTGGTTGATAAAAAAATTGACCAACTTGTTTGATCTACATTCCTAATATCTCTATCTCTGTTTAAACTAAAAGTTGAAGGAAAACTAAGCTTCTTATAACATATATCAATAGTATGTCTTATTAAGCCATAATGAATACACAATAGCTTTTTGTCTTCTTTATTCCAAAACCTTCCTCTGTTTTGCTTCTTACAACACGTATCAATAGCATGTCTTATTAAGCCACAATGAATACATATTAGCTTTTTGCCTTTTTTTATCCCAAAACCTTCCTCTGCCTATAAAATGTTAGTATCCTCTCACTATTTGTTTACTAATTTCCTCTCGTCATATTATTTTCTTCTCTAAATTCAGTTCTTAACTTATTGTTAATAAATTGTCTTTTATACTGAATAATTAAAGTAAATGTCTTGATTGATGGAAGAGGTTTCTTTATTTTAGTAAATGTCATATTATTTTACTAAGGAGTAGCCTCTTTTAGCTCTTTTTAGTATTTGAAATATTGACAAAGTGATGATTTTTGTAACATACTATTTGTTTTAACCTAATAATTAACCATTTACCAAGGAGACTTGTTACTGTAATTCCTTAATGTAGCTAATTTGTAGTAGTTGAGTTTTTATTTTTTAATTGGTACAAGGTAGTTAAGTAATTAACAATTTATTATCACTTTTTATTCTAGATTAAGATTGGAAGCATTATGTCTTACTCTTTATGATTTGAATTTTCTTGTGAATACCTTGTTGTGCTCTTCTCTAAATTCAGTTCTTACCTTATTATTAATAACTTGTCTTTTATATTGAATAACTAAAGTAAATGTCTTAATTGATGGAAGTGGTTTCTTTATTTTAGTAACTGTCATATTATTTTACTAGGGAGTAGTCTCTTTTAACTTTTTGGAGTAATTGAAATACTGACAAAGTGCTATTTTTTGTAACATATTATTTGTTTTAATCTTATAATTTATCATTTACGAAAGGGACTTATTACTGTGATACCTTAATGGAGCTAATTTATAGTAGTTGATTTTTATTTTTTAATTGGTAAAAGGTACTTAAGTAATTAACAATTTATTATCACTTTTTATTCTAGGACTGGAAGCATTGTGTCTTAAGCATTTTATCACTTTATGATTTGAATTTTCTTGTGAATAACTTGTTATGCTTTGGTCTCTAATGTTGATCAAATTATTTTTAATGGTTGCTTTATAGGTTTTAACGGCTCAACATGGAAGCATAAGGCTTTTTTATAGTGGATATTTCATAATAGAGTCTGAATTCAGATTTATTAGTGGGGATATTGCTACATTGGACAATGTTGACATTGACCATGATAATAATAGACAAATATATGAGATGAGGAAGGATTTAGGGTATAATCAAATTAATAAGGCATATTATATAGTATCTAGTTTTAACTTTAAAGAGTCACTAAGAGTTACAAAGTCAAACCAAAGTTACATTAGGCTCACTAAGAGTTATATAGTCAAACCAAAGTTATATTAGGCTAGCAAACCTTTTACAAATACATGGGATTTTTTAACGTATATGTATCTCATCATATAGAAACACCTATTGTAGCACCCCACTCCCGCAAAACCTGAACCCAACATCGATGGTGATATCCGAGTCCGTGTCTCGTGAGGATGCCATGCTAGAGCACTCGATCATTCAAAAATCGGTATAATTTTTTTTTTCAAACCACAAAAACAATATGCGGAAATCGATACTTAAATTGGGGCCACATTCACTCACAAACATTTTCAATTAACACAAAACTATCAACAAAATTTTCAATAGCCATTTGGGGCCTTTCATAAATACAAAACATTTGAATCATTTCGGAATACCAATTTATACAAAAAGTTACGGAAGATTCAATTCAATACAAAATAGAGAAATGCAATACAGACGCAAACTGATCCCAATCTCTATCCTTCACTTGAATGCTGTAGGTATACTCCTGTTGGCCTAACGGGGTATTCTTCTAAGTCCTAAAAAATATTTGTAAATTTTGGGTAAGTTTTGCAAACTCAATGAGTGACCATCATCGATGGTTCACCCAGTCACATAACACATAATTCACACATCTCACTTTCTTTCACATTTCACATTATTTTACATTTCACATTATTTCACTCAATACACTTAATCATTCATATTATACATATGTAATGCACATGAGACTCACTTTTTATTTGTTACTTTGTTGTGACTGAGTGCGGAAACTGTCCCATGTAGGGCTTATAAATAATTGTCCCTTATCTACTTAGGGGATACAGGGCTCATTAAACGTTGAGCCTAAGGCTCTGCTTTACTTTTGAGCTCGAAGCTCATTTTCACTCGTTGAGCTTTAAGCTCTAATCGTTGGTTACTTTGGTCGCAACTATCATTATATTTCATGCAATCATGCAAGGGAATGCATCAATCACATTTGTCTGTTCTCATTCACTCACTTTCACATGTCATCGGACCGTAGTCCGGCATTCACATTAGAGTTAAGTATCACTTTTCATTTACATGCAAATGCACTTTCAGAACATATTTAACAATCCAATTATGTACACTTAATTCATCCAATTTGCATTCAATGAGCACTTCAATATTTTATTCATACATCATATTCATCGGACCTTTTGTCCGGAAACTAACACAATCAATCACATTCACATAATAATTCAGTAGGCAATTAATACAAAATTCAAATACCAAACAATAAAGTGAGACCATCTCGGTCTACTCACAGTACGCTCTAAAATAGCAGTTGCTTCCAAATTCTGGATACGCCTATATGCAGATGTTTAACCTTGATTTTTCACCAAATGAAGAGATATTTAGCTCAGATGGAAGCTCTTTTCTTCCTCTTCCTTTTTCTCTTCTTGATCAACTTCAAAAATATCTCTTAAAGGCTAAGGAAATTAAAACCCTAGCTTGTTTCCTCTTCTTTCTCATCTTTCATTCTTTTTCATGTTTTCTCTCTCTTATCTCTTTTCTCATGCACACATTTTTCTTCTCTAGAATCTTCTCATTCATGTTTTCTCTTTTATTTATAAGCAAGACAATACTTTTTCTTCCAATTATGCCCTTAATGATTGAGAATTGTCCAATTTGCCCTTCCATTTATGCCTTATATCTTTTATACTAAAGTGTCTTGCCAACAGTACCCTTGAATATTCTAACATAACGCTTTCTTCTAGAAAATGTTTCCTGTTGTCTTAAGTTTCTAATGCTTCCAAAATCATTCAATTTGGTTTAGTGATTCAAAAGATATACTTCAAACATTTTTGGACTGCTCTTGTCCAAAACAGTATACTATGAACAACTTCTGCCTAAAACTTGAAAGTCTTAGGAACTAAATCACAATTTACTTCCTTCAGATACTTTGTAGCTTTATGTCTATAGTTTACCACAAATCAGAAATCATCACATTTGGATTTCTACAAATCAAGAAATCATCAAAATATTGAAGTATATTCAGTGGGATAACACCAGTTCATATTATTTAAGAACACACTGACTGTACCCGTCCCACTCTTTTCACTCAACCTTTTTATTGCATTTCAGATAACTTTGATTTTTGGTGGATAGGTAGAGAAAAGTCTTACGAATCCAACGGTTCAAGAATCAAGTCATTCAGAGGTCTACAGAAGAAGTTATGGTCAAAAGAAGCAACCATGTTTATGAACTCAATTATACTGAACCTGTCTCGAGGAAACATCCATAACTTTCTGTAGAGATTTCTGATTGAGGTGCTCTTTGAATGGTTCAAAAGAGAACATGAAGAAATACAACTTTCATGAAGACTTCAAGGCCAATTCTTTCATCTGAGGGTTCAAAAACAAAGCAGACGATATGACATCATTTTGAGAAGAAGATGACATCATCAGACGATTCAAGGTTGGGAAAATTGCCATAATGTTCCCTACAGATATCAGATTAAGGAGTTCTTTATATGGTTTGAAAGAAAATTTCAAGAACTACAACTTTTATGAAGACCTCAAAGGCCAATTCTTTCATCTGAGGGGCCAAACACAAAAGTAGACGATATGACGTCATTTTGAGATGAAGATGACATCATCAGACGATTTAAGGTTGGAAAAATTACCATAACTTTCCCTATAGATATCGGATTAAGGAGTTTTTTATATGGTTTGAATCAGAATTTCAAGAGCTACAACTCTTATGAAGACCTCAAAGGCCAATTCTTTCATCTGAGGGGTCAAATACAAAATCAGACGATATGACATCATTTTGAGACGAAGATGACGTCATCAGACGATTCAAGGTTGGGAAAATTGCCATAACTTTCCCTACAGATATCGGATTAAGGATTTCTTTATATGGTTTGAAAGAGAATTGCAAGAGCTAC
>JAOSBP010000008.1:12296100-12321686 GCA_027563825.1 Erythroxylum mucronatum | reverse complement strand
ATCCATATGTCTATCATGTCTCTTTTGAGATAAAGGCTTAGTGAGAGGATCTGCTAGATTCTTTTCAGTGGGAACTCGCTCTATTAGGATGTCTTTCCGTTCCACTATCTCTCGGATCAAATGAAACTTCCTAAGTACATGCTTGGATCACTGATGAGACCTCGATTCTTTCGCTTGTGCAATAGCACCATTGTTATTGCAGTACACTACTATCGAATCAACAATGCTTGGAACCACTCTAAGTTCAGTAATGAACTTCTTGATCCAAACTGCTTCCTTCGCTGCCTCAGAAACTATAATATATCAGCTTCAGTTGTTGAATCTGCGATGGTCGGTTATTTGGAACTCTTCTAACTAACCGCTCCACCACAAAGAGTAAAAATATACCCTGACTGTGATCTACTATCTGAAGTAAATCACACGTTATTATAGACTTCATGTTCGACGTACAAAATGCACAAGAAGGGGGGGTTGAATTGTGTATTCTTTTTCGTAAGTACAATCCCCTTATATATTTTTGAAAAACTTGCTTTCTCAAAAACTATTGAGTGAAAATATCATGATGTATTGCAATTAACTTCTAAGTATTTGTATAAAAACAATAAGAATAAAAGTTGAGAGTTTAGAGTAGAAGTTGACACAACAATTTATCCTGGTTTACCCCAAACCGTGGGCTACGTCCAGTCCTCATAATCTTTTCTGAGATTTCACTATACTTCTCACAAATACAAGTATTCTTTTCACCAAACCTCTTCAGGTCTCTACAGTAAGTATTGTTTTCTCTCTTACCCTCTTCAGGTTATCAGCTTTTCTTCTTTCTTACAGAAAGATGTTTGCGAGCTTTGTTATAGTGAATAATAGCTCTCAATGTTTATCACAATGAATACAGTGTTTCTAGCTTTAAAATCCCTAACACTTTCAAAATCACTAACTTCTGCAGTCTTCGACTCCGACTCGTCTTTTCTAACCTCACATGGTCTCATAATATCCAATTCCTATTCACAATTTAGCAATTCAAACATATACTCACTTTGGCACATTACCCATTTACACAATAACTATAAATCTATTACCCACCTAGTTTGCTTGCAAAACTCCAAGTCAAGATTGTCTTTCCCCTTGTTCTTGAGTAGGATTCTCTTGGTTTCCTAAAAAAACCAATCATATTCAATAGGAATCCACTTAAAAATCTCACAATACAAAAATCACAAAAATTGATTCTAAAATATTTAAACCCAAGCATTTTCTAAACTCCATAAACTAGAATCCTTCCAAAAATCCAAAAGATTCAAAATGATCTTATCTTGATTTTTCACCAAATGAAGAGATCTTTAGCTCAAAGGGAAGCTCTTTTCTTCATCTTCCTTTTTCTCTTCTTGAACAACTTCAAAATCTCTCTTGAAGGCTAAGGAAATTAAAACCTTAGTTTGTTTTCTCTTCTTTCTCTCTTTCATTCTTTTTCATGTTTTTCTCTTTATTTCTTTTCTCATCCACGCATTTTTCTTCTCTAGAATCTTCTCATTCACGTTTTCTCCTTATTTATAAGCAAGACAACACTTTTTCTTCCAATTATGCCCTTAATGATTGAGAATTGTCCCATTTACTCTTCTATTTACGCCTTATGTCTTATATACTTAAGTGTCTTGCCAACAGTACCCTTGAACATTCTAACATAACGCTTTCGTCCAGAAAAATGTCCCCTATTCTCTTAAGTTTTTAATGCCACCGAAATCATTCCATTTGATTTAGTGATTCACAAGATATACTTTAAACATTTTTGGACTGCTCTTGTCCAAAACAGTATACTATGAAAAACTTCCATATGAATTTTAAACATCTTAGAGACTGAATTAGATTCCAATTTCTTCATACCATTTGTATCTCCATGTCTCTAGTTTATCACAAATTAAAAATCATCTCATTTGGAGCTCTACCGATCCAGAAATCATCAAAATACTGAAGTATATTTAGTCGGATAACACTAGTTCATATTATTTAAGAGTACACACACTATACCCGTCCCACCTTTTTCACTCAATCTTTCTCATTTCATTTCATATAGTTATAATTTTTTTGGAGATGTAGAGCAATTTCTTACGAATCCAATGGTTCAAGAATCAAGTCATTTAAGTGTTTAGAGAAGAAGTTATGACCAAAAGAATCCAATCTATTTTTGTCCTCGATCATCTTACTTTGCTTCGTCTTACTTTGCTTCATCTTACTTTTGCTTCGTCTTACTTTGCTTCATCTTACTTTTGCTTCGTCTTACTTTGCATCATCTTACTTTGCATCGTCTTACTTTTGCTTCGTCTTACTTTTGCTTCGTCTTGCTTTTGCTTCGTCTTACTTTTGCTTCGCCTTACTTTTCACTCTCCAGCATCGCCACTTATAAAGATCATAACTTTTGACTCAAATGTCCAAAATTTTCATACTATATACCGTTGGAAAGATAAAAGAAAGATCTACAACTTTCAAGAAGGCAACATTGCCAAAATCTCTCTAGCTCAATCCCAAATTTTTCCTAAAGTCCAAAGACGAATTTCACATTCATCCACCCACTGTACTGCACCCAGTTCTCAACTTCATGAAATTTTGAGGCACTTAGAGACTGAATTGAAATTCAATATCTTCATAAGAAATGTATCCATATGTTTCTAGTTTAATCCGAATCAAGAATAATCTCGTTTAGATGCTAAAGAAAAAGTTATGGCTAACAAACCGAAGCACACTCAGTAAACATTTTCTAGATCACTACCAATTTTGTTTCTAAATCTTTCCTTATCACAACTCATACCAACATCAATCTTTCAACTCCCTCCACTTCTCATTTTCAATAAAATCACATTTAAAAACAATCATACCCAGAAGTTTTTTGAGAAATTGAAAAAATTCTCATTGATTATAGGTATAATACATAGGAGGAAAATACAATGGAGCCTCAAGCTCCAATACAATGAGGAAAAACGACAGCGTGCACACTAGACCCTAAATTAACCAAAACGACAAGAGTTTGCAATAACATAAACCTAAAGAGCAAAACAACCATTGGCTTTACAGAGACTCCCAAAACATTTCCAAATTAGGGTTAGCGATTGTGGAGCGACGAGGAAGAGAATCAACGAAGAATCATACCCAGAAGTTGTCAATGAATGCATGTACCACTTTTTTTTATGTGCAAACATTCAATATTTATATGCATATATGCTAACATGATGCATGAGCAAGAAAATTCATTTTCTTAATCTCTTTTTGAGCTCCCATATACTGAAATTGCAGGTCCTAACCCTTAATATAAGGACGGGATGTTACACCTATCGATGCTCCTGACGTATTATGTATAACTAGAGGAGAGGACCATGATGATGAAAAACATGGTGTTAATATGGAGGAACCATATGCTCATAGGAATGTGGAGGAATAAGGTCCACATATGAATGAAAATATAAAGGAACAAGGTGCAAAAATGCATGAGAATATGAAGGAATAAGGTTTAGATGTGGATGAAAATTTGGAGGAACATCATCCACATATGAATGAAAATTTATAGGAACATGGTGCACATACGGATGAGAATATGGAGGAACATGGTTCAGATTTTCAATCAAACTTCTATGTAGACATTCTAGATGACCATGATCTGGTTGAAACTGCATCAATAAATTGTGGTAGTGTTATTAATACTGTTGAATATCCTAGTAAAGAGGATACAAGTGAAGCTTTACATAGACCCAGTTCAAATATTAGGGATAATTCTACAAGTGTGGCACATGAGTGGAGATTGGGAATGGAGGTCGAAATGTAAAAGAATTTGAAGATGTTGTTGTCGATTATGCAGTACATATCCGATATAATGTTATGTTAAAAAAGTGTGAGAGTAATCAAATTAGGTTTATGTGTATTGATGGATGCCTATGAGTTATATATGTTGGATATGATAAGAAGGAGAGATGTTTCAGGGTTAAAACTTATAACCCTGATCACACTAGTTTCATAACAAATAAACCAAAATTGGTTTCTACCAAATTCTTGATTAGACACTTCTAGGATAGAATTTTGGAGAATCCTAGTATCTCAACTAAAAAAATGGTTCAAAAAATGCAAAGAAAAACTCAATATTTTTGTTAATTCAAGCATGTGTGGAAGAGACAAGAAGAGATTGAGGAAACAGAGAGCAACATATTATATTAATGAATATGCAAAGTTGCAAGGTTATGTACATTAGTTGAAGATAAGTGATCTTGGATTAACAGTAGGATTACAATTTTCGAGAAATCAAGAGAGTTCATTGCTACATGTAATGATAAATGAAAATTTCATTAACATATTAGTACTTCCTACTTTATTATGTCATGTTATACATTATATTAATACTTCTTTATATTTTGTTGTAGTTCAAAATATTATACAATTGTTTTAATGTCATGAAAAGAGAGTCGAAGAATTTAAGACCAATTTTTGGAATTGATGGATGCTTCCTAAAGATAGAATTCTAAGGCCAATTATTAAGCGCAATTGGTAAAGATGGTGATGAAGGAATGTATCCATTAGCTTAGGTAGTTATAGAGGTAGAAAACACAGATTCATAAACTTGGTTCATGAATTTGTTAGCATCTGATTTGGAATTGGAAGATTGTGAAGGACTTACAATCATACCTGATATGCAGAAGGTATGTTAATATACTTACAAATGAAGTCATTATATGAAATATTAACTAATATCTTTTTAATTTGATTTAAAGATTGGTTAGGGTTGTAGAGGAGAGTTTGCCAAATGCAGATCGCTGAATGTGTACCAGACATATATATCATAATTGGAATAACAACTGGAAGGGAAAGGACCTCAAAAAGTAGTTTTGGAATTATGCATGCTTAACTTATGTTGAAGATTTCAATAAGCAACTGAAGAGGTTTGACAAAATAAGCCTTGTATATGCTTCAACATTGCTTGAATATCCTAAAGAGAGATCAGTAAGATGTTACCAATCCATTAAAACTAAATGTCCAATAGTTGACAACAATATGAATGAAACCTTTAAAGGGTGGATCCTATTAGCAAGGGACAGACCAATGATTTGCATGCTTGAGACAATTAGAATAATGGTGATAAAGAGACATGCAGATAAGACATTTTTGTAGTTAGGTAGAAGTTAGATATTGCACCAACTATAATGAAGAAGTTGGAGAAGAACAAAAAAGAATAATGGAGAATTGTATGGGAAAGAGATGATGCTTATGAAGTTGCATACTATAAGGATTGGTAAACAACAAACATGTAGTTGTCGAGTATAAGACTTATATGGATACCCATGCAAACATACAATTAGTGCAATCCGTCACTCAAAAGAAAAGGTTCAAATATTTGTAGATTTATGCTATAGGAAGGGTCGGTTCATGAGTTTATATGAACACACATTACAACCAATTAGAGGTAAAATTTTCTAGCCTTTAAGTGATGCAGAGCTAATACATCCTCTCCCTAAAAGAGTTAAGCCCGGTAGACCCAAAATTGCAAGAAGGAAACAACAAAATGAGCTAAAGAAATAAAAAATTCATACAAATTATCTTAAAAAGACAAGTGCAAAAATGCCAAAAGTGTGATAACTTCGATCATAACTCCACAAATTGCAATAAGGACAACTCAACTCAACATGTTGAGGCTTCTTCACAAGTGTATACACCTTACTTCAATCATATGAATTCACTTCTATAACTATATAGTAACTAATGTTTATCATTTTCTTAGTCAGGTTAAAACAAAGGCAACTTTACAGGTATACAACTTTTTAGTTTTATATTAATTATTATTAGCTTTAATAACTGACAAAGTTGTTTTTATTACAATTATAGTTAAGTGACACGAATTTGGTTGATGATAATGCTATACAAAGTCAACAGGGCAATATTGTAAGGAATAGGTTTTTTCTAAACAATTTGTCTTAGTTGAAATAATTACCAAGTTTTTTTTCTAATATTTTATCTTAATTTTCTAGGTTGGTACATTTGGACATGCCAATAAAAAAAGTTTGGAGAGGTTGACCCATACACATTCCAATTATCATTTGAACCAAGGGATTTACAGTTTAAAGGACATTATAGTATTACTTCACAACAATTACAAGCTGAAGCAATCAGAAGGAGAACGTTATTGACACAGTCATCACAACTTGAAATTTTGTAGTCAAGTAGAAATGAGGCCAACATCAATTAGCCATGCCTTTAACTTTTTGATATTTTACTATTTGCCCATTGACTTTTACATATGTGTGCTACTGATAATGGTGACAAATGTTTACAGTATATTAACACAATGTAATCTAAATTTTTGATATTTTGATATTTTTCCCATTATTTTAGATGTATATGTTATTGATAATGATGACAAATATTTATGTTGTATAAAAACGATGTAAATATTGTATTTTTTGCTTTGGCCAATACAAGCTGCTACATATTCACTTCAACCTCTCTCTCTCTCTCTCTCTCTCTTTTAGCTTGCTTCTGGTTATGGCCTTAGGGAAAAGCCAAAGCAGACATGGAGATTGGAAGATCATACTGGTGAAGATAACTAAACATTTGACAAGAAATGCAATGAGTGTGGCAAAGTTTTCCTTCAATTTATATGGACAGGATTATTCATTGTCTATTAGTTTTATATAGTAGTGTTCTTTTTTCTTGATTACATAATTCATATATAAGTTTAAATACTATTTTTTTCATAATATAGTTGAAATTGATATTAGCGATTACATTGTTGAAATTCAATTCAATATCCCCACAATATACGTACTAGAATCATAACAAATCCTACTACAGTGTTCATTAACATAAGCTTTATTTGTTTTTTCTCTTTTCTCGATAAATTTATGTCCTCCTTTATAAGCTTTATTTTTTCTTCAAATTCCTTAGTTGTTCTTGTTTCAACCTCCTTCTTGAACATTGATAACTCTTTCCTTAATTTTTGAATCACCTCAACGACTCTCTTCATAAATTGTTCATCGTACCATTTGAAAAAGTTGCATCTCCCAACCTGAAACATTCAATTTCATTTCATTAAACAGACCTTAAATATAAGTTTTTAATAAAATAAAAATAACTTCTCACCGGATAATTGAGGCAACCATAAAATCTCCAACCAAGATTATGATCACTACATAAGGTCCTTAGTGGGGCCTTTAGCCCACAATAGTAAATATCATTTCCTAAATTTGAACTTACTGTTGTGTTAGTCAATGATGATGATTACATCTATATACTAAAGAAAATCACAATGTAAATTTGCCTACAACGACAATATCAATGCCAAATATAAGATAATCTTTGCTATGTGATGAATATAAATCCTAACTTATCTAAGATAAGATAAATATATATAAATCCTAACTTTACTAAATAGGTCAAATATAAGTCCTAGCTTTTCCAAATAGCATAAGGCAAGTCACTTCAATATCAAGCCCACCATTTAAAGAGTCATGCATGCTCTTTAATACACCTACCAAAAGCAAAAAAGAATGTATAGAAAAGATATGTCATGCAGAAAGATCTTCTAGAAATTTGACGAGAAAAGAAGGAAAAAAACAATATCTTTTAACATTTAACATGTAAACTCAGGTTAACGTCAATAAAATTGGACTTGTTCCAAGATTCTGCAATTTGTGATTCTTTTTTAAAATATTAGACTAGGATCATATTAACCACTGTAAAAATGCAATGAAGCCCATCACACAATGGTCATGCTAATGCTTTTAATGACCTTTTACCAACCAAACTCGAACTAGGAACACCCTTTGGCTAAAACATTTGAATTCGTCTATATGAAAACAACTTGAATTCAACCAAAAGTAGAAAAAAAGCAGAAGATTTATTATGACTATACCATCTTCAATGACCGTCAAAGAGAATTACAGAAATATGACATTGTATCTCAACATTAAACATCCTTACAAGAGACACAATTAATCAGAACTATAAATATCTCAGCCAAACCTAGTGTCAGAAGAAAGTTGCAGCAACTACATATCTTCAAGCCAAGTTTTAAAGAACCTTTTCTAATGTCCAAACACTATAAACTTGATGCATGTAACATTAAGATATAACCAAATATAAAAGCTTGTTCCTTAGTACTTAAACATAGATATGAATTTGAACTAACAAGAATTAAGTGATGGTCAAAATGGTAACACGAAAAGACATTAGCAGCATAACTGAGGAGTAGCAGTAATACCGACAAAAATGAAGTTTAACTTACTAAAAGTATTAAAGTCCACAAAACAAATTATCATTAATATCATCTCCCAACGCTTCAAATATCAGACAACTAACGATTATCCCCCACGTAAGAATTAAGAAACTGAATTCTTAAAAACTGCAACATACAATTTGAATTAGGAGCAAGTGATAGTGGTTGAAAATGAAGAATACATTTTATTCTTCCATTTCATGACATCCCTTTTGGAAAATCGATAAACAAACAAAGCCTAAGCAAAAAGAAGCAAAACAACTTGCATTATCATAGAATGTGACGACAATAATAAACGGTGGTGATAAAGGGAGGTGAATTAGGGATACAACAATGATGGGCGAATGGGGGTGAAAAAGGGACAAGTTCTTTCCAAATTGAGATTCCACCCATAAAGACAATCTACAAAGATAAATGAATTAAGATTTCAAGATTGGAAATTTTGGGATTCTAAACAGTGAAGATTGAGAAATTTGGGGAGCTTTTGTTTAGTTAGAGGCTGATGTTAATATGTTAGGTTAATTAATTAGTTTAGTTATTAGTTAAGTTAATTTGTTATTTCGTTAAGTTATTTTGTTAGGGTTAAATAATTATAGTAAACCCTATATTTAAAAATGTCAATAAAATTTTTAATTTTTAATTTAAAAATGCAAGTCTCACAAAGCCACGTGCATATGACGTGGTAATGTGAGACCAACTTGGATGATAACATATTATAAAATATTTGCTAGGTTATTGCTGAGGTAAAAAATGACGTTTTGGTCTTGTACCAGCGAGATGACAATGGTCTTTTCAGATTGTCGTCCCTCACCTCCATTTTTTGGTTGGAGAATTCCACGCTTTTGGTGATGGCTTGACCTCCTCTATATTTCTCATCATAATCTTCTGATCTCGAAAGGAAAAGCCTCTCAAGTGTTAAGTCTTTCTGTTGCCAATCATTATCTATGTCTGTCTGTTTATGTTTTAATTGCATAAAGTTTCGATCTTTATGGTCTTACAGTGACAAATCTTATTTCAATTTCTTTTTTGTTTTGGGTCTTTGAGTTCAAGTTTTAGGAAGAATGAATTATTATGCTAGTAGACAGAATATTGTTGGGTTGAGGTCAATTTCTTCTGTTACTTTTGTTTTTCATATATAATTTGTTGATAATTTCATTTTTTAAAGTTGTTTATTTTCATTTAATTGTGTAAGATTTGAGCTTAGCTGCGTCATTCCTACTTTTGACCCAATTAATGTTGAACACATTGTCTTTGAACTGTGTAGTTGTCTTCATATATGTGAAACATAGGGGGAGACTTGAGAGTAGCTGAGTGATAATTTCTGAATAAAGCAGTCATCTTTTGATAGGGGAGTGAATTATTGAAAATTCCTAGGTTATAATGATACTTGTTTAAAGGTACATTGTAGTTCAGTTTGATCCATCCCACCTTTTGGTTTGCTTTTGGCATCTTTATGGCATTGCCTTGCACATCATGGCGCATTTTAGTGCTCGTTATTGTGATGGGATGTGTGTTAGCTTGATGCTATATTTAGTTACCTCACTGCATTTGTGTCCTTAGTTATACTTGTGTGGTTTTGTTATGAAACATGGCTTGATTTCAGTTGGACGGCTTATCATCTTACTTCATTTGGGGACCTATTCTTGGGCCGTTTGCTAAATATGACAACTAGGTGCAACATTCATTACAACCGTCTTCCTACTGATGAAGGTGGTGATCATGACAATGACACTAAAAGATACGACCCTCGATTTGATTATAGTCCTGGATCCTTTGACAAAATCCCATGGAAATCCATAGCCCTTGCATTCTGTTTGCTCTTTCTTGGATCAATACTTATGTTTCTTTCATACTTCATTTTATCTGGACACATGGGAGGAGAGACATCCCGAGCATATGGTCTCTTTGCCCTTGGAATCCTTACCTTTTTGCCAGGTAAAATTAATGGACAAGTAATTTACTAATATTTGTGCTTACCTGAATAATTGTTATGCTTGTAAATACAGGCTTTAAATGCGTGCACTTTGTTTAGTTCTCTGTGCTATGGTAAATGGTCTAGTGTAGTTAAGGTAGAGAACATGGATAGTTCACCAATGTTAATGACTATTAGGCAGTTGAATATATATGCTAGAGACTGAAGTTTATGGCTTGAAAGGGTAATTTTCCCTGAATGAATTTGATGAGTGTAATCTTCTGCAGTGATAAGGAATACAGATGAGATGGAGAAAATTTCTAGACATGAATAATTATGATGCTCTTGACACAAAGAATTGTATATTGAAGTGTAGGTAGGACGAGTGGAATAATTCATGTTAAAGGGATTAATTATGCCCACAGAGCAACTCCTCTGTAGTTAGCTTAACGGGAGGATTAGCCACCCAAGGGCCAGATAAAGATGTAGGACTGACAAGCCCAGATGGAACAATGAAGTTTATGAAGTGGTTTGAACAACTGGATTTTTTGTATCCTTAGTTTTTGACGTGTTGACATTTGGGCACGAGATGCTTGTGTCTGTTTGTAATTTGCCGCTATATTAAAAGAAGTTATCTTTTGCCTTTTTAGTACCTTGCTTATGAGTCATGCAATTTTGGATTCTGATTCTGAATGCTGCTTTTCTTCTGCAGGATTTTATGAAACTCGAATAGCATATTATTCATGGAAAGATGCTAAAGGATATCGCTTTTCTTCTATTCCAAATTATTAGAATCTACCACCTTAATTATGTAGCTGCTACTTCCAACTTATGGATTTGATCAAGTAAACTTGGAAGCTATTGTACAAAAGTGCATGTTCTTTTGTAAAATTTATCATAAGCCTCCCCTGCTTCTTCTGTACATTTTACCCTTTCAGATTCTCTGTTCTTTTAGGATAAACATGTTTATTTTCTCTCAACTTCTGGGCTAAGAGATGATGGGACTGTTCACACTTGATTCTTCTAAGTTCTAACTCCGAAAGTGTATCTCTTTAAGTAACTCCTGTAGGAAATTCTTGTTACTAACTTGCCAAACTTAACTACTAAGGTGGAAATGGAAAATAGGCACATATCTTTCGTAGCGTGTGTAAAGCTGGGTTTTTGACAATGATGCATTACGAAAACAGACTATTTAACTGCTAAACAGCTTAAACTACCTCATCATATTAAGTAGTTCATGTAATCATTCTTTTGTTCATTGATGACTAGGCTTTGACAAGGATATCGTATCCTATTGTCAAAATCACTACATTGTTTCCATATCAATTCTTGTAGTTTGGAATTTACTTTCTATCGCTTCTAATAAGGAAACAATTTACAAAACCAAAGACCATTGCCATTTTCTCCTAATTACGTTTTGTGCCTTTTTCACCTATAAATATAATATCTATATATATATACCTTTCTTATGAAATTTAATTCCTCCTGAATACCTTTTTTTTGGTAAATTTATGGACAGCATATTATAAGTATACGTAAGAAAGAAAAGGTAATGTTTTGTATTTACTCTCATAGTGAAAAGACGAAAATACCCTAGGAATCTGAATTGTAATTCACAAGAGTGATGGTCTGCTCATTGTCTTGTTTCTCTTCCCTCCACCTTCTGCTCTCCATGGTGAAAGATTCCACGATTCTGGTGTTGGCGTGACCTCATTTTCTCTCTTTATCATTTCAATTCGCTGATCTGTTTTTGAGAAAACCCAGTTCCGTTCTCCACCGTCTCCGTTTATTTTGTGAGTTTTTCTTCGCCCCATTCTTCTCAATCTTTATATTGTACCCCCTCTTTCTATTTCCAATTCTTAAATTTTCGACCTTTATGGCCTAGGAATTGCAAATCTTACATCAATTTCGTTCCTTTTTCTTTTTCTGAGATCTTTCTTGACTTGTCGGAAATTCTCAATTTTTAGGCGTCCACAAATTTTGTTGGATTCTTTCAGTTTAGGGTTAACAAGGTTCATTTCTTCGGGTAACATTTTTTTGCTCCTGCTTTATATATTGTGTATGCTTTCATCTTTTAGATTTTGTTATTGGCACTTAATTACGTAAAGTTTTAAATTTGGTTGCTTCACTTTGTTTCTGATGTTTGGCTCTTCGATATTAGTCTCATGAAAATTGGAGCTTCATGGTTACCTTTTTAAGGGAGAGATGACTCTCAGGGCCTTGCTTTTGTGAACTTGGTCTGGTACATCGTATTGAGGCTTTCTGTATTTTAGTAACTAAGGTTTATATAGCGCTAGCATTATCTATTGCTTCTTCTTTCTCTAGTTCATGTATGCCCCATACAACTAAAATGAAGTAAGAAAATTATATTTCTGTAGTTTATTGAAGTTGGTAAATCACAGCTAAACTTTACTTTCTTGTTGCTGAACTTCCTTGCATTTGGATCAGGAACAATGGATGGGTCAACTCACCGGGGAAGTAGTGGTGCAGACATGTATTTATCAAATTACAAGCTCGGTAAAACTCTCGGAATTGGTTCCTTTGGCAAGGTGAAAATTGCAGAGCATGCATTGACTGGCCACAAGGTTGCTATAAAGATTCTAAACCGTCGAAAGATAAAAAATATGGAGATGGAAGAAAAAGGTATATGTTGTGCCGGATATTTCTGATACTTGATTGTTTGAGGCTATTATATTTTTTCTATTTATGATGGTTTCAAATTTATTAATGTTTCTTTTTTCTAGTCCTTTTTTTTCCCCTCCAGTCTGAATGATGCATGAAATGATCATTTAGTCACCTTCCTCCCTTTGCTTATTTGAAATTATGGAAGCAATTATCTTTAAGTTGAATTTGAAGCGATAGACTGAATGGAGAATACATTGCTGAGGTTTCTGTTAAGTCTTCTGTTGTCACAGTTGCATGTGGAGACATGTTTCTTTTTTCTATTTCATTGATTTATGTTGAGTGGTGCATTTTGCTTTGGTTTCTGTTAAGTGGTTACTGTGTTCATTATCGCTACTTCTTTTTGCAGTGAGAAGAGAAATAAAAATCCTGAGATTATTCATGCATCCACACATTATTCGACTTTACGAGGTGATAGAAACACCTTCAGATATTTATGTTGTTATGGAGTACGTGAAGTCTGGAGAGCTCTTTGATTACATCGTGGAGAAGGGTAGGTTGCAAGAAGATGAGGCTCGCAAATTTTTCCAGCAGGTAGAGTTGTCACAATTTTACATTGGTTTCTGACATGGTCTATGGGCATTTAGAAAATTCAATATTATGAAGCAAAACTTTGTCCCTGTGCAGATAATTTCTGGAGTAGAATATTGCCACAGGAATATGGTTGTTCATAGAGACCTTAAGCCTGAAAATTTGTTGTTGGATTCTAGACGGAATGTTAAAATTGCTGATTTTGGCTTGAGCAATATAATGCGAGATGGCCATTTCTTGAAGACAAGTTGTGGAAGTCCAAATTATGCTGCTCCAGAGGTAATCTGTTGTCTTGACTTTGGATGGTCTTGTAGATGTTTTAGCAGAACTTGTATATATGCCCTAGTACTTGTTTTGAAGTATGATCTTCTTAATCCAATTATTGTTCCTTCCTTTTTGCCCCATTTGTAGGTTATATCTGGGAAATTGTATGCTGGGCCGGAAGTAGATGTATGGAGCTGTGGCGTCATACTCTATGCTCTTCTCTGTGGCACCCTTCCTTTTGATGATGAAAACATTCCTAACCTCTTCAAGAAAATAAAGGTATTAGGAATTTTAATAACTGATTTGGCTTCTATTGCGAGCTCTTCCATGACTACGGATTTGTCCATTTCCTTTGAAGTTAAATATTTGGAGCATTGTGAGAAGTTTTGCTTCATGCTGACTAGCGTGTACTTTAGTCACTGGTTTTCAGTTCCATTGGTTTACTTCTCTCTGGAAAAGTAGACCTATTACTTTCTTCATGGAATGTTGGCCACCAATCTTCTTTACTAAGAATGATTTCCTTCTAAATTAGTAAAGCAAGTCAGTTGGGACTTTGTCCTTTTCTGATATAGATGTCATTTTGTACAGCATAGTCCTAATAGACTTGAGTTGGAAATGTTGCCCACAGGCCACAACTGTAAATAGTATGTTATGACAATTGGAGGATGACACCTCAATTGTGCAGCTCAGACAAACAGTGATTAAAGAAAAAACAGAAAAGATGAAGGAAATGAGGAATTTCATATTTCTTAGTTTCTCTTTTTTTTTTCCTTTTAAAAGTTTTCGCAGTTGCTGAGATAAGTTCGACGTGGTGTTTTTAATGACTAATCTCAGTGTTTTACATTTTCTCTTCTAGTTATTTTAGTACTTATATTCTGGATCAGATTTATTTATTGCATTATTTTGTGAGCACGTACTGGAACCTAATATCTCCCGACTGTTTTGACTCTGTCTTTTAGGGCGGGATATACACTCTTCCTAGTCATTTATCACACAGTGCAAGAGATCTGATTCCACGTATGCTAGTTGTTGATCCAATGAAGCGAATGACTATACCTGAAATCCGCCAACATCCATGGTTCCAAGCTCGCCTTCCACGTTATCTGGCCGTTCCCCCACCGGATACAATGGAACAAGCTAAAAAGGTGTAATATGGATATATTGCTTACTTTCTCTGGTGGTAATGCATCATAACATTATGACCTGAGGATGTTGACTTCTTTCATTCTACTTTTCACTATGTGAATAGATGGTTTCCATGAGGTCTAGTATTAGACGGACAGTACTTTTGCTTGTGGTGGTTATGTTCATTAATTCTGATGTACTCCCTCTACTTCTGGATGTAGCAAGATACTGTCTTTTGTTGTGTGTATTGCCATACACCTTTAATCAGTCCTAAGCTACTTATCTTAGCCACATGTCTGCATCTTGCTTATTGACTTCCTCTATCGCTTCTCTGTGTTCCTTTTTTCGTAAGATTAATGAAGTGATACATTTCTTTTTTCAAAATTTGAATTTTCAGGCCTCAGCAATGAAAGGATTTTGTTCTTTTGGTAACTTGACCTTAGTGAAAGCTATTGATTTTCAGAAGACAATATCAAAATTTGGATTTTAGGCTGAAGCCTTATAGGTTTTATTATAAATTAATTGGTGTTTTGCTTTGTTAAACGTAGAAAGAAGAAAATGGCCAGCATAGAGGTGTAATTTGGTCTAGATGACGTCCAATTTGTTCATATGTACCTTTTGTTCATGCAGATTGATGAAGAGGTTCTCCAGGAAGTGGTAAATATGGGATTTGACAGGAACCAATTAATTGATTCTCTTCGTAGTAGAATACAAAATGAGGTTTGGACATTTAAGGACTCTTTGGCATAACCCTTCTAATATCTTATTACCTTTATGCTTAAGGTGACATTGTTTTTTAATCTTTAATCTGACTACATTTCAGGGTACTGTTGCATATTATCTCTTGTTGGACAATCGGTTTCGATTATCCAATGGCTATCTTGGAGCTGAGTTCCAAGAAACCATGGTGCGTGGACTCTCTGAGGTTATTTTAGGATAAAGATCTCTTATCAGCAATATAATACAATGTTACAATATAATCTGAACTTAATTGTGATCTTCAGATAGGTATTATTCGTAAATATTCACACTGGTAAATATCAAGATTTGGCAGCAGTATGGGCCCCTTTTGGCCTTTGGGTTTTTTAGGTGGACACTGCTCTAGATGTTTACTAGGCTGAACTTCCTTAGTAATATAGCATGCCTATCTTGTCAATGATTTTGCTATTTGATTGGTTGTTTTATGTTTTTCTTCATGTTTGCATTGGTTTTAACTCTTTACTTATGTTATTTTCTAGGAAACTGGTTTCAACCGTATGCATCAAAATGAACCTACGTCTCCTGCTGTTGGACACCGCCTTGGTGGATTCATTGACTATCAAGGAATGAGTTTGAAAACACAATTCCCTGTCGACAGGAAATGGGCCCTTGGACTTCAGGTAATTCTCTATTTGTTTAGACTGTGCTGTGTGGGGCTGGGATCTGAATGTTTGTTTTGCAATTTGTGCCCTATCATTTTGAATGGTAGGACAAAGAAAGCTTTCTGTGGGAGAATATTATGGTCTTCACGAAATCTGATATGTACTTTTGTACTGATTGCTGTTTGAGACATCTAGATAGCTGTTTCAAGTATTTTCAGTTTATGAAACATGGTACCATTGTCTGTATTTATGTTACTTGTGACCATCAACAAGCTAACAAAATTTGTTTCCTTCAACTTCTGCAGTCTCGAGCCCATCCTCGAGAAATAATGACCGAAGTTCTCAAAGCTCTCCAAGAATTGGATGTATGCTGGAAGAAAATAGGTCACTACAATATGAAGTGCAGGTGGATTCCTGGGAATCCTGCCCAGCTTGAAGACATGTTCAATGATCCAGTGCACAACAATAGTTTTTTTGGGGACGAATCCACAATCGTTGAGAATGATTGTGTCATTAAGCCACCAAATGTTGTGAAGTTTGAGGTGCAGGTAATGCAGTAATCCCATTGTCTCATTATGAATTTCTGCATGCAGTATTTTGGATTTGGGATGGTAAGACTGTCACAAGGTAGGGATAGAAAGTTGGATAAGAGAGTATTGTTTGTTGATTATGAAGTCTTTTGATTTCTAGTGTTTTGCAAAAAAATATTTGCTCTTTCATTTTGGAATTAAAACCTGTATGATGGGTGGCTAATGCATAGTCCCCATTATTTTCCAAACTCATACCTAACATATATATGTTGTTGCCATGGTCTTGACAGCTTTACAAAACTCGTGAGGACAACAAGTACTTGCTTGATTTGCAAAGGGTGCAGGGTCCACAATTTCTCTTCTTGGATCTTTGTGCTGCTTTCCTTGCGCAACTTCGGGTCCTTTAAATGGGAAGGATAGGCTCTCAAGAAGAGGTGACTCGATCCAAGTTATGCCTGTGAATAAGAACCTAGAATGTATATATAATGCCATTCAGTTTTTGAGTCTTTTGGTTACTGTTTAAATTTCACCCCATGTTTTATCTGGGTTATTGATTATTAAAGCCAACAACCAATATAGCAGTTGGCAGAATCACGAACAATCTTGATTTTGGCATTCTACCCTTTTTTCACTAGGTATATCTTAATATTGTGGATCCCATAGGGAGTTTTCAGAATTCTAGATAAAGTGGTAAGTGGTGACGTCCTCCAATCTGCTGAAAGGTTTTCAATTTTCTTTCGCTTTAAGCAAGTTGTGCCCAATTGTCCTTTTATCTTTTAGTTTTGAAGTTTTTCTATGCTCAGGCATTAAGGGTTATGAAAATGGTTACCAGATGATGTTCAAGTTGTCAGAATATGCAATAGCCTTAAGGAGCTATATTGCTCATCTCATAAAGGGTGGAGAGAAGTTATTTTACCGAAGCAGGGTTAACCAAGACATGCAGGAAGAGCTTTTATTAGAAATGAAACAGTTGGGAAAATGTTGACGTCGAGGTTGATGAGCATTCTTTCCTTTCTTAAGCCAGGATTGGATTTAGATGCATTGGCTTCTGTCATCGAAAGGCTTTTTGTTCTTAGTACTTTCTGACCCAAAATGTTCCGCTTCAAGCTGTTCAAAACCAACAAAGTTTGGATTTGATTCCCCAGTTCTTAAATCATCTTATTCTCAAACTACCGTTTGTAATGTATGATCAATTAGTATGGTTTCCTTTTTTTTTTTCTTAAATGAGCTTGCATTGTTAATGTTCCTGTTAATCTGCAAAAGTATATTTACATAGATATATTTAAGGTTGAGCAAAACATGTTGGCACATCTATATTTCTGTGAAAAACACAGATCAAATTCTTTGACAAACAAAAAATCACACATTTAGCATTAAATGGTTTCGGTGAAGAGCAAATGGATGCATAAGAACACTTGATGTACTTTGAGCCCTTGACACAACTACAATATTCCATTTCCATGAAACTGTCATATTATGTCTATACACAGACTACTGCTGAAATCCAATTCATAAGCCCACTTCCCTTTTGATCTTAAAACGAAATTATGAAACGAAATCTATCTTCCAGGATTCCTGCAGAAAGCTGGTCATGTTCCCATCTTTTACTTCTCTTTCTGGTTAATAAGAACTGAAACTCGTTAAAAGAAAATAATTGCACAAGTTGAGATTGAAAGAGAAGTATGCAAGCAACCTCCTAAATGCTTTCATCCCAATGAAGCAATCAGATGTTTCACCTTCAATTTAAGTTTCCTCTTACTCGAACAAGAGAAAGGACGAGCGTAATTGATTATAGAATGTCTACAAGTGATCTGTTATTTCATATTATCTCTAAAGAAAGTTAAGATTTGACTTATGACATCTGTGACTTGAGCATCAAACAATTGTGAAAGATTCTCCCACTGTTTTTGAGAACGTGAAGGTACACTACCCCATGCCACTGCTGCCCAATTCTCGCATTCTTTAGCTAACAAAGCATATCGGTGGTAGATCAAGGGAGCTCCATAGTGATGATTCACCATCATTGACAAGAGAAGAAGAGGATGCAGATGACTCCATTTTAACTGAGTTTTGCTGCTTCTCCTCCTGTGTCTTCTCCATTGCATCAACACCTGTTTCTTTTGCTTTCTTATCTGCCTCTTTCTTCTTGTTGCATTCATTTCGTAGATTGGATAGTTGATTTGATCTATCTCTACCCTTTTCATTCCCTGATCTAAACTTCAACTTTAGGCACTCGGGAATCCCATTGAATGCATACAGTGAAGCTGAAAACTTCCTTTCATATTTCATCCTTTTCATGGCTGCTCTAAGCATTGAAGGCTCATCTCCATCATTTTCCGGTTCTACTACGGGCTCCTCAATTTCTTCGGCAATTTCGAAAGGAGAGTAGTAATAGGACGATCCAAGATCGTCCAGGAAATGGAAATCCAAGTCCCCAATCTTAATCCGTTCATCTTCTTCTTCTTCTTCTCCATCTTCTTCTCGTCCACGTCCAAAGTAATTGTCATCAGCACTAGAAGACTGTGCTACCTCACTCCAGTTACAGTCAAATTCCACATCTCCCTCTGCGTGACCTTCTTTATCAGTTAAAAGTGATTTCAGACCACTTGCCATGTACTCAACAGCACTTGCATTAGCACTATAGATGTTATCAGTGCAAGTCACATTGTGTTCAGGATCAGCATATTGGTTGTCTGCGAAATCTGTTGTTCCTTGCCTGTATTCCTCATCCAGTTCTTGCTTTTCGAGCTGATTGACAGGCAGAGAAGTTGGAAGAGAAGCAGAAGAGCTGTTTCTTTCTCTGAGCCTTTGGAGGAGAAGGTTTGTGATCTTTGAAGGAAGAGCTGGAGATGTTGAGGAAGTTGGAGAGCAAGGCCAGAAATTTGTTCTTGTATTGGCACCTCGAAGCAGGCAAGCAGCTTCATCGTAGGCTCTTGCAGCTTCTTCAGCAGTATCAAAAGTTCCTAACCACACCCTTATTTTCTGAATGGTATCCTTTATTTCAGCAACCCATCTTCCTGATGGCCTCTGCCGGACTCCTACGAATCGCTTTCTAGCTCTTCTGGCTCCTCCTACTGTTGCAGCTGCTGCAGCTTCCTTCACCATCTCTTCCCAAGCCATGGTTCCATCGCTCGAGTTTTTGTCCTCCACAATTTCACCAACTTTTCTCTTCCTTCCCATATCTTTGTTTCTATTGTCTAGTAAGTTAGTGTGTGCTGAGTTTTGGGTTACAAAGTCTTCATCTATACTTTGTTGGTTTCAGTTTGCACTGGTTTAAGTTGTGTTGGTTTGATCTGGTACACTTATATTATATGGGAGGATTTGGAGATGATGTCAAAAGAGAAAGGTTCACTGAAAAGGTCTTATTCCTTGTTTCTACATATTTGTCTTTTATTTTTTTCCCTGTATAGGTTTTTGGCCTCTTATCAAACCACATGGAGGTTTCTCCTACATGATAATAGAATAATACTAAATGGAAATAGAGTTATGTAGTTGCAATGCTTGTGACGTCTGCAATGACCCAGCCAAAGTTATATATCTTAATTCTAAGACTGAATTGGTCTTTCCACCAAATTCAATCACCCAAGGTATTAAAGTAACACAACATAGGGCAGATTTTCAAAGCACCAGATTCCACTAAACCAGCAAGACTTGCTTTGGAGTTATCACTATCATGAAAGGGACTGCTTATAGCTCTTCTACTTGTTACCATATACTAGGCAAATGCATATGCATTCCATCAATTCCTAAATACCAATAACTCCACTCCACTCCACCTCTATTTAGTTAATAAGAGCTTCATAAAATAATCTATTTTTAGTATTTCAAACTTTTAATTATTGAATCTTATATTAGAACTTGTATATATTGATGTCCTTAGCTTAAATTCAAATTCAAAGTGACATTAGCATAATTCAAATTGAGCATATAATGGTGATCTACATGTATATTCCATCTAAAACATCTCTTAGAGATATTATTAACATACTTAACAAAGGTTGATGAATACATTAGAAAATTTAGTAATCGGAGAGTTGAAATGAGCAAAAAAAAAAAAAAAGAACTAAATATTGTTTATATATATATATGAAAATACCCAATTGAACTTCTTGGCATCTACCTCTCTCTATATATAGCTATGACAATGATATGCTTATACTAATTTATGAGATGCTCATAATCAACATTTAGAATATTGTTTCATATTAGTTAAAAAAAATGATATTTCAAAATGTTGGTATAGTATCGATAACAAATATTGGTCAGTATCGGCTATTTTGTTAGGTACCAATTTGTTCATAAAATTTGTAAATTTGAAAAGTTGGGTACGAAATTGAAAAAGAAAAAGAGTTAATAACCCTAGAGCCAGTCGTGGTAGGTACCCATTACCTTACCTCTCCTCCACTCAACTTCCACCACTGCTCTCACTGGCCAACACTCTCCATCCTTACCAATAGCTCCCCATTGTTAGTTGGTCACCGACAATAGTTCTCGACTTCTTACTCCTCACTCATCATCAGCATCTTTTCGTTGATCCCAACAACTCGTCAACGATCCATCAACAATCCACACTCCACATTCTATGATTCGCTAGGGTCCAACTCTTCATCAGTTCATCGCTAACTCACTATTCCTCTTTAGACAATCAATCAACTTCACCTTAATCTTGAGTCTTGACTTGATAAATATATACAGATCTTCATGCAATCTCACCAGCATAGATATAATTTTCTTTTTGATATGTATTTATTTAGTATCTCATTTGATTTTATCCTGTGTATCTCATTTATCTTGTGTATCTCATTTGATCTTCAATATCTTATTTGTTATTATTATCATATACGAAAAATATGTATAAATACATGTAAAAGCTATTCAGCAAAATACACAAGCAATACAATACGATTACATATCAATTGCTTTCTTCTTCTATTCTTTCATGGTATCAGAGCCTATACACTAATCCTATTACTTAGCTACACATTCAAGCCAATAATCCTTTTCTCAAACACCTACCCTGCATATAAAAACAACAGAAACCAACACATAAAACATCTTTTTTTTTCAGAACCAGTACATTACAAACCAAATTCATCAATGGCCAACCTTACTTCCCCCACATTACCATTCAATCAGATTACAAACTTCCTAACTACAAAATTAGATTCTTCAAATTACCTCATTTAGCTACAAAAAGCAAATTGGCAGTAAGATTAGGAACAACTAAAATGTCATTGAGGTGAAGGTATCTAATGGGAGTAGAGAATGTGAGGTTACCAGTAGAGGAAATAGGAAGAGTTTAGTTCCAATAATTTCTTCAAATGAGATTAGGGGCCAACTCCATCCCTTTTCTTCTCTGGCTTTGTCATTTCATTCTTTTTGTTGACGGTTTCAGTCTATATATATGGATTTATCCTTTAACCCACAAATCTCAAGCCCTTTCATACTTTTAGACATTCAAAGCTCGCTCTAAAAATCTTTTTTCAACCTTTATAAAAAAATTTCAATGCGATGGAGCTCCTAAACTTGTCAAAGATCTGTTTGTTAATTTTCTTACTACCCATGGCATTACTTATCGTATTTCTTGTCCTCATACCCCACAACAAGACAGAATCGCCGAATGTAAAATTTGTCACCTTATTGAAACTGATCTCACACTTCTTATTCATGCCTCACTTCCTAAAGCTTTTTGGTATGAAGCATTCTTTACAACTGCCTACCTTATAAATCTCTTACTAACTCCTATTCTCCATAACAAATCCTCCCATGAAATTCTTTTTCTCACAAAACCCAACCTTTCCCATCTCCAGGTCTTTGGATGTACTTGTTTCCCTTCATTGGGTCCACACATATAGACAAACTTGAACCAAAGTCTACAAAATGTGTCTTTCTCGAGTATTCTCCTAATTATAAAGGCTATCGCTACCTTGACCCTATTACCTCTAAAATATATATTTCTCGTCATGTTTATTTTGTTGAAACCGACTTTCCCTATACTTGTTCCTCTCCTTATCCTGTCTCAAACCCTTCATCCTCCATCATCTCCTTACCCCTACCTATGCCTCCACTTACAACCTCATCTCCCTCACCACCTCCTTCCTCTCCACCCGCTCGCCCACATCATCTCATAGTCACTCGCACCCGTGATCAAACTCGTATTCTTCGCACATTCTTTGATTATGTCACTTATTGTACCCACACACACACTCCTAATGATCCTGATCTCACTTCTTTCACTCAGGCCAAAAAATTTCCGCATTGACGCCAGGCCATGCTTGACGAGTTCACAACTCTTCATCGCAATAACACATGGACTCTTGTCCCTCTGCCACTAAATGCTAATCTTGTTAGTTATAAATGGGTTTTTCACACAAAACGAAATTCTGATGACACTGTTGATCGCTATAAAACTCGTCTTGTTGCCAAAGGCTATCATTAGACCCTTGGCATAGATTATACATATACCTTTAGCCGAGTTGTCAAACTCACCACCATCTGTCTCATCCTTACTATTGCCCTCTCAAAAAATTGGCCAATTCGTCAACTCGATGTCAACATTGCCTTCCTTAATGGCACTCTTCAAAAACCAGTTTTTATGACTCAATCTCCTAGCTTCACAGATGCACATTATCCTTCTTATGTTTGTCGCCTTCACAAAGCTCTTTATGGTCCCAAACAGGCCCCCCGTGATTGGTTTCATCGCCTCAATCAGAAACTTCACGAACTTCACTTTGTCTCCACTAAATCTGACATGTCACTTTTCATTCACAATACCCCCTCCACTACTACCTTTCTTTTAGTGTATGATGATGATTTCTTGATTACGAGTTCTTCACCCTCATTCATCACCACCCTTATTCAAGACTTTAACACTTCCTTTTCCATCAAAGACTTAGGACCCATCCATTATTTCCTTGGTATTGAAGCTACCCACACAACAAATGGCCTTTTACTCACACAAACTAAATACACCAAAGAACTTCTACATCGCACTTGCCTAGATCACTCCAAACTTGTACCCACACCAATCACACCCACTCTTCCTCTTTCAAAAAATCATGGCATTCCTCTTTTCGATCTTACTGAATATCAGAGTACCATTGGTGCTCTACAATATCTTTGTTTTACT
This sequence comes from Erythroxylum mucronatum, assembly GCA_027563825.1. NCBI lineage: Eukaryota > Viridiplantae > Streptophyta > Magnoliopsida > Malpighiales > Erythroxylaceae > Erythroxylum > Erythroxylum mucronatum. The sequence continues at coordinate 12,297,916 of JAOSBP010000008.1, read as the reverse complement.
CACCCTGACATTCAATTTGCTGTCAATAAAGTTTCTTAGTTTCTACAGTGTCCTACTGACATTCACTGGACCGCAGTGAAACGTATTCTCCACTACCTCCGATCTACACCCTCTTTAGGTATACATTTAACCCAAACTTCTTCTCTCACTGTAACATCCCATTTCCATACTAAGGGTTAGAACCTTAGATCTGTGTAATTGAGAAAAAAGCAATGAGAGATTAGAAAAAAATGCATTTTATGCTTATGCATAATATAGCATACACACACATGTGAATATTGATTTTTACACATTAAAACAATTGTACATGCATTAATTGACATTTTTCGGATATAATTGATCTATAAATGTGATTATATTTAGAATTGTGAATTATATGTGTTAAAAATTGATTTGGAGAGTGTACGTATTGACTTAGAATTTTTGGTGAAAATATGAGATTTTTTTAGAATTTAAGGGGTATTTTTGAACTAGGAAAAATACCAAGTGAGCAAACAATTGATGAATAGTAGTAGAAATAAAAGTCAAATGGCAATGGAAATTTTTATAAATGACATTAGGATTTAATGACTTATGTCATTGAAAATTGGGAGACAATTGGAGCAGAAATTGGAGACAAATGGACTAGTTAATAAAAGACCAAGAGGAGACCTTGAGAAAGTGACATGTGGCAAGTGATATTTAAATTACGAAATTCATTAAGTGAAAGACCCACATTATAGTCTTTCAATTGTCTTTTACGAATCATAATTCATTTCTCCATCTTCTTCATTTTCTTCATCTTCTTCATGTGCTCTCTTCTTCACTCACGACACCTCACTCTCACCCTCATCATGTTGACTTTTGTTCAACTTTTTCACTTTGCTTCTTCAAGATTTATTGTCTTCTCCATCTTGTTATTAAAAGACCTAACCTATTCCACCTTAAAAGGGTGATGATCGTATATGTTGGAGGAGCTAGGGTTTCATGGTGATTGAAGAAGCTTTGGGTTAATCAAGTAAGTAACCTATTAACTTTCATGGCTTTGATGAATGAAACATGTTTTGATGATAGTTAGAGGTTAAATGTTCATAAAATGAGGATGGGTACATCCTAAAACGTGAATAAGAAATGTGGGTAGATTCATGTCTTGTTTTTGTGTTTTGATGGGTTATAGATTATGGAATGATATAATGTTGGATTAAGTGAGTAAATGGTGTTTAAAGTGTGCTGGCAAAATGTTAGTTGTGACATTTTCCACTGATTATGCATCTGTAATTTAGCCATAACTTGTTCTGTAGATATCCAAATGAGATAATTTTTATTTGGATTAAATTAGAGACACATGGCTACATTTTTCATGAAGATATAGAATTTGCATTCTGCTTTTAAAAGTTTCGAATTTGGACTTGAATTTGAGTACTGGGTACAGTAAATTGATGGATGAATACATGTGTTTGAGTTCTATTTTGAGAGTATGAAAACTATGAGTGATGAGTTGTTATGTAAATGTTATAAGTTGAGGGTATAATGAAAGTGAAAGTTATGTTAACCAAGATGTTGAGTTAGGTTCTTCAAATGAGATGAATTAAGGTGATAATTAGAAGTGAAATGAAAGTGGAAATGAAGATGAATATGTGCAGAAAGTTGACGATGAATGCATATATATGCATGTTCTGTTATTAATGTTCATGATCAATCATGGACTATAATTTATTTATAGATGATATTGAGTTGAAATGGAGTTGAAATGGAGTTAAAATGATGGGGAAATGATGAGAAATTTAAACTAGAAATGATAGACCTAGCATAAGGTAGTGAATGTAGTAAGTAAAGA
>JAOSBP010000008.1:12247923-12282338 GCA_027563825.1 Erythroxylum mucronatum | reverse complement strand
AAAAACACCCTAGCAAATCATGAATCTATCCACTTTCATTATTCCCTACTTTACTCTTGTCTATCATTTCTTGGTTCGAAAACATTCATTCATGAGCTCTTAATTCGTGAATAATCACCCAAATTTCTCATTTAATAGTTCTGATCTTTTACGAAAAGTTCGGGGTCCAACAACTAACATCCCTGAGTGCACTATGTTCGACATTAGCTTCACATACCTTAACATTGAATTCTACTATCTCAAATTCTCGTTTATGATTTATTTATTTATTATAGTATGTGTGTGTGTGTGTGTGTGTGTGTAATAGTGAGTGATCATAATATGGTGACCAAGATGCCACTATAAGATGCTATCACCATGGACTATATGTCTTTAGCATGATCATACCTCTTGATTTTTAGCATAACATCATTATATGTTATATAAGCTAAAGAGTTCTTTTACCTGAGCCACATACCTCAGTTTTTCTATAATGAGTCATAGTGTCCTTCTTAATGACTATCATGATTTCATGTAATAAGACAAGAGTCTTTTGTTCTTCTAATATATATTGGATTTTCATATTTCTAAAATTCTAAATTATTGCCATTAAAGTTGGTGAATTCTACAATAAAATTTTAGATACAATAATCATTTTTCTCAAACACATATGTCTATAATAACACATTTAATATGTGACTATTATCAATAGTGAAATTAATGCAATCTTCTAAATAAAAACTTTATTTTTCATAATTATCTATGAAATCGAAAGGTCACTAAGTTTCCTATCGTCATGTATATAATAGTTTATCAATAATTAATATTTACAAATATCTTAAGTATAATATGTATAACACACAAACGCGCGCGCGCACATACACACACACATATATTCAAAATTTAACAGTGTTTACTTATAACAAACTCTACGTAAGTATCATCAAATATAAAAAAAAAGTTATTAACACTTTTTGACTAAAATTTAAAAAATTTAATGAATCCTAAAAATATAAAATTTGATGAATTCTAGACATTTCTCTTCTCTTACCCTCTTTCAAGAAAGTTTGCAACACTCAATTACATGTGTGAATATGATTAGATGGAGTATTTCTTACTCTAATTAAAAATCTGTGTATTAGGGCATGAGCATTTTGCAAAGCGTTTCAATTCTGCTAATGGGAGTTGAGAACCAACAAAGATGAGACCTGTAATATGTTCTTTACCAATATAACATGTAACATATAGTTTATCCTAAGTATCGTACAACATTGATCCTATTGTGTCTTCAGGAAATTCACATAATTTTGTTATACTGGAGTTTTAATTGAAATCAGGGTTTTCATTATAACCATTTTCGAATTGAAATCAGAGTTCTCACTATAACCATTTTCCTGAAACAATTTTAAAGAAAAATAATATTCAACACTTTTAAATAATAAGTTAAAATGTGTCTGTCAAGAGGATCATATCATTAAAGTCAAACACTTAAAAAAGTATAAAAATGATTCCTTTCGAATCAATAAGCTTATATTTATTCAAAGTAATAAAATAAAATATATAAAATAGTTTAGAAATTAATAAAGGAAGAAAAATCAAATAAAAAATTTATAAAAACATATATAAATATGTCAACATCAAATTTGTACATGTTGTAAGATGTAAATAAATAATAAGTGGTTTTTACTTTATTAGCATTGGTTAAAGGTTCAACTCTCTGAACAAGCAAAAAACTTTTTATTTTATAACGGACGTTAATCAAGATTATATCTCACTGGACTTATGGTTTTAACCCAATAAGGTAAGTAACGTTTAATTTACTCCTCTAACTAACTAAACACATCTTCTTTTTATTTTGAAGAAGAAACTCTAGCCATCTTCTCCTATCTGCATTATCGCCACCTACATTTCACTTACAACCGTTGTCACTCTTTTGTTGTTCACCATGCTAAAATGTCAATCACTGCACTAATTGACACGAAAACATAAGACAACGGCAACACGATAATAATCGAGGGGATTCACTTTCGTTGCCGAACAGGCGACAATAATGATGATGCAGTGAAGGATTCACTACCAGTACTAGCCTTCCCACACGTTTGATATCGTATCTAATTGCGACAACCTAGATGAATTAACACAATTGATGGCCACCATCATCAGTCTAGCACTCGAATTCTTTATTATTTCAGATTTGGCCAAACAAATAACATTTGTAAGGAACCCAAAAATAATGTTTGACTGTTTAAGTTTTGAACTTATTCAAAGTTTTTCATAGCTCAACAAATAAACGTTAGATTTGTGTAATATGGTGGCTTATGTGACTTCCCAAAAAAAAACAAAGATTACTGTGGTGTGTTTTAATGGCTTTACTATATCTATAGGTGAAGCTTTCAAGTATTTAATAAACAAAATGAGTTTTTCAAATATCTGGTAAACTTTTTTGTCCAGATTTTCACAATAACATGACATAAACTATATGTTTAATGTTTACTTGTAAGAATTGTTTAACAACAAAGCGAACCATTAATTTCTGTCGTGACCTCTCTAATGGATAATAGATTTCCAACCAGTGACATAGAGTTCTTTTTGTAATTATTTTTGCAGGAAAAGATAAGCATTTGAATTAATCAATTGAAAAAAATTATCTTACAAATTTTTTTGCAGAATCTAAATTTTTTTTGGGTAAATCAGAAATACTTTATACTAAATAATCGTTATATACAGAATTTGAGTTTCTTATACAAGAATCTCATACTACCAAAAGGTGGGCCTAAGTAACCTATTGCAATCATACAAGTTTTCTCCATGCTTCACAGGACAACCAACAAAATTCTACAATCATTATACCAAAACCTAATGGAACTTTCGAAATGAGCGAAAAATTAGCTGCAAAAATAGACAAACACAAGACAGCACATCTATTCAACGTTGAGCACAAAGGAAATAAGAAGTGCACTGCCGATTTACCATCTCTTTAGTAACTGTTTTTTTTAGGAGCTTGAAAAAATCGCCCTTCCAACCCATGGAAGAAGTTTTGATCTGCTGCTAAGTGTTATTTTAACGAATTCCCAACAGTCTCTCCCTACTTACTGTACAAGGAGGTGCTGAATGCCATTCTGTAATTCTTCCCATTTCTGCTATAAAGACCAAGTGCTATTGACCTGAAACAAACTTAACAATAAAAATATTAGTGCAAATGACCACTATGAATACCTCCCCTTTGTGTTTGAGCTGAGATGCTCCATAACTTGGAAGATTGGGCTGGAGGTCAAACTCCCCACATCCTTAGCTTCATCTTTGAATGTATGTGTATTCCTCTCATACCATAAAGTGTATACAATAGTAGAAAGGAGAATTGGAAAAAGGTTATTGTCCAAGGCTCAGGAATGGAGGTTAAACCAATTAAGAATGGACTGGAGATTTGAAGGGACTGGGTTATGTATATGGAAATGGTTGAGACAAAGGTCCCATACAGATTTGGAAAGGAGCACACAAAAAATAAGTGGTCAATAGTCTCATTTGCTGAGAAACAGAAGGAGCAGTGATTTGGGGTTTGGAGATAGAGAAGTTTGTCTCATGTTTGTAATTTTTGAAGGAAAGCTAGCCACAAAATAAAAGAACATCGAGGGCTATTAGCTTTGGACCAAACCAGCTTAAACCAAGTAACATTTTGAAGAGGTGGTCTCAGGAAATTGAAGGTTGACCTGTTAGTGTAGCTTTTAGAAGGGTGAGCTAACCATTCCAAACTATCCAAAATTGAACTATTTGGAGTATACTTAAGGGGCTCAAGGTTGCGAATAACCCCTATAGAAGCCTCTTGCCAACTCCACTCACCACTGCTGATTACTTCTGACACTCTTGCTGTCATTGGAAGATCCGATCTATTAATCTCTCTCGGAGTTGCAAAGTCCCTCAGTATTCCACTTGGATGCCACGGATCCTGCCACAACAGAGTAGAAATTCCATTCCCTATCCTAAATCTGAATTGGTTCCATAATTTATCCCTCACAACTAAGATTCTCCTCCAACTCCAGGAACTATTGTTGGTTGGTTGGACGCTCCAGAAATTTTCCCTTCGCAATAAAATTGTATGGACCCACTTAACCCAAAGAGCTTCCCTATCTACAAAAAAAACAAATCCTTTTACCTAACAGAACATAATTCTAAGTGGTCAAATGTTTGATCCCTAAACCTCCTTCCTTTTTAGTTCTACAAATATCACTCTATTTCACCTTGGCAGACGAATTAGAATCCACCTTCCCTGCCTATAGAAAATTCCTAAACTTAGACTCTATATCCATAAGGATGGATGAGGGGAGGATGAAAAGGGAAGACCAGTATACTTAGAAAGAAGACAAGACTGAAATGACCAATTGAAGTCTACCTATATAGGAAAGAGTTTTATGAGTCCAATTGTTTGTCCTCTTCTCAATTTTTTCCAAGATGGGTAAGCAGTCTCTCCTAGATAACCTTACTGTCAAAAGGGGAACCCCTAAATAATGAATGAGAAGGGTGCCTTTTTTAAGGCCAGAGATATATTCCATTTGATGAGTCAAATAAGTCACATCTGGAGATAAGAAAAATTGACTCTTGGAAGTATTCATTTCCATACCTAAAAAACTGGAGAAAGTAACCAAACAATTAAGTAAAGTCTGTGCTGAGTTCAAATCAGCATGGCAAAACATTAGGAGATTATCAGCGAACAAGAGATGGGTGATTTTTAGGGGTTTGCATCGCCAATGATATTTGAAGGTAGGATTAGTGACTATAAAGTCATTCAGACTTCGAGAGAAAACTTCCATACAAATTATGAAAAGGAGGGGGATAGGGGATCCCCTTGGCAAAGGCCCGATTGGCCTTTAAAATTTTTTAAAGGTGTACCATTTATCAAAATAGAATATGAAGGGATAGTAATACATTCTTTGATCAACTCAATGAACTTGTTGGGGAGACCTACAGCACCTAAGGCATTAAGAAGGAAATCCTAGTGAATAGAATCATAGGCTTTTTGAAGGTCCATTTTGAAGGCACACCTCTTGTGGTTATTAGAAAGATGATAATTCTTGAAAATTTCTTGGGCCAAAAGAATGTTATCCCCAATTATGCGATTCTTAATGAAGGCACTTTGGTTAAGGCTAACAATATGAGGGAGAATCTCTCTAAGTCTATTAGCTAGGATTTTTGCAATGACCTTATAAAGTAAATTGCAACACGAGATAGGTCTATAGTCTTGCACTATAGAAGGGTGGGCTTTTTTAGGAACGAGTGAGATGAAGGTTGAATTTAGCTCTTTGAGGAGTTTTCTATGAGTGAAATTTTTTTGAATAGCTTTAGTAACGTCCTCGCCAATGATATGCCAGGATTGTTTGAAAAAAAACCCATTGAAACCATCAGGTCCTGGGGCCTTATTAGGGTTAAAAGAATGGACAATCTCCTTTATCTCTTGGGCTGAGACATCCTTAGTAAGCGAATCAGTCAAAGTGACAGGTAAAGGATGAGGGAAAAAAGGTGTTCCACATACTCTTCGGAAGAATGAAGGTTCTTCTTAGCACCAATGGAACTGAGGAAGAACTCAGTAAACTCAGCTTGAATCTCTTCTAACCCAACTATCCTGTTCCCATTACCCACAACTAAGGAGTGTATATGATTTCTATTTCTGTGAGCAAGGAGCGAGTTATGGAAAAATTGAGGGTTCCTATCCCCTTGTTTGAGCCATCTAATCCTGGAGGACTGTTTAAAGAAAGACTCCTGGTCTTCTAGAGCCCTGAGTAACCCGTTTATGGCCTCAGATTCCCTATCATGCAGAATGGAAGACCTAGGCAAGATTCTCAGTTGTTCCTGAATGGTATTAAGGGTCGGTTGACAATTTGCCACTCTAACATTCACATCCCCTACCTGGCTAGAGTTCGTCATTTTGAGGGCTTTTTTTAACTAGCTTAAGCTTAGAAACCACACAAAACATTGGAGAGCCCTGAGCTGGAGAAGACCAAACTTCCTCAATGGTCTGAAGGAAATTGGGTTGGGAAGCTAAAAAATTGAAGAATCGGAAAGGAGCAGCTCTCTTCCTCATATTAGACAAAGCCCTAACCACTATCGGAGAATGATCGGAAATGTTTGGGTTCTGGATAACACAAAAGGAATAAGGGAACCTAGAGCTCCATGCTGAGTTGATAAGAGCTCTATCTAACTTCCTAGCAACAAAGGAATCTCCACTTTGTTTGTTGTTCCAAGTAAAACGAGGACTACTTGCATTTAAATCAAATACAGAAATGTCCTCAACACACTTTTGAAAATCACTAAGCCCATTCAAAGTGTAGGGACCAATGGGTTCTGCTTCAGAAGGAGATAAAATCGCATTGAAGTCCCCTGTTACCATCTAAGGAAGGTTACCCACTGAGAGATTGATGGAAGAAAGATCAGACCAAAGATTCTTCCTATAGTTGAGATTGGTGGAACCATAAACACAAGTCAGCAAGAAGGAGGAAGAGTAGTTCTTAAGGGACATCTCTAAGTGGAGCAGCTGATCACTAGTTCTAAGAATTGAGCACATAAACCTATCTGGGTTCCAGGCAATAACTATCCTAGCATTCGAAGCCTGGTTACCATTACTGTAAGAAACCCATCTCGGAAACATGGAGGAGCAGACAGACTGCAAGTAGGAAGGAGACCTAATCTTAGATTCGATCAAACAAACAAAAGAAACAGATAAACTCCTAAGACAAGCTTTGAGACCCCTAACATTCCAATAAACTAGATCTATAGAACAAAAACAACCAGAATCACAACCTACTTATGTTTCCTCCTAGATTTCCTAGTGCTCTTCACAGTAAAAACCCCCTCTTCCCCACCCATAATAACAGAACTGACAGGAACCAATTCAGACAGAGGAGAGGAAGGAATACCTACCTGATTTGCAGCAAATGAATTGGAGTCTTCAAGGTCTCCACTCAAATCTTCATGCAAGTGAGTATCTTGGCTTTGAAGAAATGGACTCCCAGCACAACTTGCATCTTTATCTCCTGGGGTATTTATATCATTCAGAAGAATCTTCTGATGTAACTCTTGGCCCTCACATTGCCCATTTCGGATCTCTGCTGGGCTACTTGGCTTGTTATTTGAAGGACCTTGCTTTAAGGTAAGTTCCTGCTCCTCTATCGGCTTCTTAGGAGTGTTTAAAGTCTGGTCCTTGCCCTGCTCCAGTTCTTGTTGGAAACCAATCTCAAACCTTCTCCCTGTAGGAGCCCATTCTTTCTTCAATGTATTCTGCTCAGGTCTCCATTCATACTCCACTCTAATTTCCTTGAAAATTAGTTCACCCTCCTCAGAATAAGTAGCCAATTGAAAGGAAGAGGGCCACCGCTTCTGCAAGTCTAGCTCCACACATAACCGTGTATACATAATTCTAGACATTTTTGTTGTCTGTGTATCCATTAAAAGGGGTTGACTCATTGCACTGGCAATCCTCCCCAATCCTTCAGTGTTCCAATATTCAACCGGAATATTATGAAACCTAGCCTAAACTGGGGCATACTTGACCTCTTCTAGTTCCCTACCATTTAGACTCCACTTTCGAAGAAACAATGGCTTACCTTGTATATGCCAAAGGCCCTTCTCTAATACCGTGTTCAAACCGACTTCTAAGTCAAACTTAAACAGAAAATTGTTGGAGCTAGTTATGAGAGTTTCTTTTAGTCCGAACTCTAACCAAGATTTAGCCAATGCTCTCTAAACGACTGGAAAAGTTGGTCTTTTACCTATGAAAAACCAATAAAATCTAACATGAATTGTGCTGCTCCTTTTTTTGCTAGCTCTGGAGGGGGGATGACATATATCTGGGACTCCTTGACCTCCGGGGGGTAGTAAGATGAAGATTTATCAGTTGTTAAGTCCTCCAACCCTGCTGAAACTACCGCCTTCCAAGATCTGATGTTCCCTAATTTTCCATTAGTGGGGGAAGAATCGGGCACCAGCTCCACGTGTTTAATCACGCCAGATGACGGAATAGAGTTGGAGCATTGGGGTTTCTGAAGAGGGTCTTTGGTTACCTCACCGGACGAAGGATTAGGGATGGGGCTTTGGGGTTTTGGAAGTGATTCGATGGCGTGGATGGGTGCTGAAGAGTTTGGGTTGGAAATTTGGTCTGGGGGTATTTAGGTTAGCGTTAGAAGGGGATGGATGACTAGCAGTGGGGGGGGCGGAGATCTGGGTTGGGATGGGGGAGAAGATGAAGCCATGAATGAAAAGGGAGAAACCCATCTGAAATATCGTCAGTTATGGAGCTTTCCTCAATTGACTCTCATCGCACTTTCTCGAAGCTCTCCAAAGACGCTGCACCGGATCATTTTCACCATATCGTATTACAATTATTGCACATTAAATGATACAAAATCACCTAATCATACAAATGGAGGTTTGCAAGGATACTTCTGGTGATTTTAAGATGTCTATTGCTATTCATTAAAGTGACATACTTAGTCTAAGTATGTTTTTTTTCACTTTTGTTACTTATTAGAAATTAATAATCACATTTATTTTGTTTATAATATTACTTTTGTTGCCTTACAGTTACTTGATAGGGCCAATTCAGAAGTGGTGTTCAAGAATTATAAAAGTTTACAATTCAAATTATAAGTCAATGTGTAAGTGTAACATGGTATAAAAGGAATTGGAGCACATTTGGATTAATCCATTACAAGAAAAGGAATATATTAGAACGCAAAAGATTAAATGACTTAGTCTTTGCTCTAAATAATTTAAAGCTTCGAGAAAGATATGTTATTATCATTATTAAGTTGAATATAATTTTTTGAAAATTTTAATTAGTTGATTTTATTTATTTACTAGGAATCTTAATAGACCAAGGAGTTTTGTAGATCCAATTTGTCTTGATCATATTGATTTTTTAGTGGATTGAGTTTCTGAGAAATTGAGTTTAATAGATGTGAGTGACTTGGAAGATGATCTTAGATGCAAAAGGATTGATATGTCATTTGATGCAATGAATTTAAATGATAGTGCAAATGAGGCTCATCTAATTGATGATGATTTTGTACCAAATGAGAATTGGAGTTAATACAATTTGAGTGGATACTCGATTAAATGAAGTTCCAAGTTTTTTTATTTCTTATCTTTTCTTAATTTCACTTTTATTTGATGCTACGTTTAATTCTATATATATGCAATATAAATATAAAACTCTTAACTGTAAATATTTTTGTTTCATATTTCACTTTTAGTTGGTTGTGTTCCTCGACACAAATTCTTGTTGAAAAACTTATGAAGCCATGGAACTTTATTATTCTTTATGTTTGATGTTTTAATGTAATTATTAATTATTACATGATGTGTAATATTTTAAATACTTTGTATTATCCTTAATTTTATATTTGTATAATTATTAAATGATCTCTTTTATAATAAGGGTGTGCTTGTTTGGTAGATATGAGAAGAGAGGAATGGGTATGGAATGAAAAATAAAACTTAGTAAGAGGTTAGGATTAAATGGCTTCTACTTTCATTCTTTACTTTTGGACATTGCTCCATTCCTCTCCATTATAAGAGGAATGAGAGTCATTCCTAGCTTTGCCACTATTATTTATTCCTACCTTATGACCAAAAATAATGTGTGATTTTTTTTGGTTTAGTAAGGTTTGGTATTATTTAACTAATAATAATATTAATTAATTACAATATAATTAATTAAAATATAATTCATTCATTAATTAAAATATTATAATTAATTAAATAAAATATAATTCATTAATTAATTACATTATAATTAATTAAAATTTAATTTATTTATTAATTAAAATATTGTAATTAATTAATTGCAATGTTTTAATTAATATCAATAATATATGGTAAGTAATTAATTACAATATAATTAATTAAAATATAATTCATTCATTAATTTAATTAATTAATTAAAATATAATTAATTAAACCATTATAATCAATCAATTAATTACATTATAATTAATTAAAATATAATGAATTCATTAGTTACAATATTTTAATATATTTTAATTAATTAATCTATTGTAATTAATTAATTACAATATAATTATTTAATTAATTAATAAAATATAATTAAATTTTTTTTCTCAATATTTTTTACAACCCAACTACTATCAATAGTAATGATAATCATTCATTTCTCTTAACTAACCATCATAATTATAACAATAATATCCATTCTCATTCCTCACTATATTTATTCTCATTCTTATTACCATTCCCCTATACGAACCAACCGCCCTAATTGTAGTTATTGTTTGAAATATATGAAAAGTAATAGTATCAAAAATAAATAAATTGTTATTATTTCAAAATTTTATTATTATGATTTTTTGAGACAAGGTGAATGTAAAATTATAAATTATATAACACACTATATTGAATGATTATTTAGTAACTTTGAAAAAATTAGAGATTATTTATAATTTTTAAAAATTACTCGAAACGATATTTGATTTTAACTGATACCAGTATAATAATCAAATTTGATATTCATAATATTGCCCCTGATAATTTAAGAGAAGTCATAAGCAGCGTCTCATTAGTGAACAACCTTATTCTCCTTTAAGATAAGTCTATTTTACATGTCATTTTTAACCCCCCAGAAGAAGTTGAGGTAGCACCACTTTGGATTAGTAGTCATGCATAGCCATCACCTTCCAACCTAGTTTTTGTCATTGCTGATAGATGTCGAGAATAACGATTCTTCCAAAGGCCACCAAAACTAAAGCGTGTCCAAGCCACTAAAGATGAAGTCAAGATATTTAATCACATATTGGTTATTATCTTAATCTTGTTTTAGCTTTATTATACTCCCCGAATGGAGGCCACTTGGATTAAAATATTGAAAAGTCCTGATGAGCTTCTTCTCTTGTTGACGATAGCAATTTTTGATATATACAATTGGAGACGGATCCTTAATTCTAATCTTCAAGTCTTGTCAGGCCCTTTCATCAATGATGAAGGGAAGAGATAGAGACGTTTATAGACTTTGTCCTAATTCGATGAACACTCTTCAGATGTGAAACATTTAGTACTCCCGCATAAGGTCAGATCAAAAGTAATTAGAGAAACTGCATCATTGCAAAATACAAAGCATTCAGATATTCTTGGAGATATTTTCCACTAAATATTTCATCTGCAAAACCAGCAGAAGTCACTGGCACTTGCAAGTAGACATCCATCATATTTACGTTCTTCTTGTTCTTCTTGTTCGTACTGTTTTAATAAGCTCTATTTTAATGAAAATCGAGCGAGAGTTTTGGAGTAATTGATAAAAGTTACTCATTTGTAACTACAAGAAGTTTGAATCACAGAAAATAATTTTTTTATAAAAATACAAGAGACAGGTTGCTTACGTCGATATTTCTCCTTAAACCCTCACAAAACGAAGAACCTTGTGCGGTTTCGACTTTCTATAACATGTACAGTTCTTTTTAATGTTTTACTTGTGTAGTTTATTGTCCAATCTAAAATTTACCAAAAATGTTTACATGTCAAAAAGAATTAAAACACATACTGCATAAGAAAAACTCAAAATTGCAGCAAGTGAAACAAGTTTCAAGTCAATTGTCCTTAATAGTTGCAATATTTCCTAATTAGTAGACAATTTGGTAAACAAAATACAAGAAACTATAAGTTGGTTGGTGATCAGGGAAGTATACAGCGGCTTGTAGTTAATTTTTTTAAAAACAACTCATTAAAAATCTCGCTGAATGCAAAGTTTGGAAGGGTGTAATAATACACAAGATTAGCCCTAAGAAATAGAGAAATTGTTTTTGAAACTCAAAAATAAAAAGGGTTTTATTAATAAATTTAATTTACAAAAAAATCATATTTTATATCTGATCAATCGAGTTGATTAAAATTTTTCCATACAAAGTCATGATGTCAATATAAGTTCAACAAAGGAACACTCCTTTTAGATCAACATAAAATACTGCCGGAAATATGTGAATTAATTTTGTTATAAATACTGCTTGTATTTGTCACTCCTTTGTAACCATAAGGTTATAGGTTCGAGTTATAAAAGCAACCTCTTTGTAAAAGAATACAAAGGAGATGTTGCATACATCATAACCTTTTTTAAACCTCGCAAAGCGAGAAGCTTTGTGTACTGAGTACGTTGACTTTATTAATTGAATTATATTCATATCAACCAACAAAAAAAATAAATAAACGGAGTACAAGACAGGTAATTGGATGAAAACAAGAGAAAGCTATCTAGGAAATATTTTGTTAATACAAAATTTTGTGTCTTGAAATCATTGGAAACTCTTCTAAAAGTTTACAATATGCTAAAGAATCTATACTTGTGCCCATAACAAGAGAAGAGACAAGTCACGACAATCATTCACTTTAGTGTTTGTAGTGCTGGTCTGTTGTATCCTTGAAGTTGACAAATGATTTTCCGTTAAAGAAGTTATCTATAACGGCCACCAAGTTCTTTAGTCTCTATCATGGGGATTGATAGCGAAGAATAACTTATTAAAATCCCACCTCACAAAAGTTATTGGTTTTAACATCAGAGACTTTTTTTTGTTTTTTTAGATTCGAGAAAATTTTGTAGGCAGGCTAAGCAAGCACACTTCTATGAGGGTTTAATTGGTGCATTACCCCACAGGAGGACCAAGTTGACACACCTTATTATTGAGGGCCCAACTAGTTCTCTACTAGGGGTGAACATTCGGGCTAATCGGGCCAAATTTTCACTGTTAGGTAAAGCCCGAATTATCCAAAAAAATTTCCATCTTACCCAGCCTAAACCCAAAATTTCATTACCCGAACTTACCCTGCCCGATCAGGTAATTCGGATAAATCGGGTAATTTTGGGTTACCCGAAATTTTGTTTGGTTCTCTTTCAAAAATTACACAAAATAACTAAATACGTGAATTACATTCTCATATCTCATTTGAGAGACATAAAACAAAACAAATAGTTAAATTCACTAATAATATAATCAAATATTTCAATTAACTAGCATAATTAATATATTAATTCTACAAGAAAAATAACGAAATGTATTTTCATAATTCTTTTAAACCTAATTCAGGTAATCGGGTAACCCGAATTTTTTTTTGGAGTTACCTGTCCCAAACCGAAAACAATTCAGGTAATACCCGACCCGACCCGATTTACCTGTATTTTAGCATTTTATTACTCGAATTAGGCCCGAATAATGCTCACCCCTATTCTCTACTTACAGGTAAAATTTTGACTGCCCTAGGCTCTTACAAGAGAGGCTAGCATGAAATCGAACCTGGGATCTACCGAAGCCAAACTTCGCTCTCAACCATCGAGCCACACCCTTTAGAGGGCAAAAGAGACTTACTCATTAGCCAGAGAGAAAAAAAGTAAGCTTAATGGAATAAAAATATATTTTTTAATATTCTAAAATTGAATTTCTTTTTGTTATATGTTTCCAACGAGGAGTAGAAGAAGAATATTACTGCATTGCTTGAGCATCCAAAGCAATGCCATAACTATATGTTATGAATTGATTAATCCTCTATAGTATTTTAATTATTTAGGATTACTAGGTTAACTAGCCAACTAGAACTTAACGAACTCGTGAAGTCTTCCTCCACGTGGAGGCCTTAGGGCTACTTAATTGTCTCCTTCTCCGACCATTAATTAAACTTTGTGATGAAAAGATCTAGACTTGCTTTATTAGTTTATTGATGGCGACCTGCAAAATGTAGTTTTGTTTTTGTCATTAACGATTTAATATCAATTTAAACTCGTTTTAAACTTTAAACTTTCGGTTTAACTTCTGATCTGATTTTTAAAACATCATTATTAAGATAGACTAATTCAATTGAAGATTTTGGTAATATAGAAAAATAAAGTAGACCGCTATCCTTATTTCGTTTACAAGTGGTGTAAACATTTTGATTTAGGTAATCCACGTATTGAAGGTTAACAACTTTGAGCGTATGTCCAAAAAGAAGCTTTAAAAGGTCTCCAAATGTAGCCACCTTACGCTTTATTCTCCAAAAGAGGATGTGTGAGGTATAGGCCATAAGTCAATGAAAATTAGAATCTATATAATACAATAACACCATAAGTTTGCTAGCTCTGTTTACATATTTGTCTGTCAGACATTAATAAAAGAAAGAAACCAAATGCAAGAAAACCATCTTTTGAGTAATCAATTGGAGGGTATAAAATAAATGGTTAGCTTGTTCTACATGTTTTGTGTGAACAGAGAGTTTCAAACTTGAGAATGGAGAAGGGGAGAGTTCTGACTGTCACTGCTTCCAGTATACTGGACTGGCATCAATGCCGGATCTTGGTACACATTCACCAATTTATTAAAAAACTCACTCATGCTTTGCTCACTCTGCTCTTCATTGTCTTTCTTCACCAAGCACTGCCAGACCCAGAAAGCATTAAGGTCCAAGTGAATATGGAAAATTCAGTAGAAATTCAAAATGACATGAGAATTTTCTCTTACGTACCTCGGTTGGATAGGCTTGAAATATTGGTAGGAACCTTTTTCGGCAGTATTCATTGAAAACAAGCGTAAGAATTGGAAGAGGAATGGTTAAACTGGATGCAAGCGGAAGCTTTTTAAGCCCAAATATTCCAATTGCAATAACATGCATCAGTATCAAAGAAAATATTGTTGAGTTGTGCACTATAGGCCAAAACTTCCCATTCGTCTCATACTTAGGTGCGTACACATTCAATAGCTGCAAAGAAGAGGTAAAGGAACTAATTTGATTCGTAGTGTCAAGATTAAGCATCTACAATATAATGGAGCAGCACAGTAGCAATTAGAACAATCACAGCAGTTAAAGCTACTTTCTTTTCTTTATCTTAAGTCAACCTTCTCAAGTAGTTTATCATATGATGTAAGATCATGAAAGTAAATTTAACTTCTTAAAGTTTATATTAACTACTCTAAAAGGGGGTTCTGTGAGTGGAGCCTTCTTCTTCTTCTTCTTCTTCTTTTTTTTTTTTTGAGCCTTCTTTGACATTTAGATACAAACAGTTAACAAAGTAAGGAAATGGACAAGAAAAGAAACCTTAATTACCTGGTTGCGGAGTATGATGAATCCTAGGCAAAAGTAAACCAAGAGAAATGGCAAGATCAGGGGAGCCAGGAAAAAGTATGTAACACCAACTAGTACAAAGATGAGAATTGTGGGAATTTCACTGTGGTAAGGAATTGATGGAACTTCAAATTCATCACTCTTTTCCCTTGCAAATAATCTACTCACGAAACAGCAAAACAGATGAACCAATTGAACGAGTTCACATGCCAGACCTGTCCATCCAGAGGTCACAACATATGAAATGAAAAATGATGCCTGCACCCAAAGTAAATAAAAGGTAATTCTCTGGTAATCAAGGAAGAATTGGACATCAGAAGCCACAAATCTGGCTTGCTACAAATAATTTTAACTGGTAATTAGTTGTGGTTTCATGTTCACAAATTGCCATTACGATCCTCGAATAATCAGGATGATGAACAAGACCCTGCCATTTTTCCATAAATGTAGCATTCGTATTTCATAGGATACACAAAATATGAAATTGAAAATGGGGTAATATAAATATTAAATAGAGATAATTATATGCATGATATTATTGGAAAAAGAAATACACAATTATTTCTCCAGAATGCATAGTAGCAAACATCTGATGACAATCCGTCTTGCAGGAACTTCCTAATGGAGTTCCAATTTCAATTCTGTTGCTTGCTATTATTCTATGGTTGTATATGGTTAACATTTACGGTCTACAGCTTGAGTCAAGACTTTAAGTCATCAGAACATTATTTCAGTTGCAGTACTCAGCTGCAACTATAAAATACCAGTACATCTGCTAAGAGGCAAGCAAGTAGACCAAATAGCACACTTATCAGTTCTTCCAATTCTTTCACCCAATTCATTGTGGGTCTTTGGATGATGATTGACATAGGTAACTATCAAACAATTCAGTTCCACCAAGAGAACTGAAACAGGTCATGCATAATACAGGCCCATCTTTCTGCAATATATATGCCATATGCCACCACTCAAGCTTCCCAGCGTGCTTACTGGTCTAAGATTAAGAACAGTTCAGCATAAAAAGTATACACTAGTGGCTGGATGAAGTATTATGCCACAAGAAAACAAGATTCTACATAGAAATGTAAGTTTATGTAACTTGCACAAAACAACGGTGCTTTGAAGGTATGAGAGATACATAGATGATGACTTCACCTGGGATGGAACAGCTTCAGCTAGGACCCTGGGGATATTTTTGGGCTCAAGGAAGACATTGACTCGATATAAAGCTGATCCAGATAGTACATTTGCAAAGAAGATGTTCCATACAGTGAACGATAAAACTTTGATACATGCACTTTTCTCTATCTGACTAAGAGAAATGTATCCTTGCATGGAAGACAACATTATCATAATTGGCGGAACAAAATATAGGAACAACTTGAGAATCAGACTTGGAAGATATCCAGTAATGAGTTGACTGACAACTGTTCTGCAACACAATAGGTAGCGCATTAAATTTCTATCTCACATGATAGAATCTCAGTAACAAGATAATGACTTTTCAATCCTCAAGACTTTCTACTTCTAAAATTTCAATAGACTCTCACTTTAGGCATTGGTGGATTAAAAACATCCCATGTGTACACCAAAGTGAAGATGGTAGCAGAAACAATGAACTCAAGATTCATGGATGCAGGATACTTTGACCTCCAAATCATCATAAAGATATTGGTACGAATGCATTAAAATATAATTCAAAGAAACAAAACAACTTCTTTTCAAGTTGCATGCTTTCTGAATAATGGTAACATATATCCATGTAAAGCACCTCAAATAATCATAAGAGAAGTCTCAGTTTGTTTTGACTTACAAACTCAATATCCCTTTCAAAAAAGGAAACCAAGTCTGTAGCTGATCCAGATTGGCAAGACCTTGCGCAAGTACAACTGGAATAAGGAACAGAATAGTGAGAGCAGCAAATGCAACAATGACAACTAGATTGGAGATCCATCTTCTTATGAATGATGCAGAAAAGAAAGGCCAGTGAACATCAAGAGGGTCAGGAGCTTGTTCTGTAACCCACTGCGTGGGGTTGATCCCCTGTTGAATGTGTAAAGCTATGGCAGCACCGAACCGGGACTTGAATGATACAAAAGCAGCTGGAACTTGCTGAAAGTTTTAAAAAAGTTCCATGACAGAAGAAAGGTTGTGTCAATTATCAACATCCGTTTTGGAATTAGAGGAACAATAATGTTAAATATTACAGTTCTTTGGTTAAAAATGAAATGTGATGTATATTTCAAGCCCATTCTCTAAGCAAGATAGATTTAACTATTCACTATTTGGTAGATGTAAATAACTAGCATCAAATAGATAACTGCCCATTATGAAATTCATCTGTAGTTGGAGTCTTCAAAAACTGTACTTGGCAATATTGGCATCAGGCAATGATAGCTTCTAACGAGACTAGTAGGAAAATGCTGATCGGTACAAACAGTTCTGAAGTCAGATCATTCGCTCACTATAATTATGGACAGAGAGGGTAATCACTTTTTTGGTTCCTCTACTTATGCTGATTAACTATTTCACTCATCCTACTTTACAATTTTCTATTTATATCCTTTTACTATTGCCAAAAAAATAATCTTCCTTCCATCAACTCCTTTGAAAATTCCATAAAAGTTTCACTTTTGTCAGTCCTTCTACTGATCATATTTTTCTATTTTACTCCTCCAACATAATATTTTTTCATTTACGTGCTACTACTAAAAAATATGATGATAAAATTAATGCTTGAAAATTACCAACAGAATTTGTTTATGGAGACAATGGCGAGGACTTCATTAAAATATTGTGGATAATAAGAAGATTGAAGTGAAAACATATTACAATAAAAAAGAACACAAAAATTCTTCTATGTAGCAGGAATACAAAATTTTTTCAAAATCTTTTTATGGAGATAATGGCGATAAATTCATTAAAATATTGTGGATAATAAGATGGTTGAACTGAAAACCTGTTACAGAAAAAAGAACTAACAAATAAGATGGTTGAACTGAAAACATGTACAGAAAAAAGAACTAACACCAAAAAATTATTGTATGTAGAAGGAATACAAAAATGATTATCCTTAGCCAGATAAACCTTAAATGCAGTATACTGTAAATTTTCAATCCTATGTATCACAATTTCCATTTAAAGGTGGTCCCTTAGCAATAAAATTGTTATCGTAAGATTTCAGACAGTTATCACACACCTCTCCTGCTGACGACAACTGTTCCATTCTTAAATTATTTTCCAAATCTTCCAACTTCTTTTCATAATCATGTAAAAGATTAACTTTACGTCCAAATAGTCCCAAAAAGCCTTCACGCCTAAAATGCTGAGAATGATTATTTGACTTCAGGTGGGCAAGTCTTCTACACAACTTCTGTACATCAGTCTGTATAAAAATAGGATAGAATTGTCAAATTTTGCACCATAAAAACTGAAAACCATGACATGGATGCCAATATCTAAAAAAAAAAAAGAAATTGAAAACTTTTTCCAAAATATTTCCAAACTTTATGAGGGATGGAGAGCTCAAAAAGTTGCAAATAACGGCAACTCCTCTAAAAGGCAATTCACTCATCATTGTATAAAAACTTAATATTTTCATTCAACAAACACTTAATATTTTCATTCAACAAACATGTTCAATTAGATTTCGAGTAGTGTTCTGAATTGGAAAAGACTATAACTGGACGAATTTCTGTTAAAGTGTGTTCCTTGCTGGCTCATTGGAAGGGTCCACAATTTCTTAAATCATCTAGCACACTATCTGATCTTAAAGAAAATAGCTGATTTCCACAGATCGGGTCAACTTTTCAACTTCTATCATGCATGCTATTTTAGATCCTTCATCAGTTTACTGATAGCACAGAGAGGTTGTGAACCAGCAAAAGAAATCCTAGATTGTTAAGCAAGACCTGAATGTGAAAATTCCCAATGCACAAGCTGATCAGAACATGTGAGGGCAGTTAATAGATTCATTTTGAGTTTCACCTGGTGCACTTACAATGATACCTCGAATTTTGTTTGTGCGGATAACCACCGTATGTGAAAGATAAGTAGAAGGGTGATACTCTGTGAAAAAATTCTCAACAACTTCACTAAAGCTTCTCCCAGATGTTGCAGGGATACCACGGACTAGTAATGTAAACTGATGAGGCAGAGGTTTGGATGAATAGAAGCAGGAAATTCTTCTTGAAGAAATATAGTCATACTCCTGCATAAGGCACAATTTCCAAGACACAATATTTCTAAATGATGTCAATTGGATGAACCAGGTGGCATAATGGCATCAAATATCGATAAGATGCTACTTACATAATAAAGAAGCCAGCAGACAACTGCCGTAAATATGTATGCGGCAGAAAAGTGAACCCATAACCTTGAAATGATTCAAAAGCAATAATCAGTTCTTCAAGAAATATTTTCAAACTTTTTGTTGGAAGAAGCATATAGACTAAAGGATTCTTGCTATAATTCTCGTGGGAATCTTTGGAACGTACTTCAACACAATCAGATACCTACTGGACAACCATTATGGTGTTATTTAAGTGGATACGAAAGCTAATATTGTGGTCAAGATACGGTATTATTATCACATAATATTGTGATAATCTGATTGTAATCAGATTATATTGATTAGATAGCATTATCTTAGGGATAAGCATTATCTTAGGATTATTTTCTTTATTTGTATAGATTCTCTATCCTAGTCAGTATCCCCTATTCATGTATATATGTACTACATTCCCTAAGAAATACGATATAGAGCAAAACAACTCTTATTCACATGGTATCAGAGCCACGTGAAAGAGATAGTGAAACCGAGGAGTCACCCCCTGCAAGTCAAGACATGGCTTCCAATCTTGAGGGATCCTCCATGGCAAATCCAAACCAGACTGGAGGTTAGTCGTCGATGACCTCTAGTCTTGAAGGGGCTTCTGTTATCATCGTCTTTGACAAAGTAAATGGAACAAACTATCGGGAGTGGGCTCAAGCTATGAAACTCGCCACTGGAGGACGTGGGAAGCTGAGTTTTATCATCGGAGAAGGAAACGTTCCAGACCCAATGAACTTGCAAGTTGCGCGATAATGGGAGATAGACAACTCCATGGTCTCATCATGGCTTATCAACGCCATGACACCGTCGATCAAGCGTACCTTCGTGTTTCTGCCAACAACTTGAGAGATTTGGGAAGGGGTGCGACAATCATACTCTGATGGAGAGGATGCATCGCGAATCTACGAGATAAAAACAAAGTTGTGGCAAATGAAGCAAGGTGATAGAGAAGTTACAGAATATTGGGTCGAAATGGTAGCATTATGGCAGGAACTTGACCTTCTGTTGGACAAAGAGTGGAGGTGCAAGGAAGATGCTGTGATGCACAACCGGAAAATTGAAAAGGAAAGAGTCTTTGACTTTTTGGCTGGTCTCAACAAAAAACTAGATGATGTTCGTGGCAGAATCCTAAGTAGAGTTTCCCTACTAACAGCTGAAGAAGTTTTTTCTGAAGTTAGGAGGGAAGCAGGAAGGAGGAAAATTATGCTAAAAGAAGAACAAAATTTGTCTCCAATTCCTACTAGTTAAGGGTCTACATTGATGTCCTGTGATGAATCCAATAAGAATGGTCAGAAGAAGTGGTGTGATCACTGCAAACAAAGTGGTCACACCAAGACACATGATGGGACATCCATGGAAAGCCTCCAGATTGGAAACCACGAAAAGGAAAAAACCGAGGCTATCAAGTATCTAGTGAAGGGGGAACATAAAAATCTGAAGATAGTCAGAAACAACAAGCTGGTGAGCTGAATATTTCACTAGGGAAATTATTGGAAATACTAAAAAATCTCCAAAATGACAGCCACCAACAGAAGAGAAGTACAGTTGCCAATGCTACTATGAGAGGTAATATCATACAAGCTTTTTTGTCTTCATGTGGTAGGAAGAAATGGATAGTTGATTCTGGAGTATCAGACCATACCTTGTGTTGGGCATGAAAACGTTAAGGTAGCAAATGGTGATTCTTCTTCGGTGGCAGGAAAAGGAGATATCAAAGTAACAAATTCTATGAAATTAAACTTTGTTCTACATGTTCCAAATCTAGACTATAACCTCCTTTTAGTTAGTAAATTAAAAAAAGAAGCTCATTGTAGTGCTCATTTTTTCCTACTCATTGTGTTATACATGACCTCTCATCGGGGAAGATGATTGGCAGTGCTAAAGACTACTTTGAAGATGAAGAAAGTCAGTCTACTCCTTATAATTTGGGTAATAGTGTGATTGTCCCTAAGAATGATGAACTATTGCTATGGCATAAAAGGCTAGGTCATCCAAACTTCCAATATATGTCACGATTGTTTCCAAATATTTCAATAAACAAAGATCTTTGTGTTCAATGTGATGCGTGTGAATTTGCTAAGCATCAAAGAACTTCTTTTACAAGGTCTGAATAAAAACACACAAAACCTTTTTCATTTATCCATATTGTCAAGTATCCACTTGGGATCATGTATTCTTGGGGCTTTTTTGGATGTACAATTCCATTTCAGTAGTAATATTCCATTTCAGTTGGAAAATGCATGTCTTTGGGGCCCATCTCGTGTCACTAATAGAACAATTCAAGGTGGTTCGTTACATTCATCGATAATCATACTCGTTTGTGTTTGGTGTTTCTTTTGAAGGATAAAACTGAAGTCCCTACTGTGTTCATTAACTTTTATCATATGATAATAAATCAATTTCAAACAACTATTTAGGTCCTTCATACAGATAATGGTACTGAATATTTTAATTAGAATCTTCATACATTCTTACAAAAACATGGAATTGTCCGCAAAAGTACTTGTGTCAATAGTCCTCAACAGAATGGGATTGCTGAGCGAAAAAATAGACACCTTCTTGAAGTAGCAAGGGCCTTGATGTTCAATATACCATGTTAAGTGACCGTTTCACCACAATAGCTTAACCTGTTGTGTGAGGCCAACTTAATTGATTTTATATATTCACTAACACACCACCTCAAGTAAAAGCCCTTTGGGCTTGAAAGTTGCACAGGCCACTCTACCTTGTGCTGAATAATAGATGGGTGGTAGGATTTGAACTCACGACCAATTGGTCATAAAGGCTTTGATACCATGTGAAAAAAGGAACTCAATAATTCTTGTTGTATTGAATTAATTTGCAAGACTACTACATCTCTATTTATACAAGGTGATCCTAGTATATGCAGATGGAAATAAAATCCTATACAAAATAAAATCCCTATACAATAGCAGAATAAAATACCTAGAGATTAGGATCTGATTTTCCCACATTCAAATCCCTAGAAGTTAGGAACTAATTTTCCCACAAATAGCAATGTTCCAAAATATTTTTAGGGGGATGCTATCCTTATTGCAACCTACCTTATTAATCGAATGCCTAGTCATGTCCTTTTTTTCAAAACACCTCTTCAAAAATTTCAAGAAATTCATACTACTACCCATCTTGAAACTAACCTTCCTCTAAAGGTTTTCGAGTGTACAGTCTTTATTCATAGTTATTCACACAACAAACTCGATCCTAGATCCAAAAAGATGTGTGCTCCTGGGTTACTCTGCTACACAAAAAGATTATAAATGTTATGATCCTATATCAAAAAGGTTGTTTGTTAGTTGTGATGTCACTATTCCTGAGGCAGATTCCTTCTATCCCAAGTCTTCGATTTAGGGGGAGTATTGGAGTGAGTTTTGTGATGAATCTCAGCTGTGTACATTTGCGCCTGGACCTCCTTGTACATCTGTTCCTAAACCTATCCTAACACCTATGTCCAATGCATCTCCTATAGAGACAAATTCTGATACAAAAGTAACCATGCCTAACAATACACTCAAAGTGTATTCTCGAAAGAAGAAAACAAGTAGTACACTCCCTGTTCCTCAAGCTATACCAATCTTTGAACCAATGCGGGTTCCTGCCGAAGAAGCTCAAAGTAGTAATACAAAGGAACAAGAAGGCAATACAGATCTAGAACTGCCAATCGCTTTACGGAAGAAATCTAGATCATGTACCATGCACCCGATTGAGAGGTTTGTCTCTTATGATGCTCTATCTTCTCAATATAAAGAGTTTATTGCTAATCTGGATAGAATTGACATTCCCAATAATATCCAAGAAGCTCTTAAAGTTTTGGAATGGAGAGAAGCAGTTTTTGAAGTAATAAGAGCACTTAGAACAAAAAAAAGAAACGTGGGAAGAAGTTGATCTGCCAAAAGGGAAGAAACCCGTGAGGTGTAGGTGGATATTCACACTCAAATATAAGGCTGATGGTTCCATTAAGAGATATAAAGCGAGATTGGTAGCAAAGGGCTATACTCAAACTTATGGGATGGACTACAAGAGACATTTGCACCTGTGGCAAAATGAAACACTATCAAACTATTGCTATCTGTAGTTGCTAACTTCGATTGGCCCCTTCAACAACTTGACATTAAAAATGCCTTCTTGAATGGTTTGATAAGGAAGGCAAAGGAAACAGAGTATGCAGACTAAGAAAATCCCTATATGGGCTGAAACAATCACCAAGAGCTTGATTTGAAAGATTTGCCAAAGTCCTAAAAACAAAAGAATACACACAAGCTCAGTCTAATCATACAATGTTCTTCAAAATTAGAGAAGGTAAGAAGACAATTTTGATTGTGTATGTAAATGATATTGTTGTAACAGGTGATGATCTAAACAAAATTATAAGACTTAAGTCAACTTTGAGGAAAGAGTTTGAAGTTAAAGACTTAGAAGAAATGAAGCATTTCCTAGGCATGGAAGTAGCTAGATCAAAGAAAGGGATTTACATCTCACAAAGGAAGTACATTCTTGATCTCTTGAAGGAGACAGGAATGTTAGGATGTAAACCAAACACCACCCCTATTGAAAGTACAAAGTTTGAAGATGAAGAGGATAAACTGGTTAACTGTGAAGAGTACCAGACACTAGTGGGAAGGTTAATTTATTTGTCTCATACTAGACCAGATATTGCTTTCGCCGTGACTGTTGTAAGTCGCTGCATGCAAGCACCAAAGAGTAAGCATTTTGAGGCAGTTTATAAGATCTTACAGTATTTAAAGGGTACTCCTGGGAAAGGATTATTATTCAAAAAGGGAGATCAAAGAACAATTGAAATATGTACTGATTCAGATTAAGCAAGTTCAGAAGAGGATAGACAATCAACCACTGGATATTGTACTTTTGTGAGGAGAAATTTGGTCACGTGGCAAAGTAAGAAGCAAAAGGTGGTAGCCAAGAGTAGTGCAGAAGCTGAACTTAGAGCAGTTACAAAAGGAATTTGTGAAAGTCTTTGGTTGAAAAGAGTGCTGACAGAATTGGAAATCAATTTTGAGTCACCTATAAAGCATTATTGTGATAACAAGGCGGCCCTAAGCATGGCACACAATCCAGTCCACCATGAGAGAACAAAACATGTTTAAGTTGATCGACATTTCATCAAGGAAAAGATAGAAGATGGAACAATATGCCTAACTTATGTACCAACGAAGAAGCAAACAACAAATGTATTTACCAAAGGACTTCAAAGACAAGTATTTGAAGAATGTATTAGCAAGTTAAACATGATTGATATCTAAAATCCAACTTGAGGGGGAGTGTGGTCAAGATACGGTATTATCGCATAATATTGTGATAATCTGATTGTAATAAGATTATATTGATTAGATAGCATTATCTTAGGATTATTTCCTTTATTTGTATAGATTCTCTATTGGTATCCCCTATTCATGTATATATGTACTACATTCTCTAAGAAATACGATATATAGCAAAATAACTCTTATTCACAAATACCAATATATGGAAATCAACATATCTATGAGTCAGTATACTAAATTGAATTACTCGAGAAGAAATTAAAATAAAAGACAAGAGAAATTATCTGAGAATTAATCCAAAATGACTGGAACACTGAACCTAAATTGAAGTTCAATAAAATAGGAGAAGCTTTACACAAGCTTATAAAAGTGGTTTACTACTTCCATCCAAGGGTTTGAAGCTAAAAGCAAGTAAAATAAATTGATTTGCATCAATCAATTATGCAGGTTTCAAAGTAAATAATCCAGCAAACACTACCCAGTTAACAGCATATAGACATTGAAAAGAACAAGCCACCTAAATCAAGTTTTTATGAGAACCTAACACACCTTTATGATCCAGAATAAATGATAGACTAATTCATCACGAAATTTTCATTTTATTTTTATCTCTTTGAAGCTGAAGCACTGAAAAATCTCCAATCCTCAGCCCAGCTCCTGCTTCTCTAATTTGCTAGCATAATGCTGATCTAGAAGGTCTACAATAATATGAGAGAAAAAAATCCAATTTAAATGGACAATGACTAAATAATTGCACCAGCATATTTGATCAAGTCCTAATTATTCACAACTTGTCCAATTCTAAACATCAATTGGAGCTATTTAATCTTAGAAAGCATTAAAAGAAAGAAAAAGGAAACCAATGAAATTTAAAATAGCCTATATTCAATAAAACTACGGCAACAAGTTTCAGGTCATGCATATTTTGAGCTGTCATCTGATATGGCCTCTCACAATGGACCAATGCTATACTGATCAAAAATTAGTTAGCAATTACCAGTTGGAGCCATTATCAACATTTGATATACTGAACGAGTCCAAAGACTTGTTTGGCAAATCATAGAAATCCTCACTCAGTTGAGTCCCCAAATAATTAATTGGAAGAAGAATAAGGATCCCAGCAATGGTAGCAATTGTGAATACTTTCAAGCTGCAATAAAATGAATAAGACAAATAACGAAATATAAAAGAAGAAGAAAGGAATTAGTTGAAGGTCTACGCAAGAACAGATTTGCATCATGAAATGTGAAGGGTCAAGTAATGCAAAGACATGATATGTTTTATGGACAAATTACAACGTGCTAAACAAAATCAATATTCCAATTACAGTGAAAAGAGCCTCAAAAGGGCATACAAGTTTTAAAATTTTGCTGAACAAAACTGAAGCTTAACATTCAGCCTGATTACTTTCTCCACCCAATAATTATCCATAAGATAATATAGTCACGTTCAGATCATCCAAAATACTAAAACTTACCCTTTACTAGATGGTAAATTCACATAGAAGTTCATGCTGAACTTTCATTACAAACCACTTGCCTTTCCTACTTCTTTTGTTTCTCTAGTTTTAATATTCAAGAAGTAATGGCACCAAAGCACAATTAATACATGCCTTCGTATCACCCAAAAAAAGTCCTTACTTCACAACTTGATTCTTAAATCGCTAAAAATGAGCTCTTAAGTGACAAAATCATCTATTTAAGCACAAATTCCATGCAAACACATTCAAAGTTGACAAATATATGAACTTCAAGAACCTGAAGACAAAAATCCTCATGAAAACGACAGCATCCAACCCAGAAAGTGAGAGTAGGTCATCCTCGGAGAGGTTCCAGGCGGTCCTGATCCAACCGGCGGAGGGCAAAATCCTATCCAAGTAAAATTGAACAGTGCGAGGCGAGTGTTGTGGTTGCTGCGATCTGTGTTCTTGCAGTAAACGAGGCGCGTAAACGGAAACATTACCAGGTTGTTTCCGGAGGATGGAGTAGAGAGTGAAGAACAAGAGACAGAGTCCAAGGTTGATCCCAACGGACGTTAGAAGTGCGGATAGTATCATTTTCCAAGAAACCAAACAAAGTCTTGACGATGGTCACCGCCCACCCAATAAAGGAAAGTTCTTTGCTTTTCTCGCTCGTGAGTACTTCTTGTTTGCTTCGGTGGCACCAACTTGCACTTAACTGGGATTTCTTTTGCCATCTTTTTTCCTTCTCAAGTTTCCTTCAAAATCCATGCGGCTCCCAACTCTCAGGTTCCATACGCACAACAGTAGAATACAAGTCTATCACTCGTTAAACTAATGACATGTTTAATTAAAAACTAAAGACCAATCTGAATTTTGTCAAAACTTAAATAACAGAAATCCCCGGTACAGTGGAACTAGAAACAGCTGTCAAGAAACTATTGGACAAACTTCACTCATAACCGTACTCGACGTTGTGCACTATCATTCACCCTTTTTGCCTTCAAATTATACCCACCGCACCACCAGGCCACCGCTCATCGGCTCCATAACTTCTCCATGCGATCACTCACCGCCGTTTGATATTTCCGCCGCAAACGTCCGCTTTCTATACGATCCTCCGCCTTGTTTCGATTCTTCCTCCGATTGTCGACAAAGAGGAGATTTACGACGTTGGATTTGCGATTGGGTCGTTGATTATTCGGAACGATGAGTGAAGTGTTCGAAGGATACGAGCGCCAATACTGTGAGCTCTCGGCAAACATCTCGAGGAAGTGCACCGCAGCCGCCGCTCTTGATGGAGGTGAAAAGAGTGAATTCAATTGAAATTATTCCTTTTTAGAGTTCGCTTGAGGTTTAACAACATAGTTCTCGAGTTAGCCTTGTGTATGTGTTTTAAAGGAAGGAACCTTCCTTTTGGGTAATTCTATAAGACGAATTTTAGTTTTCTATGTGTCATACTTTGGATTGAATTCCAAGTGCATGTTTGTGTAGTCTTTAAATGTTCTTTTGAATCATTTTTGTTTATTTAGTGTATAATGTGAGCTTTATTATCTTGCGATGCTAAATATGATATTGCCGTTGAACAGAGCAAAAGAAACAGAAAGTTTCTGAGTTAAGATCCGGTTTGGAGGATGCAGAATCTCTGGTGTGTAACTGACATATTTTAATCACTGTCATTATCTCCAAGGAAATACTTTTGAATTTTTGTTTTGGTTTCTGAACTACAATCATGCTGCCCATGTCTTCCCAGATTCGTAAACTGGACCTTGAAGCTAGAAGTTTACCTCCAAATGTCAAGGCTGTGCTACTTGCTAAGTTGAGGGAGTATAAGTCAGATCTCAACAATTTGAAAAGTGAAGTGAAAAGAATTGCATCCGGTAACCTAAATCCAGCTGCCCGAGATGAGCTGTTGGAATCTGGAACGGCTGATGCGTTGATGGTATGTAGGTTTATTATTGTAGGTGGCCTGGTGGCTTTGTTGAAGGGTTGATTTCTTCTTTTGAGTTGCTTTGTCAGTGTGAATTTTTGAAGTTTTTACTTTTATTACATGCTAACTAATAGGCAAATGGATTAACTTTTAAAATAAATGTTCTCTAGGTTGCAAAATGACACTCTTGATTGCCTCAAATTTGCAAAACTTGATGTTAGGTATTATTTTGCCTTTTTTCCTTTTCCTTTTCTTTTGTTTCTGAATTCTTTGGTTAAATTTGTTGCAGTTAGGATAATCTTCTTGAGAGTGATAATATTAGAAGTTTGTTTATGAGGAATGTGGAGCTAATTTTTAAGATCCTTTTGCTGCTATTTATCCTTTCTCATTTTTGTTGAATTAAAATGACTGTCATTTTTCTTCCTTGTTGTGTTGAACAAATCATGTAATTCGTATAGGCCTCTGCCGATCAGAGAGGAAGATTGATGAAAAACACAGAAAGATTGAATCAGACAGGTGATAGAATTAAAGACAGTAGGAGAACCATGGTGGAGACAGAAGAGCTTGGTGTTTCAATTCTTCAAGATTTGCACCAACAGCGACAGTCACTCCTGCATGCTCATAACAATGTACTTCCACTATAATTTTCTCTGTTAGAAGCTTATTTGGATAATTGCTATCTGGACAATTTATTTTCACATTTATTTTGCTTACTTACCAATAAATTTACTGTAAAAATGCTCTTGCGATAAATGGTATTGTGGCCTCACTAACTCGTTATAGCATTATGGCCATAATTCACCCTGCAAATGGTCTATGAGGGTATTGATCCATTCTAGATTTCAATGAACCTGTACTACTAAACGTAGTCGGTTTGATATGCTTGTGATTTTGGTAAATTGCGTTTGCAGATTCATGCGGTGGATGACAATATTGGCAAGAGTAAGAAAGTGATAGTTAACATGACGAGGAGGATGAACAGGAACAAGTGGATCATTGGTCTCATTATAGCAGTTCTCGTTGTTGCCATCATTTTAATCTTGTATTTCAAACTGAAATAGACGAGATATTTCCGAGTTTGATGAAGATATTGTTGCACTTTTGATCTTTTGTGTGGGTATGCCATAACATAAATGTATCATGTGTGGTGTTTTTACTGCTTTTGATCTTCTGTGTGGTTCTGCCATGACATAAATGTATCATGTACGGTGTTTTTAATTTATATATTCTTGTTATTGTTTGCCTGATACTACTGATTCACAGAGTTCAGAGCACTGAGAGTGAGAATGAGAAGTGGCCATTACTTGCTTAAATATTTAAAAAAAAACTATGTTTTGGGTATAAAATACGGATGGCAGTGGCGCTGATAGTTAAATTGCGGATAAAATAATTATAATATAAAAAACCATTTATTCGATTAAAATAAAGAAATTTCACTTAAAATTCTTGTTCTGTCTTGCGAGTTGGAGCACACGGTCCATATCTTGCCTTCCCCCTTTATGAAATGTCCCACCCACCTTCGTCTCCCTCTCTACTATCGCCATTTCCGCTCTCTTCTCCGTTCATGCACCCGCCGTTCTCCGTCTCCCTCTCTCGCAGCCGGAAAGCAACTCCACGCGGTCATTCTTACCTCAGGCATTGTCCCCTCTCCGAACACGTTCCTCCTTAATGCCCTCCTGCATGTGTATGCACAATGTGGGGTTGTTTCATATGCACAATACCTGTTCGATCAAATTCCTCAATCTCACAAAGACACCGCCGATTGGACCGCCCTACTAAACTGCCTTGCGCAACACGGGGACCATGCTGCGTACGCTTTTCGTGTGTTTAATGTGATGCGGAAAGGGGGTGTTTTGATTGATGATGTGGTGTCGGTTTGTGTTCTTAGTTTGTGTGCTCGTATGGGTGAGTTAGTAATGGGGAGACAAATGCATGGGTACTTGATGAAGTTGGGATTTGGACAAAGCATTAAGGCGTTTAATGCGGTTATGAATATTTATGTGAAGTGTGGGGCAGTGAGTGACGCGAGACAGGTTTTCGGCGAGATGAGCAAGCGAAATGTGGTTTCGTGGAGTATAATGTTGGATGGAGTGATGAAATCAGATGGGGTGGAGGAGGGGAGGTTGGTATTTGATACCATGCCGGAGAGAAATGAGGTTGCTTGGACTATCATGATTGCTGGTTATGTTGGATGTGGATTTTCTAAGGAAGGGTTCCTGCTTCTTAACGAAATGATTTCGGGTTTTGGGTTAAGCTTGAATTATGTATCACTGTGTTCAATTTTGTCAGCTTGCGCACAGTCGGGGGATGTGGTTATGGGGAAATGGGTTCATGCTCATGCTCTGAAGGCAGTGGGGAGGGAGATGAACATCATGGTGGGTACCGCTTTGATAAACATGTATGCAAAAAGTGGTAGGATAAGAATGGCATATGGAGTTTTTGACTACCTACCACGAAGGAATGTTGTGGCATGGAATACGATGCTTGGTGCTCTAGCAATGTTTGGAGGAGGTAATACCATTCTGGATATGCTCCCAGAGATGTTGAAAGAAGTTAGGCCAGACGATTTAACTTTTATTGCTGTGCTTAGTGCCTGCAGCCATTCTGGATTGGTTCATGAAGGTCGCCGCATTTTTCATAGCCTTGAATCAGATTATTGTATAACACCTAAAGTAGAACACTATGCTTGCATGGTGGATCTGCTGGGTCGAGCTGGTCATTTACAAGAAGCTGAGATTTTGATCAAGAGTATGCCAATGCCTCCGAATGAGGTGGTGCTAGGATCCCTTTTGGGTTCTTGCCATTTTCATGGAAAGCTGCAGCTTGGCGAACAAGTTTTGCAGGAACTGGTCCACATGTATCCACACAACACCGAGTGTCATATATTGCTTTCAAACATGCATGCTTTAGCTGGAAATATGGACAATGTTTCTTCCATAAGGCAAGTGCTTAAGAGTAAGGGTATCAGAAAGATTCCTGGAATGAGTTACATTCATGTTGGTGGTCAGGTGCACCAGTTCAGTGCAGGGGATAAGTCACATCCAAAAACCCAAGACTTGTATGAGATGCTGGATGATATGATTCGTAGGTTGAGACTGGCTGGCTATGTCCCAAATACTACTTGCCAAGTTTTCTCTGGCTGTGATGGTAGGGACTACAATGCAGAGGAAAAGGAGGAGAAGGAGCAGGCATTGTTTTCACATAGTGAGAAGCTGGCTGTCTGTTTTGGACTGATGAGCACGAGACCTGGCTCATCCCTTTACATATTCAAGAACTTACGCATGTGCCAAGATTGTCATTCTGCTCTTAAGATTGTTTCTGATATTTACAGCAGGGAAATCGTTGTTAGAGACCGGAACCGTTTTCATTGTTTCAAGAATGGATCTTGTTCGTGCTCTGATTACTGGTGAATATAATCTCCAAGCCATAGAGAAAGGCCAAACTTTGTGGCTCAACATAATCTGATAGCCGTAGAGGAACTGAAAATTTTGATTATTTCTTTAGTTCTTAAACCAATACTGTAGCCAGCAAGTACCATTTCGGTGCAACTTATTGTCCTGAATATGGTTAGAGACAGTTGCTCTCCGGAACAGAAGTCTTTCGTAAATCTTTTCCACGCTTCATAAATCGTGGTCCATTATCATTTGATATGGCGCAGCAAGTCCTGCTGTTAGAGGCAACAGCTTTTGACAATTTTACTTAACCAAGCTAATCACTTGGGGAACAGGTGAGAGAGGGATGGGTTAAGTTTGAATAAGACCTGTGAATGTCGTAGCCAGCAACAGGGGATGTAGCTCAAATGGTAGAGCGCTCGCTTTGCATGCGAGAGGCACGGGGTTCGATCCCCCGCATCTCCACAACCGTATCTATTGAATCTTCTTTGTTTTTGCTAATAAATACGGCATCAGTGCTTCATCAAATATCAAAATGTGCTTGTAACCAAAAAAAATATATCAAAATGTGCTTCAAAAGCATAACATGTAGTAACAAATTAGATTATGAGCGTACATGGATTAGACCGTGCTTAAATTAGGTTAGAACTTGATTAACTATCATCTTTATGACATCGTGAGTGATGTAACAAAGTTAGTATCTTGATGTAAGAAAGAAATAGAGAACACTGTAAAGAATATGCAAGAGTGAGGTAATGTGTTGAAACTTCATTTTTAGCACGCTTTCTTTATTTAGTAATGGATTTAATGGTGTAATGTATGAACTACTCACATTAATAGTTTAGTTTGATGAGTAAGACGAGAAAGTTACTTCTTACCTGTCTCTAACTTAAAGTCACGGAGAGACATACCTAAGTCTTGAGTGATCAAGTGGTGGATTTGATGAAAGCATAAGAAGATGTTACCTTTAAAGTTACAATCATCAAGTATGTTATAGCAAATCAAGATGTTGGGGCAACTTAAAGCATTTTACTTAAGTTGCATAAATCAAAATGCTAGTCTTAGAATGTCACACAAAAGAGAGTGAATAATACATATTCACCTTTTCCCCCCTTATTTCTAAACTAATGAATGGTTATTGCAAATTCATATAAAAAAATTTAATAACAAACACAATAATAGTAAAGGAGAGTAGGGAAAGAGAGAAAAGATCAATTTATAGTGATTAGGCCAAACAATACTTAGCCTACGTCCATTCTTCAAAATCTACTTTAAAAGTTCGATTTCTTCTTTCTTTAATAGATGAAGAACTTTGCATACATCATCTTTTCACGAGTGAGAAGAAATCTTTACAAAATTGATGCTTTTTCATAAATGAAGAAGAGCCTTTACTAGGGGTGAGCATTCGGGTAATTCAGACCCAATTTTCACTGTTCGAGCCCGGCCCGAATTACCCGAAATTTTTTTCCCTTACCCGGCTCGAACCCGAACTTTCAATTACCCGAACTTACCTGACCCGATTTACCCGAATTACCTATTTACCTGGCCCGATTTACCCGATTTACCCGAATTATCCCGGCCCGATTTACCCGAATTATCCTAATTATCCTATTTCACAATTTTTTTAAACCTAATTAGAGTAATCGGGCCGGTCTGAATTTTTTTTCCCTTACCCGTCCTGGCCCGAAAATAATTCGGGTAACACCCAGGTCGGCCCAAATTACCCAAACTTTAGAATTTTCTTACCCGAATTAATTCTGGCCGGCCCGAATAATGCTAACCCTTAGCCTTTACAAACCTCTACAACTTTTATTTAAGGTTTAGAGGAACCCTTACAAAGTGCATCATAAGAAGTTTCTCCGATTACAATAATTACATAACCATACAACTCAAAAATGTCTCTCTTACTTACACCAATTAATAAAGGCTTAATAATAGGATCTTTTTATCCTCTTAAAGCTTCTAGAAACTCTATAGTATACCAAAGGTACTTCCCACAACTCAATTATGATCTATTTATACCATAAACTTTTAGAAACAAAAATTAACATTTATAACAGCAAGTTTCTAATTTCTAAACATGCTCGATTAGCCAGACAACCATCATCAACTAGTCTGTTCAGTTGATGATTCAACTAGCTTATCCTCTAGCTTAACACAAAACACCTATTTTGATTTTTTTTTCCTTTGTCTATCCAACTTATCCAAACCCTTAAGCTAGTCAAACCCATGTAAAATCCAAGTTAAAAACTTCAACTCTCAAGCCTTTCAAAGATAAATCATTTTGATTAAAAAAATGTGATTCAAAATTATTTCACAAGTTATCCGAAGTTTGTTTAAAAAATAGTCATACAATGATTAAGCCTTAATTTATTGAAATAACTAAAATAAAATTACAAGAAAGATTACGATGATTTGTTAAATCTTGATATTCTTAGTTCTAGTCTGTTCTTAGTTCTCTACTTGAATTTCCTTGAAAAGTTACATAAATGCTCAACTTCACTCATTTTCTCTATTTTTTTTACTTACTTTGCCATTCTATTGAACTTCAAATTTCACACATTGCTTGATTGTTCAGTAATAGATCTAAAGTAAATTTATCAATAATAATATATTTCATTATTATCATAATCATTAGCTAAGAGCTCATTTAGTCCATCATAAAAGTTTTACAGAGTTTTTTGAACTTAAAAACTTTGTGATGCCCTAATACCCCCTGGGAGGACATTGCAAGTGCCACACACACAGAACATACAGAATACAAAACATTTCGTGAAAGCATAGCATTCAAAAATAAACATTCCAAAATGTACGCAACATTTCATACATGAATTTCCAGAATTTTAAACAAACATACATTATATCATAAGAGCTTAATACAAATTTGTTCCAAAAATCGAAACCAACCTGAAACATAATTATTACAAAAACTTACAACAATTCA
>JAOSBP010000008.1:12228201-12247823 GCA_027563825.1 Erythroxylum mucronatum | reverse complement strand
TTTTTATAAAGAAAACAACATCCGGATATGTGATTATCGCTGTCTATGTTGACGATTTGAATATCATTGGTACTGCTAAAGAAATCCAAGAAACAGTGGTGTACTTAAAGAAGGAATTTGAAATGAAAGATCTTGGAAAAACTAAATATTGTCTTGGTCTGCAAATTGAGCATAGACCAAGCGGAATATTTGTGCATCAATCGACATATACAGAAAAGGTATTGAGGCGTTTCAATATGGATAAAGCAACTCCGTTAAGTACACCAATGGTTGGTAGATCGCTTAATGTTGAGAAGGATCCATTTCGCCCTTGCGAAGAAAACGAAGAAGTTCTTGATTCTGAAACGCCATATCTGAGTGCGATAGGAGCTCTCATGTATCTTGCTAATTGTACTAGACCTGATATAGCTTTTGCTGTTAATCTACTAGCAAGATTTAGCTCATCTCCTACGAAAAGGCACTGGAATGGAATTAAACATCTATTTCGTTATCTTCAAGGTACAATTGATTTGGGATTATTTTACGCTAAAAATGCAAAACAAGCTTTGGTTGGTTATGCAGATGCAGGTTACTTATCAGATCCGCATAAAGCCAGATCCCAAACTGGTTATGTATTTACGTATGGAGGCACTGCAATTTCTTGGCGTTCACAGAAACAAACACTTGTTGCTACTTCTTCAAATCATGCTGAAATCATTGCACTTCATGAAGCAAGCCGAGAATGTGTATGGTTAAGGTCAATAACGCACCACATTTTAACAACTTGTGGCTTATCGACCAACAAAGAACCAACAATCATATATGAAGACAATGTAGCATGTATCGCTCAAATAAAATAGGGTTATATCAAAAGTGATAGAACCAAACATATCCCTCTGAAATTTTTTCAATTCACCCAAGATCTCAAAAAGAGTAAAGAAATCAACATCCAGTATATTCAATCAAGCGAAAATTCTGCGGATCATTTCACAAAGGCACTTCCTACTACACCTTTCAGGAAGCATGTCCACGAGGTTAGAATGCGACATCTAAGAAATTTATGAGTAAGAGGTCATTGTGTTAAATGAGGGGAAGCTTACGCAGTTGCACTTTTTTTTCCTTATCATGGTTTTTATCCTACTAGGTTTTTCCTTAACGAGGCAACACCAAATGCGTATAAAGGCCAGATAGGAAATAATTATATGGCACACCAAGGGGGAGTGTTATAAAATATAGAAATAATATGGTGTACCACTAATTGTTAATGCACCACTTAATTGTTAGTGCACTAAATGCACCACTTCATTATTAGTGCACCAAATGCACCACTTAATAATTAGTGTGTCACTTCTATTATCATGATAGTATTTTATTAGAAATTTTATACTATAAATAGAAAGGTTAACTTGATGTAAGTGATATCAATATATAAGAAGAATTCTCCTCTCCCAAATATTCTTAAGTTTTAGTTTCGGTTTTATAACAATATACAGTATATTGGGTTGTAATTTTAATTGATTATGTATTATTCAAGTGTTTTTATAATTTTTTTTTAAATTGTTAGCCCAAAATTTCGAGAGATAAGCATGTTTTTTTTATAACAAATATTCTATAAATTCATTAAAATGTATTCTAAATACTTTGAAAATGTGAATTAAGGGTTAAGAAAGTCTTATCTCAATTTTAAAGAAGAGACATTTAAGACCTAAAACATTTAGCTAAGCAGAGACATTTCAAATTGCAAACTTTTGTCATCCTTCATATTTAACTCGTTTAAAGTTAACTTCTTCATTACAACATTCACTATCGACACTAATCTTGATTAATGTATTGATTTACAATTTGGTAAAATATTAGAATCTACCCTTAATGTTTTTATGAAAATTTAAATATTTAGACATTTATAAATTAACCTCAACATTATCCTACAAGAGGACTTATTTATAGTGTAAAAACCCTTAGAGGCACATTATTAAGTTCTAATAGCGTATATAACATTTTATCATGTTAAAGAGTAATTTTTAAGTGTTTCATAATAAGAAGATCCAATATGTTGTTAAGACATTAAAAACATTCAGAACTTATCCATATGTTTATAAGGTAACCTAAACTCATCTGAAGAAAGATTCACAATGTTATGAGGAGGATAAGTAACATAATGGAAGTTGTAAATTATTCACTGAAGTGGGTTTCTTTTCTACTTTTAGTATGGTATTATCTTACCTACAATATAGTCAACGTCTTGCTACATATAAAATACAACTATATGGTCTTAAAATGGAGATAGGGTAACTGTCTTCTTATTTCTTAGTCTTTTTTCTACATTTTTATATTGTAAACTGAACCAACACTTGGTTGTGAATTGCAACAGCGTACCAGAGATTATTTCACAAGCCGTTGCAGGTATAATTCTAGTCATAATATATAGGACTGATTGCAGTTCTAGATACAGTGCAGATGCCAATTGCCTTGCATCCATAATGTCCTTCCATTTGCCCATTCTATATAACGTTCAATGCTCCAAGTGAAAGATAAGGAAGCAAAAGGCTTGTGACTGGCGAGAATACTATTATGCAGTTGCACGAATACATATACAGATCTAAATCTTAGACCACATAGCACGAAATGAGGACTATTAGGGGACTATATTTGCATAGAAATATTCTGCACAATTTGGGGACCGAAGCAGTAACCTTCAAGGACGTGTATTCTGGACATTACAAGACAGTTTAACGCACATCAATATGGGGGACAAAGAGAATTCAGGCAATTATGTTTCTCTGTCAGAATGGGGACAAAAGTTCATAACGTTGACAACTTACCGATAGGACTTAAAACCTTCATATAAATCAACTCCTGCATATTTGTCCCCTGGCTACATTCTCTCATACCTGCTTTCTGTCCTATCAATAGCAAAAACATGTCTTTCAAATGTTATAAAGGAGAATTGGATGGACAGGACAGCACGCAATTTTCAGTCTGAACCTCAAGTAGAAAATTTCCAGAAGCTTATGGCTCTACTCCTTTTTGTTTTTCATTTTAACTTCGTCTCTTCCTTCTTCCATTTTTTCTTTAATAAATAGGAGACCAAGTGACATCCATAGAAGAACGTCTCTCCCAAATTTTCTCTAAAGCCTATATGATAGCTTGTAGTCAACAATAGCTGACTCCATAATCAGGGAGGGCAATTGTCATGAAAATGCCTGGACATCATTGATGCTTATATCCTTGTCAAATTTTATTTGCTGGAAGTATTACCGTTTAAAGAATTGTGACAAACAAACACGGCACTTTGTTCTTTCTTTCAATGTTCTCAATTAAATTTCCTGCTAAACTCCTGCCTGTAAGTATCTATAGTCGGTAGTAGAGGTAGAGATCCTACATGTTCCCCATAACAATTTAGAATGATTTGCAGTAAGTCAGTTTTGGTTTTACCATATCAAATCTGCAACTAGTTAAATCCACCAAAAGATCTGAAAATGAAGTTAATATAAAAACATTTAGACTTGCCTGCTGCCGCTCTTCAATAGAACTAGATAGATAGGATCTTGGGAAGTAAGCTTCAACAGCTGTCTCACAACGTATACGCAAGTAGTAAGGCTGAAAGAATAAAGGAATATAGATGAGAAATTACTAATATCATAAGCTGTTAAGGTACTAAAGAGGAAGATAGATGTCTGTTAAAGGTTGAGAACCAAAGTGAATGCAAGATATTACCAAAGGATGTATTGCCAATCACAGTTTAGTTTACACAAGTATTGACATTCTTGTTCCTTGAGATTGATGAAAGTCTTAGATATATCCTAAAAGAATGTACAACTCACAGAGAAATGCCAACGTTACTTGCAAATTACATTAATGGCCATATTCAGTGCCAATGTAAGAAGACATTGGGCATAAAATCATACTACATAAACAAAAGTGCTATGCAATTAAAATTTAACACAAAAGAGGGTTAACTTCTTCCCATG
The DNA here is from genome assembly GCA_027563825.1 of Erythroxylum mucronatum. Taxonomy (NCBI): domain Eukaryota; kingdom Viridiplantae; phylum Streptophyta; class Magnoliopsida; order Malpighiales; family Erythroxylaceae; genus Erythroxylum; species Erythroxylum mucronatum. The sequence continues at coordinate 12,243,873 of JAOSBP010000008.1, read as the reverse complement.
CACACATATGCAGCTCTTAGTTCAATTATTTGACAAGGTATTTAGTCAATAAATTTAATGGAATGGTGTTGAAAATTTAATTAAATTGATAATATAATGTAAACTTATGATGAGATCATCCATGTAAGTGTTAATGCAATGCTAAACGGTATGTGTGTAATGCAATTCCATCACATTACAATCTTTATGAGCAAAACTAAACACAAGAATAAACAGTATAATGTGATCAATACCACATTACACCTATTATTACATTGCACCAGAAATAATGTCCTCCACATTGATCACAAGATAAATAGAAAGTATGGAACATGAGAACCAAGAGTATGGATGACATTACCTGCCAAAACATATAAAAAAGATTATCCAGATTGATGCACTAAACCAAGTACACTCCTTGTAGGTCACCCAAACCTAGTGACAAGAACAAGATGAAATGAGCACAAGAGTATCTTAGAGTTTCATATGATTTCTAGATAAAACTGCATTTCGCTAAACAGATAAATGTAACTTCTGATGGGAGTTTGAATATTAATAAGGCACATTAAGATTTTAGGCATTTCCATCTCATGTACTTTTAAAGAATAAGTTTCTTGATCTTATTCAATCATTTGTATATTTTTGAGCTCAAGAACAGTCCTCCTTGATTTTCACTATCTACAAGCTAATGCAACTCTTATGACTTGAAGAAAATAAACTCTGGATGTGACTAAAGTAAGTTGCCTAGATGCATTTACAAAAGATCCCATCACAATACAACTGCTCATTTGTGACTAAAACTTCTATCACAACATCAGTCACAGTGAAGTTCACAAATCAACAAACTAGATAAAAATAAGTACTTTAAATTGAAACTGTGGCTAGAAAGAAACAGAAGATAGTTTACACATACCGAAAGAGCCAATACATTGATATAGAAGTCTATCAATGTAGCATCCATCCACCTACAAATATCTCAGTGACATGTTAGTATGGTTGTCAAATTACAGACAAGTAAGATTAGCATGTACATGATAGACATGCAAGAAATGATAGCTCTCTTTCATCAACTAGGATTCTGACAGAGGATGTGAGATAAGAGATGTGGCTAAAGAAAGCAAACAAACCAATAAAATATATCTAAATAACCATGGGAATTAGCATGGGCTCAAACTGTTCTTACTATAGCCAAGCTTGGGACAGTTAGGGTAAAAATGACATTTTGCTATGCCAAACAAACTCATAGTCACCTTAAACAAATAGATTACTTAATTTCTACCTGTTCATAAGATTTTAGAATTCAACTTTTGCAAGATCATTAGACCCACTTAACAAAATTTGGCAAACACTTAGGACAATCACCTTTATCACAATGCAATTCATCAAGGTAACAGGAAAAGAGAAAAAGAAGAAAGAATACAGTGGTAAAAGAAGTACATGATAGACCAATGTTACCTTTTTTCTCAATGAGATGTATGGATTCTGATTGCTAGTTATTTACCACCGTGAGAACAATTTAACCATAACATGGTCTTAGAAATGATATTTCACTTAACTTATGAAAAAAAGGTAAAAGAGAAAACAGAAAGAAAAGAAAAGGAAACATAGAGTCTTACGGATTTAGTAGCTCTTTGCGGAAAGGAGAACCATCAGTTACAATAGTGTAAACCAAAGTTCCCAGCATCAAAAAACCCAAGATAGTGAAGATGACTCTTACAATTACCACAGGGGAATGCTTCACCTTTTGTTCTGCACCATCTCTTAAAGATACAGAATATCCAATTCATGAAATAAGTTTAGAAAGAGAGGATGCAAGAGGTCTAAAATGTAGAAGAGCTTTAAAGTAAAGAATTTTCTAAATGAATATGCAGGAAAGGACCAAAGCAATCCAAAAAAGTAGTTCACAATGATCATTCCAGCATGACTACAGGTAAGGTCAACAAAGATTCTTTAACCAACCTTCAATTTTTCATAATCATTTGTTAGTGATTGAAATATAGATGGCCATAAATCTTAATAAACAATTTATATATGTTTAAGACATCTGTGATTCAGAATGTATTGATTGGTCATTTTTCCTTGGTTGTGGTCCATGATCTTCCAGCTGCATACAGATGGGTTGAGATATATAATTGAGCAACACACTTACACAAGAAACTATTCCTGATGAATTTAAACCAATGAATCGTATCGTCTTTATAAGAAAATAAGTACTTCAGTCATGTTTTAAATATATACTTGTAAATCAGGTGCAATATTGCAAACGTGAAGTTTTTGAAGTATACTTTAACCCATGATTAAACATCACATTTCCAGCGTTCCATGCATGTGAATCTGGCAAGAAAAAATTCCTGCTTCTACAGAAAGTAGAGAGAAACATGCATACCCAAAATATAAAACAGCAGCTAGAGAACAGTTAAAGAGGAGGCAATGTCTGCTAGAAACATCAGAGGTTTACACGAGAAAGATGATGAATTAACTACGTGCAACAGAGAAACTGTATACCAAATAAGGAGACGTTACCAAAGTTTTGGAAACATACAGTTTTTCATACTGTAGTAGGACATGGTACATCAGGTCTTCCCAAGATTGCAGAGGTGGTAACTTGAGAAGTTGAATGACAATGTAGATACACGTAGTAATGCTGGATATAAGCAAAGAAAGTTAGAAAACTATTATGCTTAAAAATCTCGAGAAAGTTTACTTTGCTACGGCCATTAAAAAAAGTTTATTATTTTACTTTGTATCAGAATATGTAGGAATGAAGAGGGAAAAAAAAAAGAACATGGCAGGAGCTGGGAACAGATACAGAGAGTCCATATTACATCAATAGAAACAACAGGACACACATCGAATGAACATAGTGACTGAAGTTAGATGCCTGCAGCTGGGGAAATTCAAATTCATAAATTGGAAAAATGAAACATAACAGGAAATTGGAATAGCAACCAGTACGACTTAAATAACCATTAACAAAGGCAGCACAAAAATGCTTATCGAAATTGCAGATGCCATATAATAAACTAAATGCAGAGCACACAACATAAACCAGCATTAAACTACGTTTTCATCGTGGAAGTCTGCTTGAGAAGCATGATGAGAACCCTACATAAAACTTGTTGGAAGTGAAATTAGAGTTATACCTGCCTCTGCAAAACCTACATAACTGAACCCAAAAACACTTCTTGGAAGAACAAATAAATTCAAAGAGGAAGCTATACCTGCCAAAACATACCAGCAGAACAATCCAAAACGCTGCACTGATAAAGTTTGGTTCTTTGTATGAAATCCAAGCCTGACAAGGTTTAAAAAAAAGTCCTAAACTGTCCCTTTAAAACCAGCAAAATATGTCAACACGTGAATGGAAAAATGCATCACAAACTACAGAAACTTTAGTCAGTAAATAACAACTGTTTTGATACCCCCAAAGCTGCAACGTTAACATAAAAATCTACTAAAGTAGCTGCCATCCACCTAAAAAATGAAGCAAAAGGAATCAATTTTTTATGACCTAAAAATCCCAGGAAGCGTAATAAAGTAGTTATGCAAATAAGATAAGAGAAGAGCTTACGGGGTAAGGAGGTCTCTGCGAAAAGGAAGGCCATCGATTGAGATAGTGTAGATTAGAGTGGCCACCATTACAGAGGCCAAAAACAAGAAACCAACCAACAATAGTGTTCTCATTTTCCCCTATCGAATCTACTGATTTTCGCTTATTAATTGTATTAATCATTCTGTAGCTTAGAGAAAATAGAAGATAAAATGGAATGGTTTGGTTGCGACCACGTCGTCTCTCTGTTTCGTGGTTTTGACTTTCCTTTTAACTTTTTTTGCCGAAGACTAGGAACTAGGAAGCCTGACTGCCACGGGTCAACATCGCACCGACAGTCAACTGCCAATGAGGATCTCTTTTGCCTTTAATTTAGGTAATTTTAGATTCACTTCTGTTTTATTTCGTACGAGGTTCTGATTTTTTTTAATGAAAATAGAAACTTGTTTAGTTCTATGTAAATAAAGTATTTTTAATTAAATAAATTTATTTTAATATTTTATATAACATTTATTAATAAATTATTAATAAAATTTTTTATTTAATTAAAATATAAATAAAATTTTATTTATAAATTAATAGTTATTTTAATATATTTTAATTATTAAATCATATTTATTTAAATATATATATATTTCGAAGAAATTATAAATTTAATTATAAATATTAATAATTATTAAATAAATTTATTTAATTTACTAAAAAATTAAATTAAATTAGTAAATTATTTATAATTCATATTAATAATTAATTTTAGTCAACTAAATATATAATATTAAATTAAATTATTCATATCTTTTATTAATAATTAATATATTAAATAATTAAATAATATTTATTTAGTTAATAATGAATTGGATTATAAAAAAAGAAACTATTTTTATGATCTTTTAATTGTCAAAAATATGAATAAATCAAATCAAAAAATAGAGACTAAAAAAATACAATTTTTTGTTACCAAATTCGAAAACAAAATTAGAAAATCAAAAATAAAAATAAAAACGATTGGACAAATTTTATTGTATCCAATAATACTAGTATTAATATGATCAATATTGACCATTATTTTAGGTAAATTTTTTAAAATTATAAAATATTTTCTTAACATATTTGATTATGTTATATTATTTTTTAATTTTATGTTAACTTTTGTGAATAATTACTTCTTTTAACAAGATGGTAATGGGTTGGATTTAGTCAGACTTTGTGGGCTTAAGTTTAATCCAAAATTTTTAATTTGAACTAAAGTTTAGCTTGAGCCTGAGATATATTGCCTAAATCTCAAACTGATAGAATTTGAATTGATTGTTTATTTAAAATTAAAATTAAAAAAAAACAACGTTGTTTTATTTAAAATGATTTATCTCATGAGAAAATTTTGGCTGATGCCTAGAAAGCTAAAATCAATTTGAGGGCTCCGAACCAAAAATCTCTAAAGTTAAAGCTTTTCATTAATTGAACTATCGGGGTGACCTAAAATCGAAGAGAATACGTAAAAAAAAAAAAAAGCGCTCATACATATATATATATAATATATTTATCTGAATTTGTAAGTAACTTAGATTTTTTTTTTGTAAACAGGAGGAAGAGTTTTTAAAAGTATATTGTTGATTTTGCCATTTCTTTATATATTAATATCCCGCTGAACTTGGCCCTTAGTATATCTAACATCACGTAAATATCCAAAATAGGATATTCACTCCTCATTTAGCCTAATGCATGGAATGGTTTCAGGTAAGTCAGGAAATGAGGTGATCAATATACAAACTCTAGCATAATTAATATGCTTGATTTTAGCTATTGGTTAATCCAGTGCTATTGGTCATCCTAAGAAACTTGTAAGATGGTTCAATCTACTGGTGGTTTAGCATTTAAGACGAATCTCATATAAACATGCCCAAATTGGTATGTTATCTTATTTCAGATGCTCCAATTTGAGACCTGGCCTCCAAACTTAAAGTAACAACTACTTCTTTTGTACATTCCATGGTCCATATTGTAATACTAATTTAGCTTCTTCTAACATCGCTATTACAAGTAAAAGAAAGCACAAGACTTTAACCATGTAAAAATCCTCTACACAAGCTTTAACCATGTAAAAATCCTTCACACAATCTTTAACCATGTAAAAATTCTTCTCACAAGCTTTCAACCATGTAAAAATCCTTCACACAAGCTTTCAACCATGTAAAAAATCCTTTACACAAGCTTTTACCAATCGATAAGAAGAATGAACGCAACGTTTTGTAGCATCTGACAAAATCAATACAGCCTTTCAAGCCAAACCAAATTCCTGAACATTCAGTTCAAATACTCTGGACCAAAATTAGGCTTTCACAACCTCTGACAAAATGGCAAATCTAAAATTCAAGCATGTCTAAACCCGGAGATTGCAGTATACAATGTGTACAAGGAATTGCTGGCAAATTAAAAGATTATGAATCACAAAAAATGGCATTTTGTAACCATAATGATGAAAGATGAATCCTGACATAAATTAATCAGGATTTAACATGCACATCCACCTCTTTGTTCATTTTCCGGGACAGCATCTGGGATTCCCTGGAAGTATCTGGATGAATATAAACAGTAAGGATCAAAATGATTTTCTAGCCCGGCATCATTCTGAGGTTTGATAATGAAATCAATACAAAGAAATAAGCATAAGTCTAAAAGAACATGCCACAAACTAAATAACTAGTACAGAAAGGTAGCAAAAAAGGACCAAGATAAAACATTTCGAACATAGTTCAGGCACTTTGAAGAAATGAGAAGACCATGTTCAACTTTGTTTTTTCTCAGCTGATGATAAAAAGAACTTCCTACATGCCCTATCAAAATCCAATCAGAAAATAAAGATTGAAGCAAACTCATCATGATGCTACTTGGAAGAAGCAAATGTACATTAGGAAAATTTTGAATTATGACTGCATAAAGCACCAAAAAGAAAGAAACAGAATTTTGTTACCAAGACACTAAATTTTCCATCGAAGATTACAGTTCTAACCCAAAAGAATAATATAGATAACAAAAGTCAACTGATAAAGCAAATACAGACAGTCTGGAACATTAGATGCAACGTCCAGAGGAAATCCTGTCATCCCCTTAAAACCATCTCTCACTTTTCCATTCCTGTTCCCAACACCAAATTTCAAGTTTTGTTTCCCAGGGAAGATCAGATTATGTATATCAGCTGAATAAGTTTTTATACTTTTAAACAATCTCCTTAGACATGATTTTGGAGATTGCGTACAGCACAGCACGAACTCAGCCTTTGACAATTCTAGTTAGATCATTATGTATTTCATGGCTGAAAAGAAAGGAAGTTATTCTTATAGTTGTTTATGCAGATAACATTGTACTTGCGAGGGATGATCCAGTCTGTATTTTTCAGTTGAAAGACTACCTAGAGTAGCAATTAGGTAGTCTTTCAACCCATGAATCTCAGTCCCTTGCAATGTCGCACTAAAGTAACATGAACCAAGTGGACATTTACCTCTATTAAAGGAAATTTGCTCTAAACTTGATATATTTACCTCTCTTACAAGGAGACTAGATTCTTGAGATATAAACCTGTTAACACTATCATAAATCTCAACGTTAGACTCATACATAATTAGAGGAAGCCGAGATTGGTTAAAAGATTCTTGTATCTCACTATCACGAGACCTCATACATTGCTGACATCACCTTGCCTATTAGTGTAATAAATCATTTCATGTCTTCTTCTTATGTTGAGTGTCAAGAAGCAGTACTTCACATCAGACAGTACGTTAAAGGAGTTAATGGGAAACAGCAGAGTTAATGGGTAACAGCCTCCTATATCATAAACATGAACATACTAATATGAAGATAGAAATTATGTTGACTAACAAGGTGATAGGCATTCCAATTCAAGTTATTGTGTATTTTGAAGACGAAACTTAGTATCATGGAAAAGTAAGAATTGGAATATGGTAGATCGTTTCAATTTAGAGGTTAAGTATAAAGTCATATTTGTTGCAAGATTTTGAGATACTATTGCTGTATCATCTTTAGGAAGGGATAGGAACCTACCCAATTAGACCTGCTCCATTGAAACCTATGAAATTAATATATGATAACCAAACACCATTGCACATTATCTCTGAACCAATTATCACGAGTAAAAAAAAAAACATTTAGGGGTAGACTAATCCAATGCAAATCCAATAGAAATTCGAAAAATATTTGACGGGAAAATTATTTTTTATGATCTCTTAAGGAATGAAAAATTGAAGAACATAAAAAACAGAAAACATGGCAACATCTAAATTTGTAGGGTGCCTAAAAAATATGTTCTAAACACGATCATAAATTCCATTTTAGCACCATTAAGTTCTGCCACTAAAAGTGTTACAGTGAAATACACAATTGTACATTTTTAACAAGCTGCAATATATAGTGTTACAAAATAAAAGTTTGAAATATATTTAATAAATTGCTAAAAAGTCAAGACATTCGAAATAATTAACCCTATATTATATCTTTGTAGTGATTAGGATTTATCCTAATATACTTGCACTTTTTACAGAACAAATAAAAGAAAAAGATCAAAGAAGAGAAAAAAGTAAATTTATTAAGACTATTACTAATCTTTCCAACCTCTTTATTACCTCAAAAGTAAATGAGAATTGCAATATTAAGACTGTTTTAATCTTATTATGATGACAAATAAACCCAAATAAGAACGCCTTCTCCTTTCTCCCAGCCATTAAAATAAGCAATATCAAGAAGGACAAGAGTTGCAACCTTTTCACATAACAAGAATGCAACATTGGAGCAAAAAAGAAAAGAGGGCCAACAACAACCTACAGTCATGGAGAAATGGGAACCAAAACTAGATCAAGGGTCATATGATAAGAAACCTTTACGTAAAAATTCTAGAATGGAAGTCAAAGAATCCTGATTTCGAGCCAAGAAGAGGTGCTCCACATAAGCTCACTATAAAAGGTGCAGGCGTCCTTATTCACTCGCTGCACCTCCAAATTTAGGAAGCAAGAAGCATTTTCATGATCTTGTAAGCCATTATGGATGTTGTTAATAATGTGCTATATATAAGTCCAAGCATTGACTAAACGTACAAGATTCACATGTGACCACGTAGGATCACTGTTTGGTCTTCCATACATGTCTAATTTTTAAAGTTTGGGCACCCACAGCCATAAAATGCAAGGAAGAAGGAAAAGGTGATGGAAATGATCCAAAAAGAAAAATGTAGGTCTCACCATCCAACTTTAATAAAAAATGAATGAGGCAATGGAAGATACAATTAAGTTGAAAGGAGGGAACATAGAATGTAAGTCAAACAAAATATCCCTTTTAGAGAGAGAAACAGAAACTATTAGTCACTGCATACACATCACTGAAATGCAACTTAGTGAACACCAATACAAGCTATTTTCTGTTACAATGTGGGTCTAATTGTCGACAAGTTTAAGCAGAAATTAAAAAGAATATCTGGCTTTCATGCTTAAACTTGGTGACATTAAGATTCACATTGTAACAGGAAGTAGCTTCTATTGGTGTTCACTAAGTTGCACTTTAGTGATGTGTATGCCTGTTTCTCTCTATAAAGGGGATATTTTGTTTTAATATCCGGGTAAATGAGATACTGTTCATCAATTTGGTTCCATTCCAAAAGCCTGTCCCCCCAAATTTTTAGGTGATTCCTTTTAATGTTTCTATCCTAATTTCTGGTTTCTTGCATAAACTATTGCAGTATCCCTATATTTATACATAATGTCTATAAAACAGTACATTGCACAGTACAATGTGATAGAACAACCTATCCTGACTGCATTTATCGAATTCTAGACACCGCAAGAATAACATATTAGTTACAGGCAAAATCAGCATGATATAGACTTACATGTCCTGCTCGTGCTCATTGGCTAGGGCAGCTTTGGCAATACAAAGGAATGCAGGATCAACATTGTAATCTTCTTTTGCTGATGTTTCAAAGTAAGGTATGTTTCCTTTTGAAGCACACCAGTCCTTGGCTTTCTTCTCAGATACCTGTACAGCCATAGATTAGAGCACAGTGAAAAGAAAGAAGATTATGTAGAGAGCATCAAACATATGTTCTTACCACTCGGCTATTCCCACCATCTATATCAATCTTGTTTCCAAGCAATATAAATGGAAATGTCTTTGGGTCATGTGGATTTGCCTGTAATAAATGAAATGCAGATCATGTTAAAACTTGGTATAACTCATGAAATCAGAAAATGTCTCGAGTCATACTTAACAAACTGGAAAAGTTAAACATGAAAAGGGCCAGGAAAAAATTGTCTAATATAAGTAAAATTTGTGTTTTGGGCTGGAGTCAAATTTCATCAGCTAATCTTAGAAACCTTCAGTTTTCTGATGGTTAAGACTTTAGAAGACTCGATGAGCAGTCTTCACAGAAATTGCGCACTTAGTTAGAAAGAAATGCCTCAATTTTCAAGGTTGCCTTTATTTTTAATAATTGTTGGGTCTGGAAATTGTTCAGTGTCAATAGAGTGCTCAGTTCCATTAACTTTCATTCTTTCCTTTTGGTGATTGTCAATGTAAAGGACACTTACTCGCCCTTTCCCACCAAAACCATACTCCTTTAGTCAATTTGATCAAATTCTCACATCTGTATTGCATTAAACAGCTTGTAAAAAACAGGATTTCCAAAATATGAATGTCTTTAATGAAAACAAATCCATCTATGAAACTCCAAACGCTTGGATCATCACAGAAGCATGACAGCTGAAACCAACAACTTGTGCCATGGCAAGATTTCGAGACTATAAAAATTGAACATTCAAGCGATCTGCAAACAATTCAACGCCAAACTAAGGAGAAGAGTGTTTATATGAACTTCAAATAAAAAGACGTCATCAAATCTAAAAACAGGCCTCCATCCAACACAATCAATTGGAATTAGTTAAAGAGATAACACTTAAATAAGCACATATTATTCAACTTTTTGGGCCATCAATCCAGAGAAGCTCCTATGACAAAAGTTGAAAATAATAAGGTTACGACTGCTCCTATGACAAAAGTTGACAATAATAAGGTTACAACCGCCAAAAGTCGAAATGAAACAAAGTTGAAACCTTGCACAAACAAATCAAAACAAGTATAGAACTTGAGACATGTAATCACTCATAGCCTTTATCTACACATCCATCATGTAGATAAGTTTGTATATGTAACGACTCCAAAATTAAACCATGAAAATTTATTTCAACAAAGTTAAAATCTTCCTGCATGCAATCCTCAATGCTACTGACTACACCAAAGAATCTCTGTCAATGGCCATACAGCTCAGAATGTAAATTCTTAGAAATATACATCAATATAGACAAATAAAAAAGGAATGTTTAATTTAAAATTAGGATCTATGTGGCAACTATCATTTCCCAAGAAATCAATTCCAGACCAAAAGCAGACTTCGATGAATTGAAACCACCATCCACAAAATATAGAGCACATCTCCAAATTGATCACTGTTACTGTGTCTAGTGGTGCAAGTCTTTGAACTTAAAAGCAGGTGAAAAGCAAAAGAAATAAAAGATGATAGCAAAAGGCCATTGTCTCTTTATAATGCTCAACGCTGAAGTGAATGCTATTACAATTTGAGTTGGAATTACTTGAATCGAGCTAAAGGTTCATAGTGATAACCTTTACACTGGAAAAAGGAAAGGATGAAAAGAACCTGTTTAAGAAACTCCTCGTGCCAGTTGTCAAGAGTATCAAATGATCTCATGACATTAACGTCATAAACTAGAACGCAGCAATCTGCTCCCCTATAGAACGCAACTCCAAGACTCTGAAACCTTTCTTGCCCAGCAGTGTCCCATATCTAAAGCACAGTAAATGTTTGTATTCTTACAAGCATGTTCAAAACGAAAGAGATTTTACATAAAAGAGAAAATCCATTGAAGTAAAAGAAGAGCCCCACTTGGAGAGTGACAAGCCTGTCATCAATTTGAAGTTCTTTGGTCACAAAATCCGCGCCAATCGTGGCTTTGTACTGCTGACTAAACTTGTTGTGCACATATCTAGTTGAGACAAGTTAAGTAAAAACAGAAACCTAATTCCTATTTAAAAGACAGAAAACAGATAACCAAAAAGACAGAAAACAGATAACCAAAACAATCCCCACACCCTTCATTCAGGCAGCGAAGAAGAATGACATATGATCCGTAACCGCAGAAACTAAAAGCACAATTTAGATCTAAATTAACACGAATCTCGCAACAAAAAAGAATGATACCGGATTTTGATCTAATGCAGAACGTAGAAATGATGATCGCATATTAGGAAGGATACTGATTCATCAAAGAAGTCTTGCCGACCCTGATATTGACAGAAACCGATATCAGACATGTCTTTGTTAATGAAAAAAAAAGGAGCGAAACAAACCCTAAAAAGGGAATGGGGGACGCACCCACTGTCACCGAGGACGATGACCTTCAGCAAGGTTCGCCTACGCACTAACATTGCGTTCTTCTTTCTAAACAGGCGTCTAGAAGTGAAATAGTGCTTCTAATTTCTACTACTTCTTAGGGATTATAGAAAATGAGAAGAATAAGAGTTTGGATTTTAATAGTGAGCTAATATCAGAGGATTGGGATTGGGATTGGGATAATTGCTGATAATCATTAAATTTAATTTGATTGTACTTGTTCGAATGTTTGATTCTTGTTTGTTTAAAGTTTCGCCGTTGGGGGAGAGAGAGAGATGCGATCATGTATTGTATTTGTAGTTAGAGTTTCGTTCCGATGAATCCGAGAGAGAGAGAGAGAGAGAGATTAAACGGAGCGCCAAATTATGATGCTGAGACAGAAGTACAGCGTGCCCTTGGATTGGAAGTCGAATTAATTTAAACTAAACCACCGGGCCGGAGCCGGACACATGGACAAAAATAAAAGACAATCAAAATAATCAGATGTTAACTCAAGGGGTGTGGTTAGGGATGATAATGGGTAGGGTTCGGTTCAAGTTTTACTTTACCCATATCCATATCTATTTTTTATGACTCAACCCATATCTATATCCATATTTATCGGTTTTTACGATTTACTACCCATATCTAAATCCATTGAGTTGTTTGGGTTTTTAGATATCCATCGGGTTGTATAGCACATAAAAATATAACTTCTAAATAGAAAATATAAAGAATAGATTTTTGCGAACACCCCAAATAAAAATTACTTTAATAATAATAAGTCAAGATTTTGATTTGTATGTATTAAAAAATCATAAAATTGGAATAAAAAAATGATAATGTCTACAAAGACAACATACATTTTTCACAATTTAGAACTGGAACAAAGATTGAAATAACTAAAGCTTCAAATTGTCTTTGCGCGAACTCTACAACATTCAAAACTCCATGTCCATATCATTTGCATTATTATCATCTTATAAGAAAATAAAATATGATGAAAAATGTGAGTACTGAGAAGTAAAGTGGAGATTTAAAAGTTGTTTCTTCTTATAAAACTTTAATATTTTATTATATTTAACCATAAATATTCAAGAAAAAATAGAGTTAATTAAAAACGAGTAGGATATGGGTATCCATGGTTCGGGTTTTACTCTACCCATATCTATATCCATTTTTTATGATTCAACCCATATCCATATCCATATCCATCGGTTTTTACAATTTACTACCCATATTCAAATCCATTGGGTCTGATAGTGCAAATATTAATCGGGTTGAAAACGGACTGCCATCCCTAGTAGGAATAAGGTTGCGTACTATCAGACCACCCCAGATCCTGCATTGGTGTGGGATTGAATTGGGTATGATGATGAGTATAAGCCATTAGATTAATAGTAGCCATTAAATTTATTAATTATTTAATTATAAAGACACCAGTAATAATGTAGAAAATAGTAAAAATTTCTAGATCTTTTAGCTTCAGTGGTAGAGTGCCTTGAAGACGTTGATATTGCCTTCATCTGGTTCTATCTCAATAACTTCCTCCTTTGTCTTCTCCTCTTTTACATTATATGTTAGCCTTCTCCTCCATGTAATTAGTTAACTCCTCCTTATTCCTTGAAGTGATTACCTTCATATGTTTATTAGGATTAGGAACTATGCCACTAGGCAATCTCCCATACTATCTTTTAGCTATAAACTTTGTTAGTTGACCAATTTAACTTTAAAGGTTCTAAATTGAAGCCTCATGATTTGAAAGTCAATATGTAGTTTCTTGCATGAACTCTATCAAAATCTTTTGTAAACTTGGTTGTTTTTCCTTTTGCAATGGTTATTGAAATATAAGTGGAGGTTGTTTTGAGCTGGTTAATTGTTCAAGAGAAAATTTGTGTGGTTTCTTCACCCATATTGTATGTCTTATTGTAGTGATTATTTTTTCCCATAAAAACTCCATATATAAACTACTTATTCTACTAGTTCAATTATAAGATTTCTAGCTTAACTTTCAATCATTTAGTGTCCTCCCTATAGAATTCACAAACCATTAGGCTAGTCAAGCCACACAAAAGCCAAGTTTAAACTTTAATTCTCAAGTCTTTTTAAAAATAAAATACTCTTCTTCTGGAAACTTAAGAATAACATCCAATGCACTGGGAAGATATTAGCATCAAAGATGGATAACTTCAGGTGGTCATAATTATTCAATAGGATGACAAGCAACTTTGTCTGGGACATTGAAAGTAAAGGACGGAGCTACTCGCTTTTTGGGCAAGTACAAGAAAGCAATCGCAAACGAGCATTTTGATAAACCATAAAAATCTTTGGTGAACAAAGTAAAAAGAAAGAGAGCATGTTTGATTCCCAAAGAGGCTATCTATGAATTCTTCAGAAATGGAGTTCTTCTCAAGGAAATCAATAAAACCTTTTTATGCTTGATTCCCAAATGAGCAAATCCAAAGAGTTTCGCGGACTACCGTCCCATTTCTTGTACCAATTTTCTATACAAGGTGATCTCAAAAATACTGGCTGCAAGGTTAAAGGAAGCTATTACTCCTCTAATAAATGACAATCAGAGTGCTTTCTTGTCAGATAGATACATCGGTGAAAATATCCCTACGAATTGCACGATGAAAATAGACTTCCACAAAGCGTTTGATAGCATCAGTTGGACTTTCATACGACATATGCTTGAGGCCTTTGGGTTTCCAAACCTGTTCATTCAATAGACTATGGAATGTATCACTTCAACTTCCTTTTCGATTCTTATCAATGGGTCCCCTTCCATATACTTCAAAGCTGCACGGGGCCTCAGACAGGGTGATCCCGTCTCCCTTTACATCTTCCTACTTGCCATGGAAGTGTTAAATGCTTACATTAAGAAGGAGACCACAAATCTCTGTTTTGCGGACGACTTTCTTCTTTTTTGTAGGGCTAATCTGGAGTCCATTCTCTCTTATATGCATGCCCTCAATGCTTTCAAAAATGTGTCTAGACTTTATATTAATCAAAACAAAAGTCACTTCCTTCTCTCCAAAGGTGCAGCAAACATGGAAAATCTAGTTTTGGCGACAACTGGAATGAAATTACATAATCCTCCTCTTTTATACCTTGGCTTTCCAATATCCATAAAGAGACTAAACTTTGCTGAGTACCGACCTCTATTAGATAAGATTCAAAAGCGAGTTAAGTCTTCGGTGAACAAATCCCTTTCCTATGCAGGTAAGCTGTTGGGACCCGATCTCGGAACCGGACCCCAACCAAAAAACGGAACGGAAAACAAAAACAAACGGAAAAACTAAAACGAATGGATCCTAAACCTGAAAATGGGCCAAAACCAATGCGAAACACAAATCGAATCGGAAGTCATAAAGCAGAAACGGATTTACAAAAAATCTTTCGATTGCGAAACAAACTTAAGTCAAATTCCGACATCCAGTAACACATACCTTAGAAAAATTAGCGTTGGAAAACTCTAAGACACACTCGTTCTAAACTAATCCAATTAGGTATAAAAAAAAATTTCATTCTTTATTCATCTGATTCAAACTCATACAAAGCAACTCAATTTTCCATTTCAAACCCTAAACAAAAGCACTTCAATATTTCAGCTCAAATATCACAATTCATCGGACCTCCTGTCCGGAATCCCAACACAAACAAACACATTCATAACCAAAGCACTTCTATAATTCTC
>JAOSBP010000008.1:12206182-12219980 GCA_027563825.1 Erythroxylum mucronatum | reverse complement strand
ACAACTAATTGTCATATTTGGTGGAAGTGAAGATTTGTCCTCTTCAATAAGATTTAACCATTGGAGAGTCCAAAAAATCAAAGATCTATAGGGATAAAAGTTGTTCAACCCTCATCTACAGCCTTACAAGGAGAAAAAATGGTTCATCAAAGGCTTCTTCAATATGCTAATAATTGGAGAATGCATATGGGATAGAAAGTGGAATGGTCCGCCAGGGTTGCATTCCTAACAAACTCATATTAGGGTGGTGGAAGCAAATATCGTAACTTTCTTTTAAATGGGCAAGCAATCCTTGTGCAAGTATATCAAACATCTATTCTTTTTTACTTGAGCGGTGTTTTATGATCAATAAAATTACGTGTATGGATGACTTAAAGTGAGTGTGCAGTTGAACATCCAAAGATAGCAAATGGAAACCTACATGTTACTGTTCACTTGGGGAGAGCTCACTGATATCAGATCGGCGCCAAACCACTTGTAAACAACGGAAAGCAACCATCTCCCTGCAGTCACACAGCATTGTAATGGGAACCCTTCACATAGCCCACAAATGGCGAGTGCTTAATTATGAGAAAGCAAAATCTTTATCATTACCCATTTCTTAACCCATATATGCCCATGAAAGATAGAAATGCCACCGTAGAAGCCAGAACTAAACATTATATATCAGACAGAATTACCCTAACATTGAGCTTATGGCTGTTGGGGATAGCATGACCCTCATTGGGGTTGACACCTGTGTACTTGCCCAAAGTCATTGCATTGCTCTTTGTATCCTCTGATAAGGATTTCAACTGCCCTGATTCCAGATCAAGTCTCGTCGACTCCGCTGGGATTCTTGGGGAGGATGCTACTGGGGGAGGGACAGTGATACTCTCCGGTGTTGTTGTGTCTAACGGATGGAATATGTTGTGAGCTCCTTGCCGAGTGCTGTGCTATTTCTGATGCTCTGTGGTACGACGATGGTTCATCTCTTGGGCTTCCGATGCTTGCTTGGTTTTTTCTCCCCCATGTCACTACACGGTGGCATTTTGGTGCAAGGCTAATTATGTACTTTAGTGTAGCTTGTCTGGGTCGGGTTGCTCTTTTTTGGATTGGGTTTTGTGACTAATTTTGGGCTTTAGTTCGCTGAGGGTTTTTTTGGGTCTTTCTTGGATTGGGCTTGACTATTTCCCTCTCCATCTGTCTTTTGTATGGAGTATGCCCTGTGCTGATGTATATACTTTTTGTCACCAATGAATACAATTTTTACCATTCATAAAAAAAAAGTCTTGTTGACTCCGCAACTATGAAAATGAGCCCCAGGAGACCTGCCATAACTAAAACATTGGATTTTGGCATTCTAAATTCACACAAATGTAACTTAGATTTGCGATTTGTGTCTGGTTCCCCAGACAGACAGAGAAACACAACTCTTAACCAAACTATTAAATTAATGTCAAATTAAACATAAATCATTAATATCTTTGGAGTGTAAAGATTGCCACCATTTTCTGATCAAATTGGCCACATTGAATAATCATTACTGGACTTAAAACCAAAATCTTAGGATTAAATCCTGAATTGAAACAATTATTTAAAGAGAAGATGCCTTATGTTGTTCCAAGACAATTGCAGATACTATAGGAACTTTATGTTGTGAGGTTTGGATTGGCAAGCGAAAATGTATGCATATATTTATGTATGTTAAGATATAGGTGATTATATCTTATTCCTTAATTTTGGACATTATTTGATAACTAGACCTAGTTGTGCTTACGTGAGATTCTAGACAAGTTTTGATAAGGTTTAAAATCCTAATCAAGATGGGATTCAAACACATAGTCTATTTGTAGATAATAGCTATCTAAGGAAGCAAAATTTGTTAGAGATTTGATTGACAATTGAATATGTTTTTGTTTATGTGTTCACGCATGCTTTGGGGCTAAACTTTGTTTAGAAGTACTCTAACCTGAAACTAGTTAAGAAGACATTGAGATCGAAGCCTCTGAGGTTAATATTAAAAATTGCAGCAATCGAGGAAGCTTATGATATCAATGAATTGTCATTGGATAAGGTAATTCGAATTCTTACCAATTTTGAGATGAATTTGTTAAAGGGCAAGCAAGAGAGAAACAAAGGATTGACATTGCAAGCCGAAATGGGTAAAGTCGTGAATGACTTCTAAGATGAATCCAATGAGAATGAGGATATGAAGTTATTGACAAGAAATTTTAGCAAGTGGTTAATGAAAATGAAGAATGATAGATCCAATTTTAGGCAAAACGGTGGGGAGCTCATCAAATAGTGATTTCAAACAACAAGCTAAAACTAAAAAAGGTGAAACAAAAATGAAGAAATTTTAATGTCATAAATGTCAAGGCTTTGGACGTGTGCAAGCGAAATGCGCTAACACTTTGAAGAAAAGAAAAGGGAAATCCTATACAAGCACTTGAAGTGAGAATGAATTCGGAAGTAAGTATGGTAATGAAGAAGAATTTATGAGTAGTGCTACGTTGGTTGCTTTATACAACAAAAGTTCAGTTGCTTGCTTAACAACAACCAAGAAGGAAGAAACAGATGATGAAAACGTGGATAAATCAGAAAATTTCGGGAAAAATACAGATGGATTAGCTCAAAGTCTAACCTCAGATTATGACAATGATGACGGTGGTTCAGATGACAAAAAGGAGGATATCTATGAAGCTTATGAATTAATGTATGCAAAATAGGTGCAAAGTTGCAAGAAAAATAAAAAGCTAAAAAAGGAAAACCTCTCCATGAAGAATATCATTCAAGATCTAGAGAAGAAGTTGTTGTCTACATTAGATGAGCTTGGTGAAACAAAATTGAAGTTGGTTAGTATGGAAAAAGGAACAAAAATGCTAAATGGAGGTGTAGAAAAATTAGAACAACTGCTGGAAATTGGTAAGATTAAAGGAGATCTCCAAGACATTGGCTATAAATGTGAAAATTCTAAGTCTAATGATGAGAATAATGGCACAACCAGATCTATCCAAGAAGAATCTCAAGGAAGAATTGGAGGTTTATACTTACATGTCATTTTTGTAGGGTTATCGGGCACATAAGGTCGAAATGCTACAAGTTATTACAAATTCAAAGGAGTCAAAATTGAAAATTTAGACATTCTTTGTTAAATTTTCAGCAGCAACCATGTTACCTAACATACTTGGGTTAGAAAAAGTCAACCTCACACATCAGAACGGACACGCAAGGGAGTTAAAATAAAAAAACTGTCCAAATCTACAGTTAGTTGTTACTGGAAAAGAAACCAACCAGACATCTAATGACAAAGATGATGTGACGAGGAATAATCCCACATTTGAATTTCTTCGAGGGACACAGGGACTGTGTGCTTTACGTTTTTGAAGTATATTTTGATGTTTTTTTAATAAAAAAGGAGGTTCGAAAGTCGAAGGAGTTAACATCTAGATTTTTTTAGTTTGTATGGGTTTTCTAAGGTTTAATTGATTGGTGTGTGTTTGGTTTTTTATTCTTATTGAATAGTATATTTGATGTGAGAATGAGGCTCTGTTTGATGATTTGAGAGTTTTGCCATTGGATTTTGATTTACAAAGTTATGTCAAGAAACTGTTAACACTTGGTTGGAGAACTATAGGAAGATTCGTGTTTTTTATGATTTGAGTTTTTCAAGTTTTATCTTGATCTATCTATATCGTAGGCTGTATTAATTTAGGTAATATGCTTTCACTTGGTTTATGTGAGGAGGAGATTGATTAAGTTTGATTTGATTCATTGAATGAATTTTTGGGGTTTGTGAATTTAATCAGTCATATGTGAATGACTTTAATGTGAGCATTGATATATTAGCTAGTGTTTTGATTGGTAGTAAATTGTCATCTTGATGTGCTTATGATTCTTCCGCTGCACCTACTGATGATTTTTATGCCTCTTTATTCACCGAGATTGATGGCATTGAAGACATTTTTCGTTTTCGCTTTTTTTTTCAAAGGAGAGATATCAAATTGTTTGGTGACTGTTCCATTTAAGGGGAGATTTTAAGGTATATGTATGATTATTTGTCTTGCTTTTTGACATCTTTTTATCTCAAGGGGGAAATTTTGAATGATTGGACAATTGTTTATTTGGGATTATTGTTTCTTTGGATGTTTCTTGAACTTGACGAACTTGATGTTGTTTGGAATTTGATGCTTAATTAAGAGGGAGTTCCTATATATTATGTGAATTCGATGTTATATGTCCAATTATCTCTTTCATGAGGAGTTTCAAATATGTTACAAATAATGTCAAAAAAGGGGAGATTGTTAAGATATAGGTGATTATATCTTATTCTTTAATTTTGGACATTATTTGATAATTTGGCCTAATTGTGTTTATATGGGACTCTAGATAATTTTTGATAAGGTTTGAAATCCTAATCAAGACAGTTGAATTTGTTTTTGTTGATGTGCTCACTCATGTTTTGGAGTTGAATTGTGTCGTTTTTTGCATGACTTGACAGCTGGATTTTTGTGGTGATTATTGACAATATCCTGCAATCAATTGAATAAAGATATCATGTTGTGTGTTGCTAATTTTCTAGTCAATTATGTCACCTGGCTGAAGTGTTGGAGTGATGCGTTTTCTTTGGTTGTGTCGTTGATGGGGTGGTTAAGCTGCTGAGAATTTTCTCTTTTTTTTCACAATACTTGGCTGGGTGATTTGGGCATACATGATATGTTCTGACTGATGTCATGTTTGTCTTGGCTGGTATTCTTCTTTTGTTAAATGACAATTGAGGGTGTTCTTTAGGAGTTTTGCAGCTGATTTATTTTCTGGTTTATGTATTCCTTTTATGCTGCCATTCTTCATATATTGTGTGGCTTTTTGTGGACTAATTGGTTGGTGATTGAGTGGCTGTCGATAGTGGAAGTGGTGTTAGAAAATTCTAGCAGTTGTTATGGTTGTTGCATCCCCGATATTTGCATGGTTTCGGTGAAAAAACGTTTACTATTGTTGGATATTTGTTTGCTGCTATATATGTGATGTTACGGTAATAATCTTGAAAGACTACAGTAGATTTATTGATGGACAACTTTATGATATTTCATTGAAGAAGCTGGAATTATTAAGGAAGTTGTTTTTCTTTCTCAAATGTCTTTGTTTATATTCGTTGTTATTTCAATTACTTGAGTTATTTTATTTTCATCCTATATTATCAAATACTGTTGAGAAAATCCTCTGTTAAGATTAGTATGAGACGATCGTACTATCAAATGTGATTTACTTTCATAGGTAGTAAGGACGAGGGATTGTGTCAATGGTTGGGTAAGTCAGCTCTGTAATTCCTTCAGTAAAATTATTATTATATCACAAGTGAAAGTAATTAAGCTAGGTAAGCATCTCGCAGACATAGATAAGGTGCGTCGAATTGCGTTAACAAGTTTTAGTATTTATTTGTTTTTTTCCGTTTAATTTTTCCGTTTTCCTTTATGTTAGAAACAATTATAACTAAACCAAAATTTTTGCAAAACTACTATACCCTTTTGGATTTTCAATATATATATATATATATATATATATCCCTGTCTTAAAATTTTGAGTCAAGATATTAGTCTTTTATATATAAATCACTTATTCTCTTCAAATAAAAATAATTATTAAATTTCACAATAATCAATCATATAGCCTTTTCCTTTGTGTCCAAATTTTGGAGAAATGAATATAAGAAAGAATTGTAGTAATACATTTTTCAATTGAAGAAGAAGCTAACAGTGGAAGGTAGCATGTTTTGTTTTTCTTATATCGTGATTTGATTGCGTTTGATGGATGACAGATGTTGAACTTCAGTCTATTATAATTTTTAATACCGGTAGAGTGTAAGGCTTATTAATAAAAATTGAGCTTGAGTCAACCATTGTCAAAATGACTAGAATTAATTACTTGGATATTTGACTCTTACTACTTATAAACCCTTTAATATTTTAGGTTTAGTCAATATGGGATACTCTAACACTCCCCCTCAAGTACAATTGGGACTGAACATCTAGTTGTCACTTGAAATAAACACAGTAGTAACCGGACCAGGCTGTTGGGACTAGACATTTAGACGGATAACCGAAAAATTAATAATCTGGACCAAACCTACTCTAATACCATATTAGAAATTTTAATATGGGTAGAGTATAGAGCCCATTAACAAGAATTGAGCTTGAGTCAACTATTGCCAAAATGACTAAAACTAATCATTTAGGTAGTTAACCTTTACTACTTATAAATCTATTTAACATTTATATATTTAGTCTATAATACCTACAGTCCACATCTATTCACTGTACGAAGATTACAAGTCTTAAGATGCATCTGTTCACTTTTATATGACAATTCGTGATACATCAGAGAGACAGAGGTATATGTCCATTCAAAAGCTTGGTACGAGCAAGTACAACTCCGAATTGATGAAGGATAGTGGAAAGGAAGCGGCGGAAAGAATAAGACGTCAAAGTCGGTGAAAGAAGAGTTACTGCTTGGGAGAGTGCAGATTATCTATCTAATAGTTAGATCCAGTTAAAAACGTCATAGTATTTGTTTAAATTTTAGGCGGTCAGTTATTTATAACTGTTACGGACGTGATTCAATTATCGTAACTGTCATTTTTAATTTATTATTTTAATTTTAATTATACTGCTATTAGTTTAATAAAAAATTAAATTAAATTTTAATTTTAATTAAGCTACAATTAATTTTAAAAAATAAAATAAAAAACAAAAATTAGTTTGAATTTGTGTCCTGTGTCACATATTTTTTTTATTATTTTAATTTTAATTTTTTAAATAAAATTTATAAGATAAAAATTTAAAAATTTAAAAATAATTAAAATTTTAAAATTGTTTAATTAATTTATAAATTATATAAAAATATTAAATTAAATTTAAAAATTTGATTAATTTTTTTATTATTATTATATTAGCCCGAATGCATATTAATGCAATATTAAACATCTTGTATATTTATGATAAAGTTTTTTTCTATAAAGAATGCTTGTGAAATGCAAATAAATTATACAATATATTATATATGTGGAATAATTTATTTTAATTTTAACAACTTATTTTAATTGATTAATTTACCAAATTTTTTAATTAATTTATAAATTATAGAAAATATTAAATTAAATTAAAAAATTGATCAATTTTTTATTATTATATATTCTATTTTTAAATAGATTTATAACCTTATTTTTTGTAAAGATAAATATCTAAATTTTAAATTCTTATGAAAATATTCAAAAAATACTAAGATATAATACTCATGTGCTTATAATTTTTTTTAAAGTCATACCCTTATAAGTCATTTTATACGTAAACAGTTAATATTAAACAACTAATTTTACTAAACATTTTTAATAATGGTCAAATCAATTGTTAGGCAATCAGCTGATTACATTAGCTCATAGTTGATTCTATTGGCGATTAGTTAAAGCTAATTAGATCACCTGATTTAACCAGCGGATAACATTAGCTGTTTATTGAAGATGTTTGGTAAATCAGTTGCTTATTAAAGGTGTTTGGTAAAATTAGTTGTTTAGTGTTTATGTATAAAATTCTATAATTTATAAATTAATTAAACAATTTTAGTAAATTAATTAATTAAAATAAGTTATTGAAATCAAAATAAATTATTCCACATATATAATATATTGTATAATTTATTTTCATTTCACAAGTATTCTCTGAAAAAAAATTTATCATACAAGACGTTTAATATTGCATTAATATGCATGCGGGCTAATATAATAATAATAATAAACTTAATCAATTTTTAAATTTAAATTTAAATTTTTTTTATATTTATAAATTAATTAAACAATTTTAAAAATTATTTAAATATAAGATTTAAAATTTAAAATTTAAAATTAATTAATTTTTAAAATTTAAAATTTAATCTTATATTTAAATAATTGAGTCCCTTAAAATTTAAATAAAAACGACCACGTTTTAGTTAGATAGAAAATCTTTTGGGATGCTTCTGGCAGACAAGTTGTCTTTTTATTTTTGATAAAATGTAAATGACATTTATCAAGGGGGTATGTACAACAAAAATTGTTGGGGCATACCCCAATCAGTTCGGACCGACAATCCTTGGTCCTCAACCTCAAAATAAACCATACAAAAAGGGCAAAGTGACCCGATTGGGGTATCAGCATACAGCAAAAAAATGGGGCATCCCCCATTCGGCCGAAATAGAAACAATGGGCCTTTCACAACCCCCGTGAGGCTAAGACATTCAAACAGGTTACGATAAGCCCAAAGTTTGTCATGGGTAAAGGAAAGCAGAAAACGTCGACAGCCAAACAAGAATAAACAGCCCTTGTCATTTGGAGAGCCTGTTGTAGCTAGAGTGATAAACGCCGTCAGCGCAAAAACCATTTAGTAACCTAGGAGGAGAGTCCTCCAGGAAACCAGAAGTTAGCCGGGGAGAGCCATTTGAACTAGCTCACCTGGGTATAATCTGTAGAGGATTTTGTAAACCACAGTTTTTATCTTTGAATTCACATCAGCCAGAGTATAGGGCACCTTTTCCATTAGAACCTCATTGCGGAGTTTCCAGATAATATAGATAGTACACATAAATCCTAATCGGATGGCTTTACATCTAAGTAAGGCGCCTTGATGTTCCTGCCTTATCCATTTAATGGCCCTCAACATGGAAGACATCTCACGTGTCACGCCCAACCATTGCCGGATTGTAAGCCAAACTGCATGAGTGAAAGAGCATTGAAAGAAAAGGTGTTCTACTGATTCCGATGCCATCCTACACAGAGCACATGTTCGGTCTATGTCCAGGAAAAGTAGATTGTCTGTGGTAGGCAGTCGGTTCCTTAAACTCAGCCAAGCAATAACAGAAATCTTTGGAGGAATGTAACTTTGCCAAATGAAGGACATCCAAGGTCGACGTTGGTGTTTGTTCCGTAGCAGTTCATACAATTTGTGAGATGATAAGGTACCTTGCATGCTGTACCTTTGGAGCTGATGTCAATTTTCGAATGTTTCTCGAGGCTAGTTTAGTTTAGCTTTATCTCACTAGAAGAAATGTTCTGCATTATTTATGTTGAACACTACAGTTGTCATCAACTTAGTGTAGTTTGTTTCATTAGAGAAGTGTCCCTTTCACTGTACGGACAATTGGAGGACTGAACTAACCAACACACCAAATGTTTAGGGTAAAGTTAGGTTGTTACAGTCCAGGGAAACTGCATACAGAACCAAGTCACCGAAAGCAGAACTGTATACGACATGTCTTTTGACTCTTTGCTACGCCTACGCGGTGGTTCATGTAAGGTAAGGTATGTCGCCTTCCAATTTCAATTTGAGGAAAGGCCGTCCCTTCCTTGCCTTGCACAGTTGCACTATCATATCGGCCCACAAAGCTTCAAGCTTTACATATACTTGTTGGTTTGGTGGCTCGATTTCCAACAATTGTAAGCAACGGATGTTTGCGCTATACAGCACCGCAATCATAGGCGTAAACATGCATGATTTCCTTCTCGTAAACATCAATTAAAGTACCCACGTCACATAAAGCGAGAAGGTGGGGAAAAAAAAAACAAAGAAGACGATCTCATCAACTAACAAAGAATTACTTATAAACACCATACCTAAACAAGAGCAAAATCACAGCAATGAATGCCAGCTTTAATGCTGATTGCTATCTTCTTAAAGAGGATAATGGTAGGGTAGGGAAGATAAGAAGAAACACTTGTGGAAGGTGGTCTCTTCAAGATGGCGGTTATGTGAGATATATTTATAAATTCCTCTCATTAGGTCACCGTGTTGCCAACCTTTCATCCGCCAACTAATAGAATATTCATTGTCACATTGTTCACTGAGATATATGCAAAGTTGCAGAACCATTTCGCGTGAGAAAAAAGAATGAAGTTTGGGAAAGAATTTGCGGCTCAAATGGTGCAGGAATGGCAAGAAGCATACATGGATTACAACTACCTCAAGACAATATTGAAAGATCTTTTGCGTTTCAAACAGAGAATATCATCACCAACAGTGACATTAGGAACCTCGAGAGGTTCTTTGAAGAGAAGGGTTTCACTTTACAGAACCTTCAGCGGCCTTATAACTAGATCAGGCAGAGGCTCCCCGAGGAAGAGTGAGGATGAAGTAATACTTATAAGTACAGTGAAAGAAGAGGGGATAGAAGGGCACTATCAGACCATGTTTCTCAATGGTTCAGATGAAGGAGGAGAAAAAGAGATTTTGTTCTTTAGGAGACTTGATGATGAATTCAATAAAGTTGTAAGCTTTTACAAGAAGAAAGTGGAGGAAGTGATGTTAGAGGCAGAGGACTTGAGTAAGCAAATGGATGCTTTGATTGCGCTAAGGATCAAGGTGGAGAATCCAGCGGTGGTAGGTGCTAACATTGCTACTCTCGCCACCGGCAATTCTTCCTCCGCGGACTCTGGTGTTTATCCTACAAATGACCGAAACCCAGGTTAGAAAAACCAGAAGTTTTGGATAATCAACTTTTCCTGCATTTACTTCTTCTTTTTGGGTCTTTTGGGTTGAATGGTGATTCGGATGTTCCTGCTCTTCCACAAAAAGGAATTTAAGTTTGGACAAATTTAGACTCTGATAATTTCCACCAGCCAAGTTAGTAGCTAAGAACATAATTCTGAAAGATTCAATTCTCTGTGCATGTTTTAATGTTTGTATTCATTGTTTTGTGAAGGACTTGCACGTATGGATGTGATTCAGGAAGTTGAGATGAGCAATGAAGTAAATTCAGAAAATGAGACGAATGAACGCAACAATGATAATTCCCGTAGCCAGAGGAAACATGGTGGAGATAAAGTGGACATTCAGGCATCTAGAGCGGCTCCATTACAAGTCTTGGAGTATGTAAAGATCAATGTAGTACCTGAAACCCCAGTATCGACAATGAAAAATATAGTCTCAAGTCCAACATCAGACTTGTCATACACCAAAGGAGAACTGAACAGAGCCGAGGAACGAATGACTAGGGCTTTCGTTCTATTCTACCAAAAGCTTCAACTCTTAAAAAGCTACTGGTAATGTTTCTTCCATCAGGACTCTCCAGAATATTCAACCATTTCCTCATTGCAGAAACTAATTGTGTTGATTACTGATGTAACAGCTTCTTGAACCAATTAGCATTCTCCAAGATCATGAAGAAGTATGATAAGGTACGGAAGGTTCAGTTTCTGATAGCTAAATTTACGTGCAAAGTCTTAACTGGGACTTGTACAGATCACTTCAAGGAACGCGTCAAAAGCTTACTTAAATATGGTGGACAGTTCTTACCTTGGCAGCTCTGATGAGGTCAGAATAAGACTTTCATTGTTTGTTTCTTTTCTGCTGCAGCATTTACTTCCGGCTCCAAATTCCCTTCTTCGTTAAATTTTCCTCCTCAGGTTACCAAACTCATGGAGAGGGTGGAGGCCACCTTCGTTAAGCACTTTGCTAATGGGAATCGTAGAAAAGGAATGGCCACTTTGAGACCAAAAGTTAAAAGGGAAAGGCATAGAGTTACATTTTCCTTGGGTAGGGATCAGAAGATTATGCACATCCTGATATTATATGGATCTTCCCAGTGATATCAATCCATCACTTGTATAAGCATTCATAAAATTACTGTTGTATTTGTATACTTGCAGGCTTACTTTCTGGCTTCGCAGCTGCACTTGTAGTCACAATTTGTGTGCTTATTCATGCCAGAGATGTCATCAACAGTCCAGGAGGACCTAAGTATATGGAAAACATTTTCCCTCTTTACTCGTAAGTTGCAGTTAACATACTCAGAGAACTTCTTTTGCACTGAGATATCAGATATCATTGTATGATTTGCCATGATGTGTTGCAGGGTTTTTGGATTCATGGTCCTGCATATGCTCATGTATGCGGCTAATATATATTTTTGGAAGCGTTATCGGATCAATTATTCATTCATATTTGACTTCAATCGAGGAACAGAATTGGGCTATAGACAAGTCCTTCTTCTTAGTTCAGCTCTTTCAGTACTTGTGTTGGGTGCTATAATATCAAACTTAAATATGGAAATGGACCCTAGGACAAAACGCTTTGAAGCACTTGCTGAATTACTCCCGTTGGCCCTACTCGTTGTAATGTTCAACAGACATCACTTCAAACTATTTCTAATTGCTCAAGTGTCTCATGAAGGTTGACTAATGCGCAAACATTTATTGCAGCTTCTGCTTCTTATCATATTCTGTCCTTTCAATATCATATATCGGTCAAGTCGTTTCTTCCTGATTGGATGCGCCCTTCATTGTGTTCTGGCCCCTCTTTACAAGGTGACAACTTTATGAAATTCAGAAATAATCAAAAATAAATCCCATTTAGAAAAAGATATCTCACCTCTGCTTATCATTCCTCAGGTTACGCTCCCAGATTTCTTCTTGGCTGATCAGCTTACGAGCCAGGTGTTTTCCTAACTGGTTGCAGTTGTTTCTCGTTGTCTCCTCTTAATCTGTACATCTCTAAACGTTCTATAGTCTTAACACTATTTAACAATGTCCTCTTTTCAGGTGCAAGCTTTCAGAAACTTGGAATTCTATGTTTGCTACTATGGATGGGGGGATTTCCAAAGGAGGGAAAACACATGTGATGGAAGTAAAGTTTACGAAGTGTTTTACTTTTTGGTAGCAATGATTCCATATTGGATCCGGTTCCTTCAGGTATGAATGTACTGTTTATATGAAGTGAGAAGCCTTTGGCTTATGATTATGATGGTACTGACACAGTAGTCTATGATGTATCAGTGTATTCGGCGTTTATTTGAAGAGAAAGATGGATCGCAAGCGTGTAATGCAATCAAATACTTGTCAATTATAGCAGCTGTTGCTATGAGAACACTTGATGAACGAAGGAAGGGAATAACTTGGAAGATAGCAGCTGCTGCAACTGCAGGTTTTGCAACAGTTATTAATGTGTATTGGGACATAGTGATAGACTGGGGTCTTCTGCAACGAGATTCAGTAAACCCGTGGCTGAGAGATAAGCTTGCCATACCAAACAAGACTGTTTATTTTGTGGCTATGGTAAGATAAAAATTAAATCCTGCAGGCAGCCAAGTCTGTAAAAGGGTAGAGTATGCGCACATACTAACTACACCAAATATTTGATATAATGGTTGGTAGGTGCTGAATGTTGTGCTAAGACTAGCTTGGATTGGGACATTGTTGGGCTTCAGAAGTGCACCCTTCTTGCCTAAAACAGCCGTAATTGCAATAGTTGCAAGTTTGGAGATTATTCGTCGTGGAATTTGGAACTTTTTCAGGTACTCCTCAGTAATGAAAGTGGAAACACACGAGTTTCAAAGAGGAGACAAAAAATTGATTGAGTTGATTAATGAAATTTAACAAATTAAATTAAAATTAGATGAATTGCTGGATTTGGGAGTTTGACAGATTTATTTATAACATAAAGCTAAACAAACTAAAGACCAGCTTATGTTGATGTTAAAAGTATTTCATGTATCCCTTACTAACAACTGATGGCAATGTTATTTGATCAGGCTGGAGAATGAGCACTTCAACAATGTTGGTAAGTATCGGGCATTTAAATCAGTGCCCTTGCCATTCTACTATGATGAAGAAGATGACAAGCTTGTATAATACATTCTACTGCTGCATATAAATTTCTAAAAAGTTCAAGATTTGTTTGCATCATTTCCTTTGCTTTGTAATTATTTCTTCATGTTAACACAGGAAAAATGTAGAAATGAATACTGAAATTTGAAATATTGCTCAATTTAGTTTATCTATTTCCCATAGGATCACGTG
>JAOSBP010000008.1:12182829-12206082 GCA_027563825.1 Erythroxylum mucronatum | reverse complement strand
AGGAAAAATGTAGAAATGAATACTGAAATTTGAAATATTGCTCAATTTAGTTTATCTATTTCCCATAGGATCACGTGGCTGTGTCTGTGTCTGTGTCCTTTTGCTTTGTGGCTTGTTCTGCTGCTTCTTCAACTTTGAGCAATTGTTGGTTAAAAGTTACAAATTGCTCGTGCTGCTTAATCCAGCCACCTGAATTTTCCATGCACATCACCCTTTGAAGGTACATCCTCTTTACTTGAACATACTCGCACATCGAGTAAAAGAAAAAAGGAAGATGTAACTGCTAACGAACACAAGTCAAAATCTTTGTCGCCAATACAAAATTGATATTCTTTTTCCCAAAAAAAAAATTCAGAAAGGAGTTAAGGTTTTGCAATGGGAAGCAAGCATGAAGGGGAAAGCATATGCAGTTCATGTATGAAGGCGTTATTGCCTTCCACTTCAGCCCTGGAGTTCAACTTGGTGAAATGATAACAAGATCCCCTATAATGGTTATTAGATATTCCTTTAACAAAATTATATGATCAAGAAAATGAACTTGCATCTTTATATTTCCACAGGTTGTACAATTAAAAGTAATTATGTAGAACTGTTACAGAAGACATTATTCAATCTCTATCGACTACCATATTTTTGTTTTACAAGACTGAAAATGAGCAAGGCAAGAGCAATGCCGTATCAGCACAGAAAACAAACACAACAAAACAAAACAAAAAACGTTTTTCTATCAACCTCAACCTCCACTCCTTGCAGAATTGGCATCTTCTTGACCAGCGTCTTCCCCTTTCAGCGAACTAGGTGAAGAGTTTGAAGGTGAATTTTCAGCTGTTACAGCACCAGTGCTTTCTGCATCCTGGATCTTAAAGAAATATGAAAATACAGGATCGTAGGTGGAGCTTGCTTTTTGAAGGCCTCGTATAGCATTCATGGCTGCAAGGGTGCTGCGATATGTATCTATTGTTTCCTCACCGAGAGAAGAGGATGTCTCGTTAGAGATACCAGCTCTGTTATTTAATTGTAGGTTAGAGCGTTCTGGCACAGATTCAATCACTTCGTCTTGTAACGGGAACAGCAGCTCAAGATTTGCTTCACATTCACGGACGAGCCTTGTTAATGGTTCAGTTGTGAAAAAGGGCTGATGAAGGGCAAGTTGCATGAAAGGCAGACGCAACAACCCTCCAGTTCGTTTGTCATACTTCTTCAAAATCTTAACCAAACCTATCATTGGAAAAATGAATATGCATTTAAAAACAGGTACTACTCCTGTAATTATGAGTGATTTTGACAAGAAATGCTATACCTGAAACATTTAGCAAGGTGTAATTTTGGAAGCAGCATCTCCCCATTTAAATGAGAAACCTAAACAACTCAAGTTAGAAGTAAGAAGTAGAGTAAACGGAAGAGTTGCAGTACCTGCAAAGTTTAAGGAGCTATAATTTTTTAGCAGCACCATCTGTCCATGAATAGTAACCAAGTCTTTACGAATATCCATCATTTCTTCACTAAATTCACTCTCAGATGTGAAAACTCCATTCTTACTGCTCTCTTCCTTCAAACGCTCTATTCTTTGCTTCAGCTCCTATTAAAAATGCAGATACAGATCAATAAAGAGCCCCAAACTTAAGTAGATAGCAGCCACTTTCTGAACATGAACTGCACTATGTAACGATAGAGAGAACTCTTGAGTGGCACTTCAAGGCCAAGTTCAATTTTTTCTGAAACAGACAATCAATCAAATGTGCAGGAAAATATTTAACAATTGAAGCATCAAAACTACTGCAAAGAAAGATATAACCAAAGAATATGGAAACAAATTTGCATCTGCTGCAATTGCGTACAAAACTTCACAGCTCTGTAGCTAAAAACACAGATCAAATAACCATCAAGCACTGGATATAACACTACAAAGCAAGCGGAGAATAATGCGGGATTGCCAAGAATAATGCAAAAAGGACAATAAGAATTTAGAATTGAAAACAAGTCACTCAACCATTTCATCCCAACTGAATTAACAATAATTCCATCCATCAACCAAAAATGTCTTTAACCACTCCTGCTTGAAGGTTGGGAGTAGATCAGCTTTTGTCAAATAAGACATGTGAGGACTGACCACTCAAAAATATTCAAGGAAAACAGGTTAATTACCAAGAACTAAATGCTCATTAAATAAGATCACATGTTAAATGGTCACATAAAGAAAAGATGCAAAAGATGTAGAAGCAAAAAAAACTTTTCTCATTTGAGGCATTTCTCAGCTTTGCTTGCTATAATTTTATTATGTAATAATGTCAATTGGTATCAAGTGAATTAAGTATTATATCTTTGATTCGATGAGTCAGGTACCCGTCCTTCCATTTGAAGACATCAAGCAACAACAGTTATGAGTTCACCCATCCATTTTAAAAATCCCTACTGTATCTACAATTCCCTAACTTGATGCACACCCATCACATTCATTACACAATTGTCGTCCATTTTACTCTGATACATTAGGTTCTTCATAAACCTCACAGTAACATCCATTACTAGCATTACAACACTTCTGTAGTACTACGGTAAATCTCCACTTGAGTGTCCCCTTTTGCGCAACAAAAATAACAATATGACACCGTTGCTGAACAAAAGTCTTTATAAGTCACCTGCCCTGATAATCACACTTCACTATTCCATTAATAAAGATGCATAAAAACCACTAACTGGACATTATCATTTCGACTTTAAAATATCAAAGCTTCTGCCTATATTCTAGAGC
This sequence comes from Erythroxylum mucronatum, assembly GCA_027563825.1. Lineage (NCBI taxonomy): Eukaryota > Viridiplantae > Streptophyta > Magnoliopsida > Malpighiales > Erythroxylaceae > Erythroxylum > Erythroxylum mucronatum. Next base: position 12,203,330 of record JAOSBP010000008.1, on the reverse strand, counting down.
CAAAATATCAAAGTAGTATGATTTTCACACGGATTGAAACAACTTAAATTACGTTATAGAAAAGAACCTGCAAGCAATCAAAATCTTCACCATATTCATTTGTTTGTGCAAGTGTCAAAAACTGGGACAAAGTGAACTGAAAGAGGAGCTAAAAGCAGCAGAAAGAAAACGACATTAAAAAAAGAAGACGACGAAAAAACACCTGAAGGCGAATTACAAAGTCTTCCTCTTTATCAACATAGAAATCATTGAACTTCTCAAGTTCTTCATTCAATATTCTAACGAACCACTCCTGGAGCTCAACCAACGATCCGGCGCCGCGTCCGTCACCGACAACGGAATCATCGGCGTGGGCTGGCTGATTAACTGGGCGAAACAAAAAGGTATCAGCAGTTGAACAAGGGTAGTGCTTTAGGAGCTTTTTGAGCGGTTTATAGCAGAGGAACTTGTCCCTCCATTCAGGCAAGGTCTCCTCTAAGTGGGTTTTGAATTCTTTCCCAAACTTCATTGTGGATGTGTCTAGATTCTTCTGGATTTGAGCTGTATGTTCTGTTGTTGAGGTTCTGAATGTTTCTGTCTGCAAGGGAAATAGAGAGAGAAGGTGTCCAAGCCAACAAAAATCGAAACGGGCATGGACGATGAATTTGGAATCTATTGTGAGAAAGTGGGCGTGTGGATAAAGATTAGAAGAATTCTTGTCAGATTTGGAAGCAGATTTGTTGGCACACCGTTTCCACTGTTCTTCATCAAGTTGGCTTTTGGCTTTGGGCTGGATGGAAATGGATTGGCATCTACTTTTCTCAGGTTATTTTTAGTATCTTTTTTTTTTCTTTTATTCATTTTTAACTACATTGTTGAACAATTGTTTGGACTTGACACCCCTTATAGTTTCAAAAGTTGCTAGTACGGTTGTCATTTAATAAAAATTGAATTATTTCTCTCAAATGCAAACGACATGAATGCTTGACGAAGATCCACCCAATCAAATCACTGACCCTTTTAGATTTCCGTGAAACAATTTGCCCTAGATCTTCAAAAACTCCAACTATATAAGACAAACGTAATGATGCATTCGGTAAAGGCAAAATAGACATCATCTTCTAATGTTCTCAACGAACCAAATTGAAAACAAGAGTTTGGTGAAACACCCAGTCAAAGCCTACGAAAAGAACACTAATTAAATAGCAGGCCTCCATGCTTATTTCATCCTTCATACCCACCAATTCATAGACTCCAAAGCCAAAGAGCAACTCATAATGACGAGTCCTATATGGTCTCAAGGGCTTGGAGTACGTCAGCCTTCAAATCGTTGAAGTCTTCGACTCCAAAGCTGAAGCGTACCAAGTTATCTCTGATACCATACTTTTCCCTCTCCGGTTGAGGAAGATCCCTGTTTATCATGGATAAATAGTTAATTACGTCAACGCAATAGTTGCATTTATGACATTGTATTCTATATATTCAAACTTTTCAGTATGTATACCAGTAAGACATTATAGCTGGCTGATCCACAATGCTTTCACAGCCACCAAAAGATGGAGCAATATATGGGATCTTCAATGAATCCACAAACTTTATCGTGGTCATTAAGTCTCCATCAACCTGAATCATTAAAATGCAACATCCAAAGGTTATCCACAAAAGAAAGCACACCAAAGAATTGAAACAGAAGCAACACCGGAAGATTATTAGGCAGGAATCACCTCAAAGCTAACAACACCGCCAAAACCAGTCATTTGCTTCTTGGCAATGTGATACTCAGGATGACTTGGCAAGCCTGGATAATAAACGTGCTTCACCTGTCATCAATGGCTTTTAAATGAATCCTCGAGATATATTATGTGTAGCTTTGTCACAAAGATATGCAAACAACTTCCGACTAATCACTAGTGCTTATGTTCTCAACACCCACACAGTCATTGAAGCTGAAATGAAAATCTACTTACAGAGCTTTAAAAAGAAAATGTAATTCCAAGTTTAAAAATCAATCTACGCAAGGTAACAACAAAATCTGACATCCACCAGTAACCAATCAAGATTTTAACCTTTATCCAACACCATTCAGCAACCCCCACATCTGAAAGGACAGGTAGCCAATTAGGTTACCAAACATTTTGATAGCATCCTTCTGACAGCAATCAAAGCCTTGAACCATTTATTGATCCAGGTGTGTAGTTTTGTTGCACATGGAAAACTTAAGTACCAGCTATCCGCTGTAGAATAACATCAAGCTATCATAGAAATAAATATCACCACTACAATTTTTGGTACATATAGCATCAACCTATTCCACATAATCCAGGAATTATACTTCGCACTTTGCATGTTTCACATGGAATAAGATTTAACCACAGGTTATTCATACTTTGCATGTTTCACATGGAATAAGATTTAACCACGGGTTATTCAACAAAGATTAAAATATACAAACGCATTTGACAGATAATAAAAGAAACAAACCTTAAAGATTAAAATATACACACGCATTTGACAGATAATAAAAGAAACAAACCTTAGGATGCTCCTCTAAAAGTTTGGCCATCCTTAATGCTGTTGAGTTCTGTTGCTGTACACGAAGATGCAGTGTCTTCATGCCTCGGATGATCAGATAAGCAGCATTCTGTAAAGATGAAAAACATAAAATTAAGCCCAGCAATGAGATTCAGGCTATACTCGAATTGCAAGCATCATTATTTTACCAGCCAATATTTCACCTTAAAACTGATTACTTAGTAGCAAACAATAGTATGCAATATCTGAAAAGGACCAGTAATGGCCAATTGACCCATTATAACTTACTGGGTTCAATGTGCCACCCAGAACATGATGCAAGTTACGAATTTCTTGAATCAAATTTGTGGCACCACTAATGCAACCTGCCAGGACCTGAAATACATACTAGTGTCAGCGTGTCTATTTCTTAACCTGTCTACTAGCCAAAGCATCTCAAAATAAGTTGATTAAAATAGGCAAGCAAACTTACATCATTATGGCCCCCAATAAATTTTGTTGCAGAGTGGAGAATAAGATCAGAACCAAGGGAAAGGGCCTTTTGGTTGAGAGGTGTGGCAAAGGTACCATCTATGCATACCAATGCTCCTTTCCTGTGGCAAAGCTTTGATACTAACTCAATGTCAACACATCTGAGAAATGGATTGGTAGGAGACTCAGTAAAAAAGAGAGAAACCTACAAGAAATCATAGCACCAACAACTCAGTATTATTAGTTGATAACACTAATGCTCAAAAAAAAAATCTGAAAGAACAAATGAAAGAAGTATCCACAGCACTGACTTTGTGTTTATCGAGAGCAGATTCCAAAGCTTCCATGTCAGCAGGGTCTATCACAGTTGCCTGCATACCCAAAAATGATATGTATAATATATGACTGGTTCAGAAAATGAACAAATGAACAGAGGAAAATTAAGATAACATCATTTAGACAGATTGGGCAAAATCTACTATACTGCTTCTAAATATCTTTGTGCAAAATGTGCAAGGAAAAGTCTTCTTTATTTTTTTGGGTCTCATGGAAAAATTAGAAGTGGAAGAAAGCCCACACCGTGACGCCCATTTTAGGAAGGACACTCTCAATGAATATCCTAGTCTTCCTATAACAGTCCGTGGTTGTCACAATGTGCCCGCCAGCAGGTACCAATGCCATCAACATGACCGTACTAGCACACATCCCAGATGCCATAATCAAGGTTGACTCAGCTCCTTCAAGAGCACTGGTTAAAGTTGCAAAATACCACGTTGGCACCATATAGTAATCGAAACAGAAAAAACGAAGCCAAAATGAAAGAAAGAAGTCTGACCTTATTTTCTCCTCCGCAACCACCGTAGTTGGATTTCCATAGCGTCCATATTCAAAACTTGCTAGGCGTTTCTCCTAGAGGAAAGTATCAAGCAAACATCGAATGCACGCCCGTATAAATGAAAATATAGTCTTAAAAAGACACTCTTTATCGCTTAATGATCTTAACAGTGAGTCTTGATGGGTTAATATTCTAAAAAGAAAACAGGATTTGTGATTTAATGATACAAAGTCCTCTTAACACACAATCTGAAACTCATGCATCACCAAATTAGCAGCTGAATTCAAATGTATACCTTGTAATCGATGAGCTCAGCGGTTTTCTTAAAGAAGTATGCAGAAGTATTTACCACTGGAGTTGTAATTGCATCTGTAACTATACCGCGACCCAATCTTTCACCTGAATTTATTGTTATAATAACCCATCAAATAATGATAATTATGCCCAAATGGTAAATGCTAAGAGAAATGGTAGCAGGTATATTAATGCATAATCTACCAGCATGAACTGCGATACTCCCATCGGACCCCAAAAATGGTGCGATTTGCTTCAAATCGCTACTAAAATCCTCTGACTGTACACCAGAGTTCTCAACCGCCGCCGCCTCATTGTCAACTGCCACCACAGTTGGCTCGGCGACAGGGGTGGCGGCGGCGGCGGCGGCGGAGCTGTTGGCAGCCGCCGCAGCAGCCGGAGGGGTGACGGAGCTAGGGTTATTAGCCCACGAGGCCGCCACGATTTGCGCGACGCCGATGTTGCTGCAGTTCCGGCGGGCCTTGGTGCTGAGCTGGCGGACGAAGTTCGGAGGAAACCTCAGTATGAGGGCGGAAGGCAGTCCGCCGCCCAGGAACGACGAGGCCGTTATGTGGCGGGATAAGTTGACTCGGTGCGCGTGACTCGGCTGGTCGGTACCTGCCGGATCGGAGCGACACTCAAAGAAGGAACTAGCACCGGTGGCGAAGAACTTGGGAGAGAGACAGGATGAGGAGATGGCCATTTTTTTCTCGCCGCCGATACAGGGATCTGCAATTGACTAATGGGAGATGCGAATGAGAGGCTGCACCTAGGATTGAAGTTACTTAAATAAGCGCGTCGCAAGGATACCTGCGACTCGCATTTCCACGATAGTGAAACGTGGGACTCATTTTTTGTGGGTCCCAAGCCCAACTTCAACGATTTGATTTAGGACACAGGATTTAAAGAAAATTAGGGTTACACTTACATTACAGGGAGGTTGTTGGCAACTTGGCATTTTGGGCGACGACGACGAAGAAAAGGACAATTCGGCGCGAGTTAGTAGTCTAGGCTTGGGTAATAACTTTAATTTAATTAATGCTTACACTTACTGGGAAGTTGCCGGGATGACGTGGAAGAAAAGAACAATTCGCCGTCAGTTATTAGGACAGATGTATTTTATTTTTGGTCAATATATCAGGATATTCACCTATCGATCTAGTGACTAATTTTTTTACTAATTTATAGGTACCTTATAAGATGGAATAGCTGGCTCAAAGATTTAAAACTGCTCCATATCTAAAATTAAGGATTAAACCCCTGACCTTTAGTTAAGGATAAATGAGTCCCTTCTACTCAACGTCTCAACCACACCCTTTAAATTATAGATGTATTTTATTTAGTAGTAGAAAATAACTTTTTTTTTTACCTTAATTTAACTCACAAGTCACAGCTTGATTAAATTAAATGTTTTCAACCGGACAACTTGTTGCAAGTATGGAACCCTGCACACTTAATTGGTGGTATAGCTAGCTATGAGTTGAATTATATCTCGTAACCCTCAAAAAATGATATTCAAATTCACCGTATTTTATATATATAAAAAAAGATATTAGTCTTACCATCTATTTACCAAATGAAAATTATAAGAATTAAATTTAAAAAATATGCTAACCTTAATTTTCATTTCGACTGCCCTACAATCAATCGATCAATTATAATTTAATGACAATTATTTAATATCTTCTACATACTTAAATGTCCATGAGACAAAGTTCATGAGATAAAGATATATTATAAATGAAATTATAATTATGAGATTCATATTGCATTTATGTATTGTCCTTAAATTATTTCTAGCCATTGTTCTATTATGATTGGACATTAATAGAAAACAAAATGACTAACATACGTTAAGTTAGATTTGATTGTAAAGTTTGAAAAATTTTATGATTAAATATGATATATTTAATAAATAAGGATCCATATGGAATATTTAAAATCTTATCAAGACATAATTTGTATTTAATTAGACAAAATTATAATTTAATTTTAGTTAAATTACTAAAATGTACAAAACGTATTAATAAGCTCTAAAGGAGCTGATACTCCTTACTTAATCCTCTCTCCAATAATTGTAGAGTTCTAACTTGTTATGTGGATACTATTAAAGCTTAAACACTTATGCGGTTACGATAGTTGAGATGAACTAGTTTCGAAAACAATTTAAAGGATACTATAAGAATATGATCAAGCTTCATAATAAGGTAGAAGTAATTATTCTTATTTTATTATGATTTATGTGTTAATCATTTTATAAAATTTTAATGAACTTCGCTTTTGGGAAGTCAAACAAAAATATTTTGTAATTATTTTGTTACATACAAGATCAGATCCCGGCCTGATTTCCTAACATCTTCATCATCATAGCTCTTGGATCATCTTCATCAAACCTTTTAGATCATCCTCGCTACAACTTTTAGGTTGTCTTTGTCGCTACTCTTTACCGCGACTCTTGCTCATTGATTTATCTCCTCATCATTAGCTTACTAGTTGATTCTTGCTTCATTTTTGTGACTTATTTGAGTTGTCTAAGATTTTGGTAACATGTTGAAATATTGCATACTTGATTTTGGAAGTATAGTGATACTTAAACCATTATTATCTAATTATCTCCCTTGATTATTCGTTGATAAAAAAAGGTCTAATAGTTGTTACCTTGGAGATCTAATACCCTTGTTCATATTACAGGTTTGTTTCACCATACGAGAATGTATGTCAATAAAATATGTTAAAATTATATTCTTAAATTTTAGAAGGTAAATTTAAAATTTTCAAATTCCCTACATTTTCTGACTTCCTTAATGTTGATATTTTGGAGATTTAATTCCCCTTTTCATACCATAGGTTTGTTCTACCATACAAGAATGTTATGTCAATAAAACATGTTAAAATTGTATTCTAAAAATTTTGAAAGCAAATTTGTAAGGCAAATTAAAAATGTTTAATGATTCCTTAAGTTTATTTTGGTCATGTACCATTTAAGGTTGGTTTGATTTTATATTATTGTATACCCAAACTTTTTTTAGGTAATTATTGACTCATAAGCATATATGCACACATAACTAATGTAGTATACTTGAGGACATTTAAAGATAGCATGATTTGTCATACTACCTCAAACTGGTGAGCTTCATTGTTATTTGGTAATAGATTGGCCAACATTTTATTTGGTTGCTCCTCACAAAGATAAGAAAATTCATAATGTGATATAAAAATGCAATTTTCTTATTTTTTGAAACTGTAATGTGTATCGATCATACCTAGCCTAGTTGGCTGGTTGCCCTAATGCTCATAACTAATGTTAATAATTATGTAGAGCATTGCTTACAAACATTTTCAAATCAATTCCAAAATTTACTTGTAAATGGCCACATAAACTCATCTAGTACCAACATATCAAACCCACAAAACACTTGGAAAGGATTTCAATGGAAATATTTTCTTTCCATATAAAAGGCAAATAATAGATCCCATCCACTTGACTAGCAAAGTCTATATTTTTTGTGTAAAATAAACTACTTAATTTACTATAATATGTCTTTATTTTGATATGAAGTTATTAATTTAAAGTTGATATATGTATTTTTTTTAATGGAAAAATGGAGGAAAGTTCAAATACTTCTGATAATTTAACCTTTTCAAAAATATTTGATCATCCAACTTAGGCTCAAGAGAGATTAGTTCCTAGTTTGAAGAACCACATTATTTATTCATATTGTAACAAACATTTAAAAGGTAGGGGAACCACAAAGTTAAAAAAACATTTAGTTGGGATCTAAGTTAATGTAAAGCCTTATAAGAAAGCTAGTCATATTGTAAAATAACAAATGGAAACTTTGCTTAAAGTGTATCAAAATGAGAAATAAATAAGAAAAATACTTAACTACAAAATTAATAGTAGAAGTTTTTTTAATAGTGGTTAAGATGATAGTGACAACGTTGAAGGTGGTATTCTTAGCTAACAAGGGATTGCTGTAACTAAAACGAAGGAAAGAAGAAGACAATTATCAAAAAAATTCATTCTATAAACAACTCTTAAAGTTGAATTTCCACTTTATAGTGCATTATAATGTAAAAAAGTAGCTCATAATATTGTGTGCGTGCGTGCGTGCGTGTGTGTGTGAAAATGACCAAATAATAGTAGGATGCATATGTTGTATACAATGTTGCTTAGTCTTAATATAAATCTCCTTCGATTGATGATTATAGTAATAATCTCATAAATAGCTCTATTATTGAAATAAAAATTATTTTAATAAAAGAAAAATGGCTTAGGAAACTTATGGTGTTTAGTCATGTATAGCAATTGGACAAATAGAAGATATGAATCCATTATCAAATTTTTAGTTTATTATGATAAGGAGATGATTTTCTTAAGTTTATTGATGCATCTAACCTTGTAAGGAGTGTTTATATTCTATTAGAGATATTTGATGAAGTTGTAAATAAAGTTAAGCCTGAAAATATTGTGCAGTTTATCACTGAAAATATTGCTACTTATAAAGCAGTTAGGAAAAGGTTGTAAAGCAAGTATAATTCTTTCTATTGGACTTCTTGTGCTACATACTACATTGACATGAAACTAAAAAATATATAAGATGTTATATACTTTCCTATCATTAATGAAACTATTTAGAAAACAAGAAAAATGACCAAGTTCATTTATAATTATATATAGGTTTTAAATTCGATGAGAAAAGATTTCATTAATGGTAGAAAGTTGTATCGTCCTTCCATTACAAGATTTGCAACCGATTCTTTATCAAGTAAATATGTTGTTTAAATGAAAATGGAGATTAGACAAATATTTATAAGTGACAAGTGAGTTGTATTTCAATATATCAGTTCTAATGTTGGAATGAAGGTTTTTAGGATTATACTTGAAGATCATAAATTTTTATCTCAATGTGTAATATCCCATTTTTTCGGAATATGCTTCGGGTTTAGCCCTAGATTAAATATTGCATATACATGCATAACATTAGCATTCATACACGAATTGATATTTATGCTCATTACAAGTTAGCATATGCACTCAATTGACTTATTCCAGGGTATGAAAAATGGTAAGTGATCATGATGTGAATTGTGTTTTGATATGTCTTGAATTTTGGTATGATTGGATTTTAATTAGAAAATTTAGAATTAAATGTTATGGATTGGAAAATTGATGGATTAAAATGTACATTTGGACTAAGACAAATGCCAAGTGGTAGGATAAATTGATACATGAAAAATTTGGATTATTTAGCCTATAATTGAGTGACATTTGGCATAGTTAAATTGGTGACAAATAGACTAGAATTAAATGACATGGATCAATTAGTATGTGACAAATGGACTAATTCTTATGTGACACGTGGATTAATTATAATAAGACATATGGACTGATTAATTGGTGACTAATGGCAGCATAGGAAATAGGCAAATGTATTACATGCCTTAAGATATATGGTGAGTTTAGACGTTGACACCTAGCATGTGATGTAGCTAGTTTGCCGCTTCTTTCCTTTGTTTCTTCACAAAAATTGCTCTAGCTCTTTCTCTGTACTTTTGCTTGAACCCTAGCAAATTTGTTGCATGAAACCCATACGTATATCCTTTACCAATTTGCCAGAAAACTAGTTGAATGTGATTATAAGTTTATGTTGATTTTTGCTTGCTTGGGAGAACTAGTATAATCTGGAGTTTTGAGCTGAATTGGAAGCTTAATAGGTAAGTAGCAATCTGAGTTTTATGGCATGTCAAATGATATAAGGATAATGTTTGAATTGGACTGAAATGCATGTGATATACAAGAATTGCTGAAATATGTTAACTGTAGGGTTTTTACTGAACATGCATCGGTATTTCGGCCATAACTTGATATGTAGACATCCAAATAGGATGATTTTAAGTTTAGATTAAACTAGAGACATATGGATATATTGTTCATGAAGGAATCGAATTTGAATTCTGCTTTTAAGAGTTTCAAAATTTGGCTTAAGTTTGAGTTTCTGGATTCTGTCACTGTTCGAGAACAGTCTGTAGTATTTTAGGTATAACTTGCAGAATACTAAACCAAATTGCATGAAATTAGTGTCATTAGAAACTTAAGACATAAAAAGAAATTTTTGTTTAGAAGATTTTTGTGCCTAAATCCTTAATTTTCCTTGTCAAAATGACCATGAAAAATTAACTTGAAGGTCTATTTTGAGAAGAGCCAGAATGAAGCTTGAATAAAAGGTAGTGCACAATTGTGCATAAGAACGATTGTGACAAAATGTGTCATTAAGGGATTGCAAGATTGTGCACAAGCACGAACATGACAATGGAGGATCAATTGGAAGTGCACGATCGTGCTTGTGAAGGTATACTGATGTTTGATAGCTTTGAACACCCTTAACTCTTTTGACCATAACTTCTTCTCCGAACCTCCAATTGACTTAAAATTTGGACCACAAACTCCTACAACATTGCTATTCCACTCCACCAAATTTCATGGTCTTCTGAATTCATTAAGAATGGATTATTGTTTACCAAATGTTCAGGTCTGAAATTTGGAGATGTTATAAGAATGAATGAGAGTTTGGATATTGTATAATTATATAATGTTAGAATAACATTGGTGAATGATTGATTGATGATATTATAATTTATTTAGGTGTGAACCTAAATTCAAATTAGGCATATATGAGTTTTGAAGTATGAATGATCATAAGATGTGGATGAAGGAAATATATACCTGGAATAGTCATTGAGCATGCATTGAACATGACATATGTATATATGTGCACAAATGAATAAGTATTTGATTGATCGAATTTGTAATGTGAATTATGTGTGAATTGTCTGATTTTAGACGCTCAAGTAAGAAGCCAGTCATACATTGCCAGACCATCCAGGCAATAGTATATTGGAGCGTACTGTGAGTCAACCTAGATGAACTTCCTAGGAGTGATTCATTATGTTTAACTTCTAATTATTGAACTGTTTGTGATTTGTTTATAAATTTCAAACTTTAATAATCCGAGAAGTTTGACATTCGAGAATGTATTGGAAGTGTTTTGTTTGCATATGAAATTTGAATGATATCTGTTTACATTTGAATTCTGAATGATATCTGAATACTTAACAAAAGTTGAATGTCAGACTAAGGTCTGACAAATATAAGATTCTGGCCGTGCATTATAAGTGAATGTTATACATGGCATATTCTGTTATTTAATGAATTTCATAAAATGCATGTTCAGATAATGGCATTGTGATTAGAGCAGCCAGTCTGAAAAAACTTTAAGCTCAGAATTCTGCAGGTAAAGCTTTGCTCCGTGATTTCTGTTTCTGACTGAGCTCAATAGGCCACTATCTGTATTTGTATCTGAAAGGCACTCGATCACAACAAATAATAACAAATCTTGAGTCTCATATGCATCTGCATATATATATATATATATATGATTATGAAATCTTTTCTGAAATTGTGATGATAAAGTGATGTGCCATGATAATGTGATTATTTGGATTATTCATGTTCTGAAGGAATGTATGTGACATGTGTGATATTATGTATTTGACATGGGTGAGATCATCAATGATGGTTCACTCATTGAGTTCACAAAACTTATCAAAAATTGCAACGTGGCTTTTCAGATACGAGGCAAGAGACCTAGTTCTTAAGATTTGTCTAGAGGAACATTTTGGATTAAGATATGACTCAAAGGTTTGTCAGCTGATATCAGAGGAGTTATAGTTTGTATTTTGTAGTTTCTTTGTCATGTAGAACTTTTGTATAAGGATTGTAAATATTTGTTTCAATGAATACAATGTAAACTTTTGTCAATGAATGAAATGAAGTGTTGAGGTTTTTAAGTATTGTATATTCTTCATGATACCATTTAAGAGATTATGTTTGCTCTAACATACCATTGTCATAGGATATGTACTTAAATGTCCTTTGGATGTTCAGGTATATACTTTATGGTAGTGGGATGTTTCACAATGTTAGTTTGTCATTAGAGGTTTTAACTTTTAGTAAGGGTACTTCATCTGATTGATATTGATGAGAAAGCAACAATAGGTTACTTTTATGATGTCATAAGCAAAGCGATGAAAGAAATCAAGGTTAATATGAAAAATAGATCTTTCTTTTACACACCTTATCTTATAGTTATTAATGTAAGATATGAAAGACAACTTTACTCCCTGTTATTTTCTTTTAGGTTATTTTTTTAATTTGAGTGACAATTTTGTACTAGGTTTTACAAAGAAAGCTAAAGTTGGTAGGGAATAATATTAATTATCATATAATTATTTCACATAAAATGATGTAAAATCTCTTTAGCTCACAAATAGAGGCATATAAGAAAGCATATAGTGATTTTAGGATGCCAATTGTAACATAGAAAAAGGACAAACTTAATCTAGGCATATTTTTTCCTTCACTTTTACTAGTTCAAAATTAAACATCAATTCATTTTACTTATAAAATTACTTTTATTATTTTATAGTTACTCAATATGATCAATTCAAAAGTGGTGTTCCAAAATTACAAAAATTTGTAATTTGAATTTTTAGTTAATTCACGAGTGCAATTGGTTATGAAAAGAATTGAAGAATTTTTGAATTCGTTTATTCTAAAAAAATAAATTGGAACATGAAAGATTAAATAATGTTTTATTTATTTAATACATCTTGAAGCTTCGAGAAATTTATGTTATTATTGATAGCTGTAACACTTAGTATGTTTTCTAAATGTTTAAGTGTATTTTAAAATGTTTTATCAGATGATAATCATGTGTTTATGACTTAGAATTTTGTTTTTGTTACTGTTTTTATGTGTTTTAATTGTTTGATTTTTTCGAGCAAGGATTTGATCTTAATATTATGTTTCAAGGGTTGTTAGATGTGTTTGTTATTGATAGAAATAGGAAAAATTAAAGAAAAGATTAGGAAGGACTTAAAGAATAAGAGCATGCACGATCGTGTATGGTTATGCACGATCGTGCATGTTAGCTGCGTGGGTGCACGGTCATGCACCAATTGCACAATTGTACACAGGTAGTTTTTAGCTCGTAATTTTTTTGTATCTTTGATATTTTGGGGCTATTTTTGGAACCAAAACAAGTGAGGAAATATAGAAAGAACCCTAGAAGGATCAAAAAGTATTTAAGGCACAAAAAAGGGCTACACATTAAAAACAAGGAGATCAAAGTGGAAACATCCAGATCAACTCCAATTTTCTAGAATTTCTAGATCAAAACTCAAAAGTATTTTCTTTCTTTTCTCTTCTTATATTTTGTTGTCTTTGATATTAATTTTGATTAGTGATATGTTGAACAAGATTATGCATTTCTAAAGCCATATTAGGGATTATTCTTGAATTGTATTGTTTAACCATATTCTTGTAGAATGTAATAAAGTATTGCTTTGTAGTATTTGTTATGCTTATACTTAATAAGAAATAAAGAGATTGAATCAAAGTTATATGTGTTAAGTTACACCACAAGAGTTGAAACCTTAAAAGATGTACAAATATCATATAATAAACAATTGAAGAGAGATTTTAATTGTAAGTTAATTATCCTTAGAATTGTTTCAAATCTAATTGAGTGGTTAAAAGTAGTTTTATGAATCGAGAGGTTGCAATTCAATTACTATATATTTCAATTCAGATTACTTGATTAGATCCCAAGAGAGAGTAATAAAAACATTAGGATATCTATGATAAATCATAATTGAATTAACAAGATAAAGGGAAGACAATATAAGGATAGAATAACCCCCCAAGTTTCCATTATTAGTTAACTTCATTGTTATTACTAGTTTCACTTATTAAATTGTTTAGTTTTATTAGTTTATTTTAATTTCAATTAATTCATTCTTTTATACCTTGGCCAAGGTATATTCAAGTTGTTAGGCAAAGTTGCGAATACCTTACCGAACTTGGTACTGGATTAGGTTCTGGTAAGGTACTGTACCAGTACCGATCAATACTGGGTATCATTTCATGTAAGTTTTAAATTTATAAAATAGTCCTTGAAATTTTTTAAAATTTGCAAAATAGTCTATTGGTATATTGTACAGTTGTACTGTATACTTTACAAACTTACATCAACATTATTTCCAAAAATCATAATAATAAATAATAATCACACTTAATATGAAATAACAATAATTTTTAAATATTTCACATATAAATAATAACCTCAATTAATATGAAAAAAAGACAATCATCATCATACAAATATAAAATTAAGAATAATACAAAGTATTTAAAATTTTACAATCATATAATTTCATCATTTTAATAAATAATAATTACATCAAAACATCTAATTAAAAACAATAAATATCATTAACTATTACAATTTACAACAAGAGTTCATAACGAGGAAACAACCAAGTAGAAGTTAAACCTGAAACAAAAACATTTACAATTACATTAAATATATAGAATTTAACATAAACATCAAATATAAGTAAAATTAAAAAAAGAGGAAAAATAAAAACCTGGAATGAAATTCAATCGTTAAGGGGAGGATACCTGCTACAACTGCAATGACCGTAGTTATCATTTGGTACAAAATCATCATCATTAAGAGGAGTTTTATCATCATTATCATTCAAATTTAATGTACCGAATGACAAGTCAATGCTTTCCCATCCAAGATTCTTCCAAGTCATTGACATCTATCAAATTCGGTTCTTCAGAAACCCAATACGCCAAAAGATCAATATTACCAATGAAAATTGGATCAGTTGAACTACTCGTGTTGTTAAGACTCCTAGTAAACAATAACTTTAATTATTAGAAAATTATAAGAAATTATATTGAAATTAATAATGATAATAACATACCTTTCTCGAAGCTTTAAATTGTAATGAACAAAAACCAAGTCATTCAACCTCTTATGCTCCAATCTATTCCTTTTCTTGGGGTGGATAAATTCAAATATGCTTCAGTTTCGTTCACAACCTGTTACACTCACACATTGACTTAAAATTCGAATTGCAAACCTTTTCAATTCTAGAATACCATTTCCGAATTGATCTCACCAAGAAACTGTAAGTCATACGATAACAAAAGTTGCGTTATACTCAAAATAAAGTGATAGTTAATTTTCAACAAATAAGAAAAAGGAAATAACTAATACTTGGAGAAAGTTTTCCTTTTTGTCGAATAGCAATCGACATTTCAAAATCTCCATAAGACAACTTATAAAGCTCCATTTGTGAGCTTAAAAGATCTTACATCGCGTCAATGTGAACAATTGTTGTAATAGTTAAAAGCTTTCCTCTATTAACTTCAACTTGCTTAGTAAGATCCAGTCTAAAATAAACACTAGGATTCAAAGATGTCCCAGTTGTAAACAACGGAGAAGAAAGTTGTCTTTCCCTTCTCTCATTAATGATTGAAAGATATGATGTCTACAAAGAAGACCTATGTTTCATATTGGTTTTGATTGCGTCTGTCACTCTCTCCATGGCATCAAAAATATAACTCATTGTTAGCTTTTCTTCACTATCAGCCAAGCGAAGCACCCTCATCTCGGATAACAAATTGGCATTGAGATCAAAATTCTTTGTCTTCCAGTGTAATATTACAAACCTCCACTCCAGCATCAGACCTAGCATATTGAGATGCAATCCACTTGTCACTTGTAAACATTTATCTTAACTCTTTCTTCATTGTAACAAAAGACTGAAGTAATAAAAAATTTGTTGCAAATTTTGTCACAGCAGGACGACACAAATTTCTACCGTAGGTAAATTTCTTTCTCATTAAACTCAATGCTCATGCACGATTATAAATGAACTTTGTCACCTTTTTAGCTTTCTATATAGTCTCATGAACAACAAGAAAATACCTAGGATCTCCTATATTCTCTAGCATTAGGTCAATGCAATGTACAATACAAGGAGTCCAAAACTGAACAATGTGTTATGGCCCTACTTCATTTACAACTTCATCAAATATTGCAAACAAAGTCTCAGTATTTCTAATAGTGCTAAATGCACCAACAGATTTCAAAAACATAGAGTCATTTTTAGAATAAACTAAAAAATTAATAATAGGCTCTTGCCTCTTATTTGTCTAACTATCGCATATGATTGAACATCCATAAGTACCCAATTCACTTTTCTTTCTACCAAATAACTTCTAATTTCAGAAACAGAACAACTCAAATGTTTACCTCTTAAGTCATCAATTGAAGGACCTTTGTATCTCGAACCATAAAAAGTTATTGCATCCCTCATAGGTTGATAATAATAAGACTAAGAAGCATTGAATGAATATCCTATATCATACCACCATCTAGCTACTGCCATATCGACATTGTGAGTCGCATCTCTTGATTGCATTGCACTAAAAATTGAAGGTTGGGCTTCAGAAGTTTTTCGTAATGTAAAGAAACTAGTCACCTACTTTCTTCTCTTCCTCGCATCAGGTTCAGGTACTTCTTTTCGAGCTTAGATGGAACACTACTAATACCACTACCACTACTACTACTACCACTACTACTACTACCACTACTACTACCACCTTCAACATTTTCACAATCACCACGGAAATTAGAAAACGAACTTCCACTACCAATTTCAAAATTCAACCTTTCCCTTCTATCTTTCTTATGTTGATATTCTTCAAACAAAATTATCACCTGTCACTTCACATCATGACTTACTTTTTTATATGGTTATATATCTTCTTTAACTCCAGCTAAATGTTTCTTTAATCGGCTGATTCCTCTACCTTTTAAATACTTGTTACAAAACAAACAAATAGTATGGTTCCTTATACCGGGAGCCAATGTAGTATGAGCCCAAGCCAGATCATTATATCTTCCTAAAGTGGGTTGATCAGGAGTACTTTAACTTCTTTCCATTTATATGTAAAAATAAATAAATTCTATATCAAAATAAATAACATATAATTTCATTACACAATATGCATATCCATCTTATATAATATAACTCATTTTGTATTATTACATTATACACAATTCAATTTCATGGAACACAATTCACCATAAGTCAAAAACTAACAATTCAATTATTCAACATATATAATTACACAAAACATACATAAACAATTTTCATTTCCAAGAATCGCAAAACATACATAAACAATTTCCATTTCCAATAATAACAAAACATTTATAAAACAATTTCCATTTCTAATAATCACAAAACATCTAAAACAATTTCCATTTCCAAAAATCATAAAACATACATAAACAATTTCCATTTCCAACAATTTTCATTTCCAATAATCACAAAACATTTATAAAACAATTTCCATTTCCAACCATTTTCAATAATTTCTATTTCCAATAATCACAAAACATTCTTAAAACAATTTTCATTTTCAACAATAGCAAAACATACATAAATAATTTCTATTTCCAATAATTTTCAGCAATTTCTATTTCCAATAATCATAAAACATTCATAAAACAATTTCGATTTCCAACAATCACAAAACATACATAAATAATTTTCATTTCCAACAATTTTCAACAATTTCCATTCCCAATAATTACAAAACATTCATAAAATAATTTTCATTTCCAACAATCACAAAACATACACCAACAATTTCCATTTCCAATAATCACAAAACATTCATAAAACAATTTCTATTTCCAACATTTTTCAACAATTTCCATTTCCAATAATCATAAAACATCCATAAAATAATTTCCAATTCCAATAATTTTCAACAAAGCATACATAAACAAATTTCATTTCCAACAATTTTCATTTCCAATAATCACAAAACATTCATAAAACAATTTCCATTTCCAACAATCACAAAACATACATAAATAATTTCCATTTCCAACAAATTTCAAAAATTTCCATTTCCAATAATCACAAAACAATCATAAAATAATTTCAATTTTCAACAATCACAAAACATAAATAAATAATTTCCATTTCCAACAATTTTCAACAATTCCCATTTTCAATAATCACAAAACATTCATAAAACAATTTGCATTTCCAACAATCACAAAACATACAAAAATAATTTCCATTTCCAACAATTTTTAACAATTTCCATTTCCAATAATCATAAAACATTCATAAAAAAGTTCCATTTCCAACAATTTTCAACAATTTTTATTTCCAAAAATTACAAAACATTCATAAAACAATTCTCATTTCCAACAATTTTCAACAATTTCCATTTCTAATAATCACAAAACATTCATAAAACAATTTTCATTTCCAACAACCACAAAGCATACATAAACAATTTCTATTTCCAACAATTTCCAACAATTTAATTCAAAGTTTTAAATATGAGGGTCAAGTTGAAGGGTATGATCTGATTTACATAATTGTCAAATAATGAATGACATATCTTATATAATTGTTCATACACATCCATTCATAACATGATGATCAAGTTGAAGGATATATTTATAACATGGTGATCAAGTTGAAGGATATAACTTCTTTGAAATGTTTTTTTTCCTTATTTAAAGCTTTGAATCTTCTTTTCATTTCTAACAAACTATAATATTACACCATTCTATATTTGGTTCTTAAATATATAAGTTGCTTTTACGATTTTTAATTGACATTAATTAGTCTAAGTATAAATGATTGGAACCTACAACATGTTCATAATTTGAAAAAAAAGTTCTTTTTGCAATACATTTATTGCATCATACTTTCACACATTATCTATTATAAATATTTATGATACCCCACACATATATATATTACCAAATAATTCAACATATTTTATATTCGAATAAATATTTACCCAAAATTAATACTCAAATACTATCATTAACTACAACCGAATTATTATTAATTTACAATTGCATAATTTTATTCTCAATTAATTATTTACCTAAAGTCAATACCCAAATACTAAAAATGAAATGTCATTTCACAAATTTTAAGAATGTGTCAATTAATGATTTAAGTCTTTGCAAGTTTACAACGTTAGTATTCTCGGTTTAAATTTTTAATTTAAGTTGTTTCGACTTTCAACTTATAAACTTTCAATTGAATCAATTCAATTCATCAACATCATCACATATTCACATTTGCTCATGCATTTCATATATCCAGAAACTTATCTTAAATTTCTCTTAATCGGATAAACTTAAACCAATCTTCATAATCAAACCAGAAATCAACCAAACAATAATTCAAGTCCAATGTCCAATCCAACCCACGCAAATCACAAAACCAAGACAACACCGTGACTCATTCAATTCAACTACAATATTCAAATCACAAATGACAAAATTGTGAATCATTTAACATTTTAACTCCAATATCCAACTCAGATACACGCAAATCGCAAATCATAAAACCAAGTTCCAACCAATTTACAAATCCAAGATCCAATCGAATCACAAAATTACATTCCAACTTTCAACATCCAAGTTCCATCCAATTCACAATAAAAAATGAAATTAAGCAGGAAAAAATTTGAAAACTCAAAAAGCACACCCAAAAATCAATTCATAAGCTTCGAGATTTGGGTTGGGTCTTTGGGTTGGCTGACAAGTCACAACTTCGGGTGTAGATTTGGGTGAGCAGCGGCCTTATCTCCTCCTTCAGACGTTCATTGGTGGCGACGACGTGGTGCGATGGTCCTCATAGAGGAGGGTTGAAGAAGGTGGCATCGTCGGGTGACTTTGCTTAAAGGAGCCGAGGATCTCTGTCCTCTGATGCTGGCGTGGATCGAGGAGGATTAAGAAAGGAATAGCACTGCTGGAGAGGGACTAGTATCATTGAAGATGAAGAGGAGAATGAGAAAGAGAGAACGGTCATGGTGGGTGAAATAGAGAGTCAGTGAGAGAGAGAGAGAAAAAATGAGAAGGAAGGTTCGAGACTCAGGAGACATAGCAAAGATAGGGGGTCGTTTTAGGTGTAAATTTCCAAAATTTGCAAATAGGCCCCTGATATTTTCCAAATTTATGGTACCAGCAGAAATTTTGGATACCGATCGGTACTGAATGAAAAATAGCGGTATCGACCGGTATCACCTGGCGGTACCAAAGGAAAGAACATCGTTCCGTACCGGCTGGTGTTATTAGGTGACTAATGTACTGGCCGGTACGGAACGATATTGGTTCCTTTATTGTTAGGTGACTAATCTAATCTTCGTGGGAACAAGATCTTTTATATTACAAGTTACGACTTATATACTTGCAATATGAAAGCTTTTTTTTATAAAACTATAAACAATTATCATTATTAAGTTATTGAAGTTAATCACACGTTAGTACAATGATAATCAACAAATAAGAAGGGGGGTTGAATTGTGTAAACTTTTTCATTTTACCCTTCTTTTTAATAACACTTGTTTAATTCAGATTTACTATAACTTTTGTAAATGAGAAATCAAAAACACAAGTAATTAATAGAGAGAGTT
>JAOSBP010000008.1:12170691-12180919 GCA_027563825.1 Erythroxylum mucronatum | reverse complement strand
TACCTCCGACTTCCTTTGTCTGCTTTTTGTATCGTCTGTTTTTTGCTTTGTCTGTTTTCTTCTTCGCATAAGCTTTCGTCTGCTTTTCGTAAATCTTCCGTCTGCTTTTTGTTCTAGTAATCTTGCGTCTGCTTTTTCTTCTAGTAAGCTTGCGTCTGCTTTTCCTTCGCATAGCTTTCCGTCTGCTTTTCGTAAAGCTTCCGTCTGCTTTTCTTCTAGTAAACTTGCGTCTGCTTTTTCTTCTAGTTAGACTTGCGTCTGCTTTTTCTTCTACTTAGACTTGCGTCTGCTTTTTCGTAAAGCTTCTATCTGCTTTTCTTTACTTAGGCTTGCGTCTGCTTTTCCTTCTAGTTAGACTTGCGTCTGCTTTTCTGCTTCATAGCTTTTGTCTGCTTTTTCTCTGCTTAGACTTGCGTCTGATTTTTGTTAATGTGTATTTCGTCTGCTTTTCATTTTGTCTTCTTTTTGTTTGTCATCAAAATCTTTCAATACGTAAAGTCAATTTTGACTTAATAGTTATATATACAACAATAACAACAACAACAACAATCCAGTGAAAGTCCCGCTAATTTATTAAGTTTAATTTAATTTCTCTTAATGTTTAATAATTTAATTTTTTATCTACTAAGAATTTTAATAAAATAACCAGTTCTATAAATCTAATTTGCCTTAATTATAATAATTTTTTAGCAGATTGAGTTTATGAGGAACCAAGTTTTATAGATGAGAGTGACTTGGAAGATAATCTTGGATAAGAAAATATTAATTTATCATTTGGTGCATCGAGCTTGAATTATAGTGATGATGAGAATCTTTTTAATAATGAAAACTTCGTACCAAATGAAAATTATGGCCAATGCTATTTAAGCATATATGTCATTGAATAAAGTTTTAAGTTATTCATTTTTTTCTCTTTTCTTTTAATTTCACATATATTTCATGTATATGTTAAATTTTGCATATGTAATATAAATATCAAACTTTTAACTGTAAGCTCTTTTTTGTTTTAGATTCCATTTTTACTTTGTTTTGTTCCTAACTAAGAATTTTTTTCATAAAGTTAAATAATGCATTAAATTAACAAAAGGGCATTATACAAAATAGATAACCGCAAAGATTATTGCATGAAAACAACATATTGGTCTTGTTTGGTAAATGTCTTATCAACCATTTTTTGGCATATTGAAAGGTTTTTTTTTTTAAACATTGGCGTGTGCGCTCAGCGCATATTATTCATATCCAAAGATAAAGCGTCATACAGAAAATGAGGAGGGCATACCCCCCATTCAAAATCAGACATAGAATTGGCCGCCCTAGAGTTCGTATGGGCAACCAGATTCGCTGACCTCTTAACAAAAGCAGTGGAAATAAATTGATGCTCGTGAAGAAGAGCTTTACAATCCTCAATAATCTTGGAAAAATAAGATGGAAAACTATGTACGGATGTCAAAGATTGAGTAATGATTTGACAATCCGTTTCCACGCAAATAGGAACATAAGGAAGACCTTTTATCCAGCTTAATGCCTCTCGAAAGCATAATGCTTCACCGAGTTAAGGGTCTCTCCATCTCGGTACTATCATTAACTTGCTCGCACAGTTGAGTCCTTTGCAGTCACGGATTACCATTCCTAATCCAAAGCAGCCAGAGGATAAAAGTGCCACATCGACATTGCATTTAAAGTGATTTGGTAGTGGTGCTTGCCATTTGGATGGATATATGGATGGAATCTTGGCTGAGGAGTGGGTTCGCCTATGCTGTGCAGTCGTCCATTCTACTAAGGCCGTGGTGGCTCGTCAAAAAATTTAGGAGGGGTCCCTAGTTTTCTGCTGCCAGATAAGTTCATTGCGGTAAGTCCATAGACTCCATAAAATCATGCAAGTCTCCTCCTGTTGTGTCTTTGGGCGCCCCAACATAATAGCAGTCAACCAGTGGTGTAACGTGACATTAGGAGATAAAGACAAGTCCACAAAAAAAGAGACCAAACAGAGCGAGCAAAGGCACAATGAAGAAATAAGTGATTTTCAGTTTCGGATGGGCTGTCACAAATGGGGCAATTATCAATTATATCAAGATGTCTTCTCTTTAGATTGGCCCTCCACGGAATTACCTTTCTGAAAAGCCTCCAAATGAATAAGTGGACCTTACCTGGAATACATAATTGCCAAAGCTTCTCCCATGGGAACCCTGTATCTCGAAACTCCACATGCACCTCTTCCATAGCCATTCTATAGCCTTCTTTAACTCTATACTCACCTTGATTATTCAACAGCCACAACCAATCATCCTTGCACTGTGAAAAGCTGAGTGGAATCTTTAAAATCAATTCTGCGTCTCTTTGAGTAAAGGTGCTTCTGATTCTTGCTTCATTCCATCGATGGTTGAAAGGTTTTAGTTGTTCTACCATATCAAACTGTTGATAATTATGTTTAGTAATCAGCTAATTGAGTTGACTGATTGAACTCAATCTGCTAAGGAGTGTTTTCCTTCGGCGATAAAGAAATTAAGGGACTAAAAGATTATTATATCCAAAAGGTATTACAAATTACTCAAAGAGATAGAGATAGAGATAGATAGATATAAAGATAAAGATACAAATTTGACTTAATTTATACAAATTTTAAAAAGTTAGTCATTAAATTAAAATTTTAAAATAGTTAATATTAAATTAAAATTTTCAAAAAAATTAAATACTTTTAAATTTGTTATCTTCAATTATATTACGTTAATTACTTTTGTATGGACCCAATATTTAGTTCCCTTTTTATATCAATATTTAATATATAATATTATTATCACTTCCATATTGTGTTTAATTCAATTCAGTTTAATCTAAAATTAATTATTCAAATTTAAATTAATTATTTTTATCTAAGTTTAAATTTTAAGAGATTAATATAAACATTTTTTTCAAAATAAATTTATTTTAATTTAATATATTAAAAATATAGTTTCAATTTTTAAATTTTTAAAAAATAAAATTAAAATAAAAAATTATATTTCCTTAAATTAGAAATTAAAACGATATTATTTTTATAGACGCAATTTCATATTAAGCTTGTTGGTGCTGCATTTGAGGAAAAACTCCTAATGTGATATGACCGAACTCATTCTCACTCAATTTTATTTTTAGTGGCATTTTAGTAATCTTTCAAGTTCTTCAAATGGCCTTTTGTGATGCAAATCTAAGAAGATATCGAAAATTTTTAAATCAAGCTCATTTGTTATTATGAAGTTGTATTGAGAGGGCTTTCGATGTTCTTAAGACTCGATGGAAAATATTAGAGAAAATGATGGTGTTGACTTCTTTTGCTCTATCTGAATTCTTATGAGAATATTCAAAGAAATATTAAGATATAAACTACTAATACTCATGTCCTTATAATTTTGTAAGTCAAACCCTCGTAAGTCATTTTACATGTAAATTGTTAATACTAAACAGTTAATTTTATCAAATATCGTTAAATAAACAATTGATGTTATTTACTAGTAAAATCAACTATATTAATTCATTGTTAGCTAACCACTGATAGAATCAGTTAACAGCTAATGCAATCTACCGATTACCAAACAAGCCATTACAACCCAAAAGGGATCTAGTTCACTATACTAACAAGTACAACTCCAACTTATGGGCTTAAAACTCCCTTCAAGGGTGACGTTTTTATGATATGTGTTTTAATTCAGTTTCCAAGCTTCAATAATATAGGGGCTATATGATAGTTTGATCTTTTGGCAAATCAGTTGTTCCCTTGTAGAATTCATAAACTCATATAGTAATACATCCTTGTATTTAGCTTTTTCTTAGAAGGCCCTCATATTCATAGCAAGACAATTGCATTGCTTAAAATTATTTTGGAGACTATATAGTCTCCTTTACCGAGCATATGATTTCTGCTTGACCATTCCATAAGATTAGGCCAAAAAGAAGGTGAGGGTGGGGGGTCATACGATTGAGTAATTCTCCTCCAAAATGCAATCAAAGTAATTACATTCAAATAAGAGATGTTTAATTATTTTCCTTTTTTAAGTTGCAAGGCTGACATTTGCTATAAATATTCAAAAACTTGTGAGTCCTATCTCTTCTGGGAAGTTTGCAGTTAAGGGCAAGGCATAAGGTAAATGCAACTTTAGGAATGGATAAAGGAAACCATACAAAGTTAAACCAATCGACTTTAAGGCTAGTTTGATTTGGGTTTATTAATAGAATGAAATGCAATGTAATATTATTTTATCGTTTGTGATGAGGGTTTATAATGAAATGGAATGGGATAAGATGAAAGAGGGGGGGTTTCATACTATATCTCATTCTATCCTAAACAATAAAAATGAAAAACCTCCGATTTAGAGAGTTTAAAATGAAATGTAAAATAATAAACAACTTTACACTATATTACATTAAAAATCCTTAATCCAAACAACATTTCACAATATTACATTATGAACCCTTCCGTCCCTCCTAAACAACAATTTTATAATATTACATCCATCCCATTCTATTTCATTATAAACCATTTCATTATAAACTATTTGATTCCATTCCTTTAAAAACTTTATGTCCAACTAAATATAGCCTAAAGAGAGGGAGGTGGCGGGTACGAACTCTCGTTCTTATGCTTACAAGCCTAGTTATATCATTATCATATGACATTTTAATATGATAAGTTGTAATATTTTAAGTATTTTATATTATTTTTAGTTTTATATCTACATGATAATCAGATAATCTTTTTCTTATATTAACAATGGTTGTTATATGGTAATCGTGATTATTATTGATAATATTAATAAGACTAAAGAGATAATTGTTATATTAAATCTATATTATTATGATTTTTGAGATATAGTTGAAATAAAGTTAAACATTATAAAGCACAATTTGAGAGATTATTTTGTAATTTTATAAAATATAGAAATTATATTATACTTTTTAAAAATTATCTAAAATAGCACATGATATTGACGTATGGATATCATATCATACTATAACCAAATTTAGCATCAAGCCATGTACGTTATTTGCAATATTGATAATTAGGACGAATTTTCCTTTCTTATATATACTTTGAACATGTAAAATAAGTAATTGACTACTTGAATGTGATATCTTGCGTTTTTATACAACTAATATTTGGAAAAAAGAAAAACCTTTAATGCACACCTACATTTTTCGTAAATTGTGGAGATTGACAACCATTAATAACGATCAAGTTCGACACTCACCAGTTCATGGTAATTCTTTCTCCATATAGTAAGTGACAAGGAAATGGTAAAAAAGGACGTCATATAGAAGGGAGATATAATTTTCAAATGACTTTCTATCCATGTTTTCGGCTGCTGGTAGAGGGCGAAACAAAAAAAATATTTTGTTGTAATCTTAGATCGTTTTCTGTTCGTTGCTCGAGAAACAGGAAATACACAATATTAGTTTTGATAACCGAGTCCAAATCTTCTGTTGAATATTATGGTATTTTATTGTGTCCAATAAATCTCAGTCATTTATTTATGGAATTTATTGCGTAAATAACCATGTGTTATGCAAAATTGCTAAAAAACCCTGACATATAAAAATTAGCAAAAAAAACCTTGGTTCAGTCGGATTCTGCTGAATCAGATTATCGTCGTTTTGATCCATACCCTGCATGATTCTGATTGCGTGATACCTGCAAAACAGATGAAGGCACGCCGGGAGTTGTTTCCCGGGAGGCCTCTCCGACGCTCAAGTTAGTATTTTTGTAGGGTTTCTACCGCTGTAATCAGAGATCAATGGGGTTGCAGTGTCATACCTGGATTATGGCAGAATTATACCTTATATATGCCGTGGATGCTAGGTTTACATAGGTTATTATGTTTGCATGGGAGTCTGACACCCAATGGGCAGAATGGGCTGTGGTCGTTGGGCCGCTGATGCCCAGGTATATATATTCATTGGTACACTTGTTAATATCGTAAAATAACTTTTAGCAGTCTTAACCCCTTATGCACTTTTTCTCCATTTAGAATATACGTCTTTCAAAAAATATATATTACGCATTAAAAAGAAGCTCCTTAGGAGCTTGTAATTATCCCTAATTAATAATGGAAAATATTTTTTATTACTGTTATATTAAATTATGAAATAACTAAACAGACAAAATATGTATATATAATCATATTGCTTACCTTTTGTTTATAACGATAGACTAACTATTATAATATTTAAAGCACGGATAAATTTAGCAAACGTTATAAACTAACACTTTACTATAATATTTTTAGAGTCTAAGTTGATTATTGCATTCCTACCAACAATAGTTAGCAAAACTCTCTCCAAAGGTTCTCGTTAAGATATGTGCTAAACTATTTTATTAATTAATTTTGGGCATTATTTGTAATTGGACAAAGTTTGACATCTTTGGAATTTTACTATACTAAGTTATCTATCTTATGTGGGAGTCTCATGTGAAGATTAAAATCCTATTGAGGATAGGAATTAATTGGAATCAAATTACCATATCTTGAATAATATATGATGTAGTTGTTTTGTGATTTTTGGACTCTTATTTGATAGCCTATTTTAGGGATAATGGCTATCTAAGGTAGCTGAATTTTTGGAGATTCTATTGACTATTTTGCAACTGCATTCTTGTTGTCTTTTATGTGATTTTTGGGGTTGTACTATTGTCATTTTTGGGTTGAAAAATAACAAGCATATTATGACTTGACAGTTGAAATTTTTGGGGTATCTTGGATTATTTTTTTGTAGTTGATTTCACAGGGATATCATCCACATCTGGCTGCTGCATTTTCCTACGTGTTGTGTGATTTTCTGGGCTGTCTTTGTTGTTTATTGTGCACTGGCAAAAATCTTCAACAATTTTTGTGTATTTTGCAGCTCCATTGTTTGTAACGTTTCAGTGAAGAAACATTTATTTTGTTAGTGATTTTTTTGTTGCTGTACGTGGGATGTTCCAGTGATTATATCTAAGGTCTACAACAGCTTTCTTGGTAGACAACTTCCTAATCTTTCGTTGACGGAGCCACTTTGTTAGGGGAGTTGTTTTCTTATCTAAAGTGTTTTTAATTATGTCCTTAAAGTTTAATTCACTTGAGTTGTTTGATTCTTATTTTGAATATTATTGAGAAAATCTTCTGTTGAGGTTAGCACGAAGCAGTCGTGCTATTGGATGTGAATTAATTTTATAGGGTGTGAGGACGAGGGATAGTGTCAAGGGTTGGGTGAGTCAGCTTAGTAAAGTTTTGTATAAAACTATTACTATACTTCGATGAAAGTGATTAAGTTGGGTGAGGGCCTCATAGATGTAGGCAAAGTGTCTTGAACTACGTTACCAAATATGAGGTGTTGATTTGTATATTTCGTGCTTAATTTTTCTGCTTTCGTTTATGCTAAAAAATTAACAGTTGTGACACAGTTACTATATAACAAGTAATTGATAGATGCAGTTTAAAGCAATTGTGGCAGAACTAGAATTTTGTGAAACTACATCCTTTCATATTTTTAATTGGTATCAGAGCGGGTCATTGAATCAGAACTTTGTATGTCAAATTGGTACAGATCTGTGTTTCACAATTATGGCTTTAAGAGAAAGGCATCAATCACCAAGCCACCATTGGTAGATGGTTCCAATTATCTTGTGTGGAAAGCACAGATAAGAGTATTCATTCAGGCACAAGGAATAAAATCATGGAACTCAGTTTTAAATGGTTGGACATATCCAGTGACGATTGATGAAAAGGGAGAAACAATGGTTAAAGATAAATCTAAGTGGACAAGGGCTAGAGAAGAGAGAGCGTTTGGATATTCTCAAGCCATGCATGCTATCATTAGTGCAGTTAATGAAGGTCTCTTTTTCATGATATCAGCTTGTGAATTGGCGAAAGAAGCACGGAACACTTTGGAAACTATACATGAGGGATCGAAATCTATGATAGCCTCAAAACTTCAGATGTTAGCTGTGAGATTTCAAGAGTTGAAGATGGATAAGAGCGAAATTATTAAAGACTTCCATGAGAGACAGCGTGACATAGCAAACCAATCACATCAACTTGGGAAGAAGTATTCGAATCTGAAACTTGTTAAGAAGACATTGAGATCATTGCTTCTGAGATTCATACCTAAAATTGCAGCCATAAAAAAAGCCCAGTATATCAATGAATTGTCTTTGGATAAGGTAATTGGGATTCTAACCAATATTAAGATGAATTTGTTGGGGGATAAACGAGAGAAGAACAAAGGGTTGACATTGCAAGTCGACATTGGTAAACCCATAAATGACATAAAAGATGAATCTGATGAGAATGAGGATATGGTGCTATTGACAAGAAATTTCAGGAAGTGGTTAAAAAAAGTGAAGAAGGATAGACTCGAATTTAGGCAAAATGGTGGGAGCTTATCAAATAATAACTTCGAAAAACAAGCTAAAACTCAAAAGGGTGAAAGAAAAGTGAAAAAAATTCAATGTCATGAATGTCAAGGCTTCAGACATGTGTAAGCAAAATGTGCTAACACTTTGAAGAAGAGAAAAGGGAAGTTCTATACAAGCACTTGGAGTGAGAATGAATCCGAAAGTGAGTATGGTAGTGAAGAGGAATATGCGAGTATTGCTATGTTGGTTGCTTTATACAATAAAAGTCCAGTTGCTTGCTTAACAACAACCAGGAAGGAAGGAACTAATGACGAAACTGTGGATAAATCACTCCAAAATTTTAGAAAAAACATAGATAAATTAGTCTAAAGTTTAACTTCAGATTATAACAGTGATGATAGTGATTCAAAGGACAAAGATGAGGATATTTACAAAGCCTATAAGTTAATGTAGGTAAAGTGGGTGCAAACATGTAAGAAGAATGAAAAGCTAAAGAAGGAAAACTCTCTTCTATGAAGAACATTATTCAAGATTTTGGGCTAAAGCAGTAAACACGTCATGTTACATATGCAACCGATTATATCTTAAAAGTAACTTAAGTAAGACATCCTATGAACTTTAGAAGAGAAAGAAACCAAATATCTGCTACTTTCATGTGTTTGGCAGCAAGTGTTATATTATAAGAGATCAAGAACAACTCAAAAATTTTGAGGGTAAAAGTGATGAAGGGATCTTTATTAGATATTTAACAAATAGCAAGGCATATCAGGTGTTCAATTAAAGAATCAAAATAGTGATGGAATCTATAAATGTTGTGGTGGATGATATACATCACATAATTGACAAAGTAGTTGAAGAAAATCTTCAAAAACAACCTCACAAACCAGTCAACAATGTAAAGAAGCAAAAACCAAAAACTGCCCAGACCTTCAATTAGTTGCTGCTGGTGAAGGAACTATCCAGATAGAAGATAACTCAGTTGCTTCAAAAGTAGAGGCCATCCATGCACGTGATGATGTAGTCAATCTTTTGAATAATGGAAACTCATAGGAAGATGTTTATAACAAGGATCCACCATCAAGAATCAGAAGTCATCCTATTGAGAACTTAATTGGAGAAGCCAATGATAGAAGGAAGATAAGAGAGAGAAAAAAGGGTAGATTATCGAGAACTTGCTAGACTTTTATATTACACTTCTTCATTTGAACCTAAAAATTTGAAAGAAGCCTTACAAGATAAGTTTAGGAAAACAAGTATGCAAGAAGAATTGGCACAATTTGTTCACAATGATGGTTGGGAATTAGGGCCAAGGCCATCGGATATGAATGTAATCAAAACACATTGGGCATTTCAAAATAAAACCGATGATAAAGGCAATGTGACTAGAAATAAGGCAATATTAGTAGCTCAAGGTTATTCTCATATTAAAGGAATTGATTTCGAGGAAACTCTTGCACTAGTGGCAAGACTTGAGTCAATTAGACTACTTTTGGGTATATTGTGTGTGGAGGAATTCAAACACTACCAAATGGATGTAAAGAGTGCATTGAATGGGTTTATACAAGAAGAGATATATGTTGAGCAACCAAAAGTTTTTATTGATTCAATACATGATGATCATGTTTTCAAGTTAAAGAAGGATTTTTATAGTCTCAAGCATGCGCCAAGTGTGTGGTATGTAAGGCTCACCCATTACCTACTCAAGTAAGGATATGAAAGAGGTAGTATTGACAAGACTTTATTTCTTAAAAAATTCAGATCTAACTTAATGATTGCATAGATTTACTGTAGGAAAATCCCGGGAGGTACATCATATGTACCAGGTGCGGAAAACAAAACTTTTTTGTCACCGGGACTTCCCGA
>JAOSBP010000008.1:12145590-12168679 GCA_027563825.1 Erythroxylum mucronatum | reverse complement strand
GTGTTTGAGATTCTAATAATGTAAGTGTGATGTTTGGTTTTGTTTGTCCTGTCTTGGGTGGCATCCATGTATCCTCCTAGGGGGTATTTGGGTGTTACAAATCCTCTGTGCTATCATTTTCTAGCACAGAGGATTTGTAATGCTGTAAATACCGAAATATTGACTTAATCTATTTATCAACTCAAAATTCAATTACCAAGAAGACGACGATCGCCCATATATTCATATTGTTTTTGTTTGTTTTTCTTTGAACCTGTCAATCACATGTTGTTCTATCGTTCGACCTCTAACAACATCCACAAATCTATTTCGAGAAATCTCAAATTCAATTTGAAAGGAAAAATGTAAGAAATGCTACCATCTAATTTTTCTAATTTTTTCTTTTATATGAAAAATCTTAATTTTCATGTTCTTGGATTTAATTAAAATAACAACTAAAGTCAAATTTTAATTATAATTATGAATTAATCCTTATAAAATCAAATATCACATATTGACCTTTAAGGTTTCTAAAACTTCTCAATTAAGTCTAACTTAATTCAAATTTCACTTTCTCCTTTATAAACCTTGTATGTGTGACCCATTAGGTATCTAATATATTGGCTATGATTATAAATTCTTATTCTAATTCATAATTAGAATCAGATAAATTAAAACTCATTTTAATTTATCTTTAATTCCCTAATTAAACAATTTATAATCATAGATCATGATTGTCGTTTAGCAACATGTCATGACTAGCCAAATATTAAGAATGTTAAAATAGTTTGACTTAACATGTCCATGCATGGCTATAATGTATAAATTAATCCTTTCGTCATCTAATGTTCCAATTGGAATTAGAGTATGAAATTCATGTCAACTCTAAATAATCCAACCATGTTCGTTCTTGCTAATTAGTAACTGATTTATAATTGATATTTGAAAACAACTTTTCAAAATTTCAATTTACTTCAGCCAGAGATTCCCAAAATCATTACTAATCAAGAACAACAGAACATTCTCCCTAACTACTTTAGGACAACGAATTCTTTATTGATTTACTCAACTATCTCCACATAGTTCACACTATATCCAATAACTACCAAATTGAACTATTCCACGAATAGAACATAAGTAGCATCAAAACATAATAATTCCTATATGAGATAACTTTGGTAATCTCAAATCTAAGGACTAATTATATAACCATCATCATGAGATAATCCACAGATACACAATCAATGTTCCATTTGGGATTCTCATAATTGGGTCAATTCAGTGAACTTATTCTCTAATAAGCACCCTCATGTTTGTTTAAGTGTCTCCACACTTTAATCTATGAGATCGATTACTTTCTTCATAAATTTTTTCATAAATAAAGACAATCTTTTTCATTCATATTTCAAATTCTTTAATTTTATTTAAATGACTCATATTATATAATATTAGAAAATGGGATTCACGTTTATAAAAAATAATAGATGAACATCAATCAGTCATATTAGATGTCTAATATGACTCATATTATAATAGTAAAACATGTGATTAACCGTTTAACACTATTTAATTTACGTTTAACACATTCTATTATTAATATTAAGTAAATCATTTTTCAATTCAATTTTTAGCTTTTTGTTTTACTTTAATAACGTTTTGATAAAAACTAATACATTTATTAATTAATTAGTCAATTTTTTTAAATTAATAAATTCTTATAAATCAAAATAAAATGATTAATTTTTATTTAACAATCTATTTTTCAATTAAACTTTACATAGAGTTAAAAAATCCATTTCATTCATATTTTAAAATTTTTAATTTTATTTAATCTTTAGCCATTAGTTCAATCTTAAATTTTTTGTTTTACCAATTTAACTTCCAAATTTTTAAAACAATTTTTTTCTTAAAGAAAGTTTTGATTTTTAAAAAGTTAAAGTCTCGTCAATATAACAATTTCAGATATTTTACCATTTGTACATTTAGAATAAGATTAGTTAAAATTCAATTATAATACAGATATTCTAAAAAATGAGTTATTAATTCTAAATATAATATAACTATTTTATGATACTCAATTTCATGATTGTGTCTGCTGACAATTGGGAATTGTACGGCCAACATCTCTATCTCGTTCTCTTAAGAAAAATGACTCATATTATAACATGTGATTCACATTTATAAAAAATAACATCAATCATTCATATTAGATGTCTGCTGCAGCTAAAGTTTAATTTTTTAACTATCTGCTAAAAAGACCTAACTCACTCCAAAAGCTAGTTTAAGAAGAGGAGGTTTGCACACTATTATAAATTGTTGAATGCTTTTATACTTGTTCAATGTGGGGTTCCTGATACCCTCCAGTTCAAAGCAAGACTGAACATCTAATGAACATATTGGACAAAAGGACAAAACCGGGCATTGCCCCAAATCATTAAGACAAGCAGGCTTTGATACCATATTAAAAAGACCTAACACTCTCCCAAAAACTAGCTCAAGAGGGGAGGTTTGCATACTATTATAAATTGTTGAATGCTCTCATACTTGTCTGATGTGAAATTCCTGACACTATTTAATAAAAATATATTATTCAAAGTTCAATTTAATTTAAATTATTTAATTTAAAGAATATCATATTTAGTTTGAGTAACGTAGTAGCGCTTGACTTTTGTGTGTTAAAGGAAAAATTCAGGTGTAGTGACTAAAGTCATCGATGAAAAGAATGAAATAGCGGTAACCAGAAGTTGAGAGAGATGGAGAGGGACCCCAAATATCACAATGAATTAGTTGTAAAGGCATAGTAGAAACACGAGATGATAATTGAAAGGGGAGACGAGTGCTTTTTCCTAATAAACAGGAAGTACAATTATTGGGTATATTTGAGGACAATTTGAATGGAAGAGACAATTTGGAAAGTATGGCGGAGCATGGATGTCCTAGACGTTGATGCCACAGATTGAGTGCAGTGGAGACAGCTTGGAGAGCAATTGGATTTTGAAAACGAAGTGGTATCTTCATGGGGTAAAGATTATTGTGGATGGACCCTGCGAAAAGTGGTGTCTTGGTGTTGAGATCCTTCACAATGTAACCAAAGGGGTTAAATTCAATAAGACAGGAGTTATCTTTAACAAACTTAGCGACAGAAAGTAAATTAGTGGTAAGATTGGGAACAATTAAGACATTGTGTAAATGAAGAGGACGTGTTGGAGTGAGTAAGGTAACATTACCGGTGGAGGAAATAGGAAGGGTTTGTTCATTACCAACAATCACTTGATGGGGGCCACTGTATGGAGTTTCAGAGTCAACAAGGTGAGGATCCGGTGTCATATGATTGGTGGCACCAGTGTCAGGAAGCCATTCGGTGAGAGTATTAGAGGTGAAGGTGGAAGGATTTGAGGGTTCTCGGATATTTAAAGCAGTGAAGGCAGTGGAAAGGTGGGTATGGTCAGGTGGAGGGTGGAGAGGACGATTTCGAGATTCAAAGTATTTGTACCGACAATGGGCTGCAACGTGGCCCCATTTCCAGCAAATTTGGCATTGGGTTGGGGGTTTATTTGAGGGATTGGGCCTGGAAGAAGGATAATTGGGTTGGTAATTAAAGGAGTGGGCTTGTGGGTTGGGGTTATAAGGAGCTGTGGGCTGAGATGGGTGGGCAGGGGCCTGCTGAGACGGGCCAGAGCCAAAGGTCCGCGGCCCAGACGATATAACCGAAGATCCAGGCGATGTAGGGTAATAATGGCGTCGTCCTCCTCCTCTGCTGTGAGATGCGCTGCGCCCGTGGGAAGAGGGAGAAGAGCGATAGCCACCGACAGACGTCGTGAGAGCCGTGTCCGGTGAGGGAGCCGAATGGAAAGCTAAGAGACGTTGCTCGTGGATAAGGAGTTTGGCCCTGAGTTCACCGAAGGAGATGCTGGACTCGCAATTCTCTACCGCCGTGATGAAAGCTTCAAAATCTGCAGATAAGCCATTCAAGGTAAAAAGTATAAGGTCAGAATCAGATATTTTATCACCTATAGCTGCGAGTTCATCTGCCGTGGTTGAGATAGTGGCAAGATATTCAGTGATTGTTTGTTGTCCTTTTTGAATGGTGTGTAGTTTGCGTCGGAGCAGAGAGCGTTGGGAGCTAGATTGTTACATGAAGTGTTGCTTGAGATCGAGCCAGAGATCACGAGCTGTGAGACATCCGATGGCAAGGCGAGCGATGGAAGTGGACAGAGAAGCAGTGAGGAAGCAGTAGACCAGCCGATCGAATTTTTGCCACTTGAGATAGTCAGAGGATTCAGTATATCCATCAACGTAGCCAACAAGATCAGACGTGATAAGGATGGCATGGACTTGATTGCGCCAGATGAGGTAATTGGAATCATCTAATTTGGTAGTAAGAAAATTTGTGATTTAATTGAATGGTAATGTGGGATCTGCCATTGGGTTGTGTTTGTGATGTACTGAAAAAAAAATTGGATGTTTCGTGTGTATTGTTTCTGTGTGAATGGTAATGTGGGAGAAGGGTGTGTTTTATGTCTGTTTGTGCTGTGTGTATGTAGGCTAGGTGTTTGATAAAAGGACTGTTGGCTTGGATGTGTTAGTCGGTAGTAGAACTAGTGTATCAACTCTGATACCATGAAGAAACAGAAGAAAGGAAGTGATTGAAAGTATGTTGTATTGTATTGCATTAGTCTGAGTAACTTTACACTGTATTTATACATGTATATGATATCTGTAAAGATAGCGAAGATCACAAGATAAAATCAAATACAATAAAATCAGATACAATAAGATCAAATACATTTAAAGGAAATCGGATAATTGATGTTGAGATTGCATGAGAATCTTCATATGTTTATCAATTTAATTCAAAGAATATCATATTTAGTTTGAGTTTGTACTCTCGTGAATATAACAATTCATATAATTTTTTTCGTTTGTATATTTATTTAACTACAACACAACAAAAAAAAAGAAAAAGGAAAAAGATTTCGAGATCTCTTATTTATTCATATGCATAAGATAAGACACTCAATAGTCTATTCTATGATTGTGTTTGGACCAACATCACTCTCTTTGATTTTCTGTTAAATTACATCAATCAAATCAACTTGCTTTTGAATTTTTTAACTTATACCCATTCACGAGCAAAGCAATCTTTAAATAAATAAATAAATAATTCTGGGTTGGTTGGCTGGGCCGGCCTTACAAGGCCCAACCTCAGGTTCAGATGTCAACGGCACGGTCACAGGAGATAATCTCTCATGCAAACGTAAAGACTCACGTAAAGACCTAAACCTAGCGGTAACCCTAGGTATATAAGGTACTATTCTTCCCTAATTCAGGTACGACATCTCAAACCTAATTTTCCTACTTGTCACAACCGAAACCTTCACAGAAAGACCGACTTGAGCGTCGGAGGGGCCTCCTGGGAATCAACTCCCGGCACGCCATTATTTATTTTGTAGGTATTCCATAGTTAGAGTCGCACAGATCATGGATCAGAACAACGACGATCAACCCCAGCAAAATCAGGCTTAACCAAATTCAAAATTAAATTACAATGCTATTATTTTAAAGAACGAACCTGTTATTACACGAGACTCATTGAATTAAATTATATTTGGTAATTTCCAGACGTTCATCTTTGTTTCTTATACTGGCATTGTTCACTAAGAAGCTGTCATGTTCTCAGCGTGAACAACATGCTGAACTGCTACAAGCAAAATCTGGGCCACATGGTAACAGATCATGGCGTTGGAAGCTCCACGTCAACAGAAAAATAAACGGTCCCATAAGATTTCACTTCAATCGTCAGACTAACGCCATGATCTTGAAGTTGAAGGCACGTCTCTTCGTTTTGTCAATTTTCTGTTTACATCAATTGGATTGGCTCTCTCTTCCGAACGTTCCAAAGATTACCTTTACCACAGAAGATGAAAAGAAAAGGAAGAAACGATTATTCGCACTCTCCAAACTCCAATCAATGCTTTTTACTTTCTTCCATCTATGGTAATAAGTAGAGTTCAGTTTGGATATTACTCTATCTATATTTATATATATTTTTTATAACTTAACTCATATCTATATCTATATCCATTAGTTTTTACGATTTATTACTCATATATAAATTTATTAGATTGTTCGAGTTTTTGAATATCCATCGGATTCTATAACACATAAAAATATAACTTCTAAATATAAAATATAAAAAGCAGATTTATGTGAACGCTTATATCAAAATTACTTTAATAATAATAAGTCAAGATTTTGATTTGTATGTCTTAAAAAACTATAAAATTAGAATAATAAAAATCATAATGTCTAGTGCAAAGACAACATATATTTTTCACAATCAAGAACTGAAACAAAGACTGAAATATCCAAAGCTTCAAATTGTCCTTGCGTAAACTTCACAACATTCAAAACTCCATCTTCATATCATTTGCATTATTATCTTCCTATAAGAAAATAAAATATGATAAAAAAGGTGAGGAATGAGGAGTAAATTGGAGATTTTAAAGTTGTTTTTATCAGAAAATATTAATATTTTATTATATTTAACAATAAATATTCAAGAAAAATAGAAAAATAGAATTAATAAAAAACCGGTAGGATATGGATATTCATCAGTTCGGGTTATCACTAGACCCGTATCTAAATCCATATCTACATCTACATCTATTTTTCAACATCCATTTAAAATCCAGTTAAAATCCATTTTTTAGTTTCCATGTCTATTTTTCGGATCGAGTAATACAAATATTAATCGGGTTGAAAACCTACTGACATTCCTAAAAAAAAAAGCTTGTCAGAAAGAAGGATGTCTTGAGCTAAGTAACCCCGAAGCAATCTGATTCTAGTTGCGGGCCGAAATTCGGCAACCAATTGCTGGCTCAGGCAAGGATCGAGAAAGACTTACTGGCTTGGATTGTCTCGAGCTGCTAAGAATGATATAATTCTTAAAAAAAAACCCTATGCATAAGCTTCGGCGACTAATTTTTAGTTTGTGAATAAATGAAACCTCGTAATGTGATAATTATATAATTAAACTCGGTTTTCGGCTCCGTTTCTAGTTTTGTTTAAATTAATATAATTAATTATATAACGTTTTATTAATAGTACACTATTACTCAGTATAAGAAATTATTAACATTCTTAATATTTTATAAAATAATAATACGCATTAAGAGAGATTAATTACTATATTTTGTGTAGAAAGTTGAAATACTTATGTATATATTTGAGGTTTAAATAATTTTTATATACTGTGAATGTAACAATTTTGATCATAAATATTATTTTATTATAAAAATGTTAATCAAATATTGAGCAAAAAAAGTTATTAACATATTCATACAAATAAAAATTTTAACATCAAACCAAAATTACAAATTTTAAAGCCATTAACTTTTTACTTATTTAATAATTTATATTTTTCGTAAGTTATAATTACGTTACTTAAAATTTTTTATTATCACCTTTCATAATACCTTTCTTGAAAATCATTAAAAATTTAATTAATATAAATTACTTTTTTAATATTGTAATTAACAAATATTCAATAATCACTCTACTCCTTCATATACAAATATAAAATATATATTTTTTTGTTATATAAATACAATGACATTTATAAATGTAAGAAAAAAAAATAAGAATCACTAAAAACTTAATGTATAATATTAATTGTGGTATATATTTAACTACTTAAAAAATATAATATATTTTCATAGTACTAGCATATAAATAACAATTACAATAATGTTTGAAATAGGTGAAGATAGTATTTGAAGTTAATTAAACTTCTTATAAATTGATAATTTTTAATTTATGTTATATTTTAAATTTATAATAAAATTTAACATTTTACAAGTTTAAAAATCAAATTAAAAATTTAATAATAAATGCATTAAGAGAATAGTTATAATAATCTTATCAAATTACATATTTGTACTAAATATGGTAAATTTCTTATTTTTTTATTACATGTTGATAAATATTAACTGATTATATTTTTAGTTATGCTTCAATTTTGTAAACATATTCGTATAGATAAGTTTATATTTATCTTGAATTTATAATGTATTTATTTCGAATAATAAAAATAACTAAATTCATATTGTGTCCTTATTTTAAGAATACATTTACTAAACCATAATTTATATCATGTCTTAATTTTATAAAATGTATTTTGAATAAATGTAAAGCCAATAAACATAATATGCTATATCATGAATAGTTATCATTAAATTATTTATCGGAAGCAACCTCTCAACTAATTAGGGGTAAGACTGCGTATTGTTGAATCTTCCCAGACTCTACGCCTCAGCAGGACTTCTGCTAAGTATTGATGATAATGATGTAATTGAGAAGAATTCTTTCGTTAATATATAAAATGATTTAATTTTAATATCTACTTCAATTTACAAATGCATTATATATTATATTTTGGTTTTATAAATATATTTATTTAAAAATGTGAATTGATAAAAATAATGTTTTGATTTTGTAAATATATTTAGAATAATTAATAGTTTATTTCAAAATTTTATAAACATTAATTTAATATAAATGTAAAGTAGGAGCATTTTCCCTCGGATACGAATAGATTGTAATAGGGCTGATTTATCCGTTTAGGGCTTCAGCCGAGTTGAGTTTAGAACAGAATAAGATATTGCTTACATGCAAGTTTGCAAGACCAATCCAACTAACATGTTTGGGCCTATGATTTCACTGAAACTTGGATGATGTAGCTGCTCTCAATTTGGGTTTTGGATTTCAAAGAACATAAGTATACCCTACAAGCCACCCTGCCTACTATAAGAGTTCTCCTCGCACTCAGTGTGTCGAGGAGATCATCCCCCAGCTAGTTTGCGGCTGAATGTTAGGGTTGAGAGGAGGCAGAATCTAAGGTCTCGTTAAGCTGGGTTTTGCAATTCTTTTGATTTCTGATGTGGGTTTGTGTTAAAATTTGTTTTTTGGTAATGCACTAGTACTGAGGCCCTGTCTAATATTTGGATTAGCAGTGGCCTAATCTTTCATGTGCAAAATGGACAAAAGGGATGCGCTTTGCAGCTTAAACTTTCATGTTTCTGCTGCCTGTAATTGCCCTGACAATGATTTTGCCAAATGATTCAGTAACAACTCGACTTGTGGGTTGTAAACTTGGAAATTTACATGATTCAATAGCACCATTTTCCGTACTGCCTGGATTGAGTTCCAAACTTTGACAAAACCGGTCATTTCGAAAGAAAGCCGCAATCTTTTATGTTTGGCTTAGTGTTTTTAGGCAAAAGGTTGATTGTAGATGCGCTGCGGTAGGAAAAAATCTATGTTGAACTTTTGTATGTTCTATTTAGTTAAGGATTTCAGCTTATATATTGATGTCTTGGAAAAGCTCATTAGATTTGTCGCCCGAGTCTGTCCTACATAATCATCAATAAGGTGGTGAATGACTTTTGTATCTGATTCCTTAAAGATTATCCTTTCATCTTTTCATGTAACTGGTCCGCTTTCAAAACTGCCGATACGTCGGCGCTTAGCAGTTTTGCAGTGTATATGACAATTCAGTACAATTATCGGTGACTACTTAATAATTCTCCGAAATGACTCAACGTATTCTCCAACTTGACGCATAACTCTGAACTTGTGGACGTGTAGATAGGTAGTGGGACTCTCTGCTTAGGCGGCAGGAGACAAGGATGCAGTTATATTAACTTGTATCTGAAGGGGCAGTGTATAATTGTACTGATCTATTATTGTAGCTGAATTCTTTCACTGCTCTAATTAGGACTTGGATTTGAAAAACCTATCCAGTCTAGGGATTTACTTTGATGTCAAGCTATACGTGCCAGCATGATTGATGATGGTTGGACCATCCAATCAAGTTTTTGAGTCGCAGCTTTTGCATATTGTACTAGGTCTTGCTGAATAGCACAGTAGTTGCCATCGTTTAATGTTTTGGTTAATTAGCAGTTGCCAGAGGTCCACACTCTTCTTAATGGAGAAGACCAGAAGTACTATTGTCATGGGGCTACTGCTTTTGTCACCATATAGCAATGATCAAGAAAATAATTATAAATATCACGATATTGCAAGTAAGATTTGTCATATATTGGAAAGGCTTTTCAGGTTATTGTTGCAGTCTGTTAGATGTCAGGGTTCTAGCTTGGTGAACATTTTTTGGTTATGTGCCATGAAACTTCAAGCTCAGTCCTTTGGCACCAAATTGCCATGTCTGTTTTTATGTCTAACAGCGCCGGTTCAATGCGCATCACCTGAAGTTTTATTAAATGAAGGCTAAGCTAATCGTGATTCTAATAAGTCGTAGGCATTGCATTCTTTATGACAGAGGTGCCTATGTGGATGAAACGAGTGCATCAAGTCCAAGCAACCTGAAACCACGTAAGAGACTTGAGATATACACATTGATGCTGTCGCTGTCGAAAAAGCTAGCTAAAAAGTCTGAGCTTGGTAATTAAGGTTCATTGATGGTCTTTATAGTCCCTGGAATTAGATAAAAGCATTCTGTTGAATCTAGACATTGTTCATTTAAACCTATGACTTGTTTGATTAATTCAGCGTGATTTCCTCTATTGTAAACTTTTGACCTGTAAGTGTTCTCTGGAAATTAATTTTAGTTTTTCTCAAGAAAAGAAAATGGAGGAAGTGTGAAGTTGACATTGCGAACGTAATTGGTTTAAATACAAAACAGATTGGAACTTAAAAGTCCACAAGCTCCTACTTGGAAGCAATAAAATGTGTAACGTACATGCAGAAGAAAATAAAATGCTATAATGGCACAATAGTCAATAACGTCAGAACTATTGGAAAGCAGTAAGAACTAAACTGGCGCAAAAATCTTAGCATGGCTTAGAACTTAAAGAGTAGCTAAACTGCTTTATGTATATACATCCAGGGCTGAGGTAACTGGTAAGAAACAAAGCATCAAAAGAAGCCCTGTTCATTCTACAGAAGAAACCATTCAAACTTCAAAGCCTGAGGTTAGCGAGCCTAAAAAGCATAGCGAAGCAATAACTGGCTGTGACATTTAGCCAATAGTCTCTGGAAATAGCAAGGCCCTGCTTTCAAGGCATATGTTCTTATAGAAAAGTTTTTGCCGTCAAGGACTGCTGAGGTGTAAGCCTCAACTCTTTAATTCTGCTCGTCAAAGCCGTATTTGCAGCAATTGTTGTAGAGTTGAAGAACTATTTCATCACTGTAGTCTTTTTCAACATTCTTTATCAAGGATAAACGCTTACTCTAATGTCAAGTTAGTCAATAGAGTTCTTTTGCTCATCCTGTTGCTTCTGATTTGTTCTTATAATACATGAAATCAAGCGTTAAGCAATGTAATCCTTCTAGAAAATCATCAAAATATGAGTTAGCTTTTGTTTTGTTTTGTTTATTTTTTGCGTGGATAGTTTTCCTTGAAATTATGAAATAATTTAACCGCCCTGTTAAACTTCTGATCATGGTATCAGTTGGCATTTCATGATAAGTCAAGTCTATTTTGGTGTTCAGTGCGCATTTTTACTAGTTTAAAAGCTTGACAGTACTAGTTTAAAATATCTGAGAAACCACTATAAGATGTCACCTTTTCCTGAAAAATTTTAGCTTCGACTTGATCAATTACTATTCTCAATTTTGCAAAGCCATCATCTTAGAATGTAAGGCCACCAACTTGAAAATTTGAGATTTTTATTGCATCAACTATGTCAGCGGACTTGGCAAATCCTCTACATTCCTAGAAGTTAGTGATCTTTCCTCTTATCTAGCAACAAACATGAAATGTTCAACATTGCTGGTTCTTACAAAAGGCCTTTTGTTATTGGCTGGACTGAACCAGAACCATAATTCAATTCAACAAGCAAAAGTAAAGGTACAAAGTGATGCAGTCACAGTGATAATATTCTTATCTGGTTAACATTTCTCAGTATTCGTGTTGATAGGTACATGGCACATGCTCAAATTTGAGAAAGAGCAGCCCATTTAATGAGCACAGTTGGGCACAGGTAATTTAATACCCATGTGAGGTGCATTATATACTGAAATAAATGTTCCCGTACGCCTATACAAGAGCTTGGAGAAAAATCTTGTATCACGTAAAAAACCAGAAAATTTCTTTTGGATATCAGCATTGTGGCTAAAAGTAAATCCTTTGATTCTGTTCTACAACTATCAGCACAGCCTGGCTTCATGTTCTCTTCATTAATGGGAAAATTTCAGCTCTCGGTTTTATCTTTTCTACGGTGAATTGTTTCTTTGATGACAGGACAAGACATGTTCCATGTGCCCTTGTGGTCACAATGTACATAACAGTGAAATTCAAGTTGGATATTTGTTAGAAAGTGTGACATGGATCATACACATTGACAAATATCCTATCCCCTAGAATTTGTTAGGTGCAAACCCTTTAGCAGTCTCACTTACATGTTCTTAGGCTTCATGACGCATTGACTTTAGCTGTGATAAAACCCTCCCCTTCAATTTGCTTTGCTAATAGATAGTGGAACAAGTTCTGAATTCTTTCTTTCTTCTTGTTTCCTTTTGTCTTGTGTCCTGTTTAAGACGGCTGTGAGATTAATATAGGAATCACTTTTGGTAGGGTAACGTTTCTATTGTGGTGAAACTGACCTTGAAAACAAATGACGATGGAAGAAAGTGACCTCTGTCCGCAGTCATCTCCTTTACAATGTGTCTTAGCTTGTTCCAGAGAGTTGTATATTATACTTTTGGATATTCTACGTTAACTTTTAAGCAGGACGCCATGTTTTCCAAGTTGATATTTGGGATCAGTGACACTTGAACTGTCAACTTGGAAATTTTGCTGCCGAATGCCTAAGGCTAGTAAACAATGAGAAAACGTCTTCTCACACAAACTTAGTCAAGAATCTGTTTAGACTAATTGCTCAGGATACTAAAGATGCAGAAGTTACCACCTGAGTTAGGAACTGATATCGTCATTAAGACTTGAATTCAAATGTTCAATTCATTGTATTCCTCTGATCTCAATTGGAGATCTTAAAAGAGAAAAACCACATTCACAGTTTAAGATCATATTCTGTGGTACATACTTTCAAACATGAGCTACCTCATACATGGGGACGTCAGTAAAGTATCTCTAGTGATATTAGAATTTTGGGGGGGTCAGAAACCATTTGCTTCTGCACCACGCGACGTGGCAGGATGATCCTTGTATTTAGCTTGTCCCCTAACCATTAGCTTGTCCCCTAAATCTTCAAAAGATGGGCACGTGGAACAATTAGATTCATTTATTCAGTGATGTCCCCAAATTTTCCTTTATCCTCATTGAAGTCAATAAGTAAGCAAATTACGTTTTTGTCAGTATCTTTTTAGGATAAAGGACTGAAGAAAATGAAAGAAATAATGGGAAACCATATTGAATTTTCTTGTAAGATAATATAAAGTTTTCTGTTGGGGACAAAATTAAAAGTTGCCTTTTATGAACTCGGAAACCAGGAGTTACATTACCAGGATCAGGATGCTTTAGTTGGTACATCCAAAAGTTTTGAGGAACGAAGGAATAGATAAGTATGGCAAAATATTCTGCATCAGAAGTTCAGGCTGTAATTTGGCAAACTCATATCTTGTTTTGGTATGTGGCCCTTTTCACCCTACACAAGTTTCTGGTTGAGTTAAGTTAAAGGATAGAAGTTGAAACTGATTTTCTATATTGAAAAGTCCTAGAGCCAGTATCCATCTTTAGAAGCATACTGTGACAAAGAAGTGCGGAAGTAGCTGCAGAAGCTAAGCACATTAGAACTTGACAACTCTTCTTTCCAGTAGAGTAGACTCTGGTTGCCTAAAAGTAAATAATGAAAGGCTCAAGCAAACTCTAGTTTCATGCAAAGTTGCTGCCTTTAAGGGATTATGGATTCATAAATGCACAGTTGCTCCACTGTACAAGTCAATAACTTCCCCATTTATCTTGCAAACATTTTTTGACCTGGCAATTGGAATTGAAAAGATCTTTCTAAACCATATGAGGCTGTACATGGGAGACAAAATTAATAGTTTTGGAAAACGACAACCGAAAGACGACGAAAATTGATAATGAAAGGATTTTCTGTAGAACTGCATTTGTCTCATCGTAGAACCTACTAACCAAAATGAAACTTTATTAGATAGATTCTC
The DNA here is from genome assembly GCA_027563825.1 of Erythroxylum mucronatum. Classification (NCBI taxonomy): domain Eukaryota; kingdom Viridiplantae; phylum Streptophyta; class Magnoliopsida; order Malpighiales; family Erythroxylaceae; genus Erythroxylum; species Erythroxylum mucronatum. The sequence goes on along the minus strand of JAOSBP010000008.1, from coordinate 12,154,555 downwards.
TTCTAATAATCAGTGTTCAATTCATATCATAATCTTCCATACAAGGTTTCATATCACTGTCAGATCCTGAGGCTGAAACAATGGTGTAAAGGGTGTATATGTTGACAGGTGACAATATATTGGAAATTGCCAAGCTAGACGTGTCCGTTGATGTTACGAGTCGCTTCTTTTGCATCATTAATGCAGGATATTAGGCTTTTTGAGGCTTGTGCTCCTCCTGTGTTTCTCAAGTCTTTCTGTTTCTCAAGGAGTGGAGTATTGAAGATTGCAGTGAAATTAATGGGGATGATTCATGAGAATTGCTTGCTACAAGTAGAAAGCACCCTACTATATCAGATCAGTCCATATTTGTTGGATGTTCATAGCTATAATTTTCATTTTGATTCATACGATATTCATGAGTATGCAAGTAAGAGTCGTCTTATGCCGAAATTCCATATTATCATGCCACAAAGATAGAAACTCAAGTTCATACCTTTACAACCTTTGCTAAAAAATATGGAAATTCTGTTGATCATATGCCCCATAAGGGGTCATGACAAGTGGATCTCAGTGAAGATAATGGTGCCAACTGCTGAGTCGCTCTCTAAGTATGTGATCCTTTATCCTTAGTGGGAAGAAAGAATCTTCTTGGAAAAGAAGGAACACTAGCTTCCAAATTTCTAATTTTGCTTTTCACTTTGTTTCTCATAAAAATTTTTGGTTTCTTTCTGTTCTTGACTGTCAATTTTATAGTCCTTTCGGCACTTTTTCCCCCAGAATATTTTTTTTGTTGCCAAGCACAAGTGAACTTACCTTTGTTGCTTGTAAGCAGAATACGACGTTAAGTGAACTTACCTTTGTTGCTTGTAAGCAGAATACGACGTAAAACTGACAGCAATAAAGCCTCATAAATACACCCTCTTATTTAACAAGTGTATAGAGCACGAATTTGTCTAATTAAAGGGAAGGTAGCTAATTCACTCTTTAACAATGTTCAGGATCAATTACATGAATTGGACCATGCATATCTCAATCCACCATAATAGTAAACAAAGATGACATGTCACTTATCACTAAGCTGACAAACTAAGTTATGTTTGAATGGAGCAGAAATTGAGTAGAAGATCTATCCGATCCTAGCTATTGACATTTCACAAAAGAAAGAGAGGGAGAGAGACTGAGGATGATTGCCAAAACTTCATCTTGTTGCTTCCATCTACAACATTAGTGGAGAATCTTATTTTCACACTTGGAAAGTGTGGAAGCAATCCAAACCCTTTTGGCGAAGACATTTTCCTATCCTATACTTGACTTCTAGCAACAAATAGAAACTAAACCAATGGCAGGACATCTGGGTTGAGAAGGTAGTGTTACTGGTAATTAACTGGCACATCATCACTTTCTAACCATTCAGGCGGAACCTTATTTTGGTTATTTTCAGAACATTGGTGAATTAGCAGGAGAAGAATTCACCAAATTAAGAATGCTGTTCCAATAATTCTTGTTATCTTCATAGTAGCCACTACCACCACCACTACCTCCACTGTTCTCTGAGTCCTTGCCACTTTCTGACAAGTTCTGTTCAGTAGAGTCACTAAGGAGAAGACTGGTGAACCCTTCTTCCATCACATTTCCAACATGAACATGACCGCTATTTGTCCTTAGAGATTCTGGACTCCATGTCCCTTCCATGGAGATCGTCATGTCTTGAAAGTCAGACGAAAATGATACTGAATTCTCTGGTAAATGGTTTGAATTTGCCAGGCCCTTCCAATCATGCTCGCTTTCATCTTTGATAATTCCAGTGTCCGATGAACCCGAAGTGCCAACAAACTCAATTAGAGGAACCGAATTCTCTCCCATGTTGGCTGAAATCATGATTGGAGGAGCATTCTCTGAGAAAGTAAGAGTAGATGTTGGAGACTCAAGGTCTCCTCCAATTCCAGTGTTTAGGGTACCACCATTACCTTCACTAGATTTTGACCACCCACCGTTCCAAGCTTTCAGTGCATCAAATGATCTTGGAGGATGAACTAAAGTTGAACCAGAAATATAACTCTGAGGGCTAAGCTGCTGTTGAAATGAATGTGAACGTAGCTTCGATTCTCTAACGAGTCTAGCCTCAGCTTCGAGCCTAGCACTCTCCCACTGAGCCATGTGGCTAATGTTAGCTGCATTCTTGGATTGGCCTTCGCTGGACAGTAAAGCATCATTCCTGGGCTTGTGGGTCACTGGATCAATCCCCATTTTGGTTAACCTTTTCTTGAGATGTGTATTCCAGTAGTTCTTAATCTCATTGTCCGTCCTCTTGGGCAAGTGAGTAGCTATAGCGGACCACCTGAGGATGAGAATATAAGAACAGACCTTGGGAAGAATATAAAGTCAGGGACGTACGAACTATCAGATACACAAAGCCTTTTCCTATATACATGCTCTAAACCTCTTAGATACAATGATGAGACTGGAGAAGAAAAGAAAAGTACCCAAAAACAAAGTCATGATTTTCCATGTCACGCTGCAGAATCTCTTTTGAAATGTAAGAAAACATGTTCACGCACACAACATGCTCAAGCGAGTGGTTTATTGTAGTCAGAAATAAAGGTAACTACATGTTGCTGGAGAGGAGCTAATTCTAGTCGTTAAGCTTTCATAACAAAGCCAAAAAATACTAAGAGAAACACAAGGTCAGAACTTATAACATTGTTGAAGTAGAAACTACTCCCAAACTCACTACAAGAATTCACATTGTTGAATTGTGAGAAGACTCTTTAAGATCCAGTCATTTGGGGTGCTTCAAAAGAATGATAAAGTCTGAATGTGACAAATAAACCATGTCAAGATTAAGGATCTTTGCACCTGTTCCCTAAGAGGGCATGGAGTTGAATTATGGTTTGCTCTTCTTGCAAGCTGAACTTTCCTCTCTTAATATCTGGTCTGAGATAATTAGTCCATCTAAGCCTGCAACTCTTTCCACATCTCTGAAGACCTATAAATGAAGAGACAAAAGTTGCAGTTTTCTTCACTCAACTACGGTTAGTTAAAACTTCACTACATAGACACACAAATCATTAACATGACATATCACCTGCTTTGGCTGGCAAATTTCGCCAGCTTCCATGACCATGTTCTTCTATATATGCCAAGAGCTTTTGATCTTCTTCAGGTGTCCATGGTCCTTTCTTCAGACCAATCTTGTCACAGCATGGTGATCGACCCATCTTTGCTACGTCAAAACCAGCGAAGAAGGAAGTAGGTGCTTTGGCTTTTTATACAATAGTCAGTAGAGAGGGACAAATTTATGGAGAGACTGAGAGAGGAGTATTTGTAAATGTAAATTGAGAGATGGGCAGAGAAGAAAGGTCAGCGTATTAAATGGGATGAAGAAATAAATGTTGGAGCCACATCCCAGAAGTACACGTAAATTCAAGTAGTGAGCAGCAGCGTTGTTGTTTGCTTCGCACAAGGATTTCATCGTCTTTTCACACGGGCATTAGGTTAGATCTAGACTAGACTTTCATGGCTCGACATTTTTTCACTTACTTTACTGCAAAACCTCATCAGAATAATTTTATCCATTCAACAGGTGGTCTCTAATTGAACTTGATCACGTAACATACCCTTACGGAAGGTAATAATGGCCTTAGGGTTTGCATCAGAAGCTAATTAAACCTCAGACAGAATATTGATTTTGTGAACATTAAGAGGGCCTCGGTGATTGAGGAACATCATTTTGTCAGGATCAGAGTAAGTACTATCTTCTCAGCCACAGGATGCTGTTGATTGCATCATCAGGGTCCATCGTCCATGTCACTTGATTGGCTACACAAGTAAAGAAACAAAAGAGTGGCACTTAATGTGATATAAGACGGATTCCAATCGCATGAAACTGTCGTAGGATCATGCGTATAGTTGCTATAAAAGGGAACAAAATGTGCATAAGTCAGTGTTCTCAGAGTTAGTCGCTTGGATCGGACTTGGTGAAACCATTAATTGATTTGTTTGTTCAGATATGCTAAGAAGTAGAAACAAGATGTTTGGTGATCAGAAGGAAAGAAGCTTTCTCTTTTTTCTTGTTACGTAAGAATCATTAGTTCATTACACTATGAAAATTTATGGACAGAAGCTTCGTTTTTCCTTTTCCTGTAGCATGATCATTTATTATTAGAGGCAACTTTCACTTATAGCCAGGGATGACAATGGGTAGGGCTCGGTTCGGGTTTTACTCTACTCATATTCATATCCATTTTTTATGACTCAACCTATATCCATCGGTTTTTACGATTTACTATTCATATCCAAATTCATTAGGTCGGATAATGCGGATATTAATCGGGTTGAAAACTCACTGCCATCCTTAGTTATAGCAGAATAGCCTAATGGGCATCAAAATTTACTAGCATATGACCTAACAATTAAAGCATTCCAAATTAATTATTCAGATTTTAATATGACATCAAGTCAAGCCAAGCTATAAGTTCTTCCCTTCAAGTTGGTTTTGACAAGAACGCTTGAGAAGTTGAGCTCAAGAACATATTTCTTTTTAGAAACATGAAATCAAGACACGATTCGATACATGAGTAATTCAAGGACTATGTCGTATGATGAAGAATATACAAATGAGCACATGAAATATTTGTCTTTCGTCGTTCTTTGGACTTATCAAAATTACACAGTCTAAGACACGAATATGCGATATGATATAATCTTTCCTAATTTTTATCATTAAAATCTTCTATAATTTTATCTTAATATGTTCAAATTTAATATTTTTAAGAAAATGACTATTCCTTAATTCAAATTTGAAAGTTTTAAACAAAGGAACAATATCACCATTACTTAAGGGGAATTAAAAAGATTTGGGTTGACAAAACATTTTATTTTGTAAATTAAGATCAGATTAGTAGGATCAAATTGAAATATGAAAAAATAATCTGACGGGATTTGAAGTGTAAGGAAGTTCAATAGAAATTGCAATTAAACTACAAAAGAAAATTGTATTAAAAATTGTTTGAACCTTATCTTGGCCAAATTTTGGGTGGAAATAAGTACAGATATGATTTGTAAGATTCAAAGAATCACAACAACAAGATTTTCAAATGGAGTTTAATTGGCTATAAATAGAGACAAGATAGAGGAGCAAAGCATTCAAGTATTCCCTACATTTCACTAAAAAAAATTTCCTCCCTGGTGTACGCTAAGGCAAGTTTTCTTCTTTAAAAGACAGTTGTAGCTATGACCATTGTTGGCTAATTTTCTATCTTGGTTAAAGGAAGTGAGATTCTTTTGAAACTTTAATACAGAGTGTTTCATTTATTTATGTATTGGATTGCTTTTCTATGCTTATATTTTATGATTTTTTTGATTGATTTCTAATGCACGCAATTAGTTTATTAATTGAAGTACTCATTTGCTAGTTTAAAGTTCAAATACGTAAAAGTTCAATTCTTTTAATTAATCGTACAATTAAAAGTTTTAGTTTGTTGCTTAAAAAATTATTACTTTTAGAAAAAGCATTCAACTAGATTAAATGCAATCAAGGGTGTTGTCTTATTTTGCTTTAATAGTCTTTCTTTTCTTAAAACTATTGTTAACTAAACTTTTGATCGTATATAAGATTGTTAAATAATAATGCTTAACTGAATCGTTTTTAATTAGCTAATCCTAAGGAAAAAAATATCACATCGAATATATGATTGATGAGATAATTATTTTATATCAACAACCAATAATAGTTTCAAAAGGTTGAAATAACATAAACTAATGAGGTTTGTTTTGTTGATAACTCTCAATTTATTATTCAATTTATTTTCTTTGTTCAAAATTTCATATTATCATAACCCTTATATCTAATTTAGGTAAACCCTAAATGCTATCTCTATAGATCGACTACTAAATTCAATTGTAAATGAGATATATGGTCTTGTGCAAGTTAAATGTCTCAAATTTTATACAAGACTTTTCAACACAGTTGATTCTGAACTCTTTTATCCATCCAACTTAGATAGCTTTATTCTATATTTCAAAGGAGTGTTAACGAACTTACTATTTATCATCTTGAACTTATTAAGCATCTTCTTTGTATAACCTTCTCGAGTGTTTCCATTCATTTCACCATGATTCCTAATTAGTAAGATATCAATATCATGTCACTCATCTTAAACTTTTGGGTGATAAGACATTTGAACTCTTCAAACATCTTTGAATTATTGCATATGAAGATAAGATCTTCCACAAAGATACAAACAAATAACAAATTATATTTATCCTATTTTATATAAAAAAGTGTAGTCGTGTAATCATCTAGTGAAACCATTCTCTTGGAAATAATTGTTGATTTTGCTATTCCAAGCTCCTGAAACTTGTTTAAGCCCATATAGCTCTTGCTTTAATTTTAACACTTTATCTTCTTGACCTTGTACAATATACCCCATTGGTTGCTCAATATAGACTTCTTTTTCAAATTAACCATTAAGGAAAGTGAACATGACATTCAATTGGTGAATTCTCCAATGATTTTAGACAGTAATACATATTACTAGATGTATTGTCTTCAACTGACTAATATAGACAAATATCTCTTCATTATCAATGTCTTGCTTTTACTTACCTTTTGACAACAAGCCTTACCTTATATATTATTTAGCTTTGTAATTTTTTAAAAGATTTTGAACACCCATTTAGCTTTAATGGCATGAAGACCTCTTGAAAGGTAAATAAGTTCCCATATATTATTCCTTTTAATGATTTAAATTTATTTGTTCATTGCATGAATCCACTTCTTATTCTTATCAAAATTTAAAAGACTCAATATATGTAAGTAGTTAAGACAAGTTAGGATTATCATAATATTCCTCAAGTCTTTGATATCCTTGAGATCCCATACTTATTAGTAAAGATGTAGATGATGATGCTTGAGACGATGGGGTTAGTGAGGTTACCGGAGAAATTTCATTTTTGATTTCTTAAATAACCTTCTTTTCTTCTTCATATTCAAAATATAGAAGGAAAACACAATATCCCTCCATTTGAGAGCTCTAATCCAAAAATGCTTGTTCATTAAATTCAATATCTCAACTAATAACAATCTTGCATTACTTGGCTTGAACAACTTGTAGGCTTTTGAGTTCTCATCATATCCAATAAAAACAAACTTCTTACTTTGATCATCAAGTTTAGGCTTTTCTTGCTTTAAAACATAAAGATACATAATAGAACTACAAACTATCAAATGTGATGTATAAGGCTTTACTTCACTCTACACTTCTTATGAAATGACATCTTTTAAGCTCTTTGTACGACTATGATTTGAAAGATAAATTGTACATGCAACTGCTGTAGGCTAAAACTCCTTAGACATCATTGTACTTTTCAATGCGATTCTCTCTATATTCAGGATTGATCTTAGGGGCTGCCCAAGATCAAACCGTGGTTCACTCCTCCAGCGGTGGTCGGGCCTGCGATTGGGGGCCCTTGAAGTTGGGGATCAACCTTTTGGTACAAGAATTGTTCAATTCTTTATTTTAGTAACTCTATTTTATTGGGGAAATCTAGGCATTATAAAAGGACAACGAATTCCATATAGCTCACAAAATCTCTTAAATTTACTATAAGTAAATTCTCTACCTTCATTAGTTCTTAAAGCTTTAATATCACAACCATTTTCTTTTTTAACTAAGTTTTAAACTTTTTAAACACATCAAAATTTTCAGACTTGTACTTTAAAAAATTTATCCATTATGTAGTATTAATGTACCATAAATATATGCATGAGCAAGTTTGAGTGATTTGGTAGCTCTTGAAATTGGTTGGTCTAGAAAACTTTTTCTTGAATTCTTTTCAAGTAAGCACGCCTCACGTAATTTTTCAAGGTGTTCTATAATTGAGTGCATTAAAATTCAAATGTTCATACCTTATATGCCATATACATAAAGGATCATTGACACCAATCTTTAAACACATGATCTCTGTAATGTGCAAGTTTAATAAAAATATCATGTTGTTAGTCATGGTTACCTTTAAAAAATAGTATTATGATCTCAGAGTCAAAGAGTATGAACTTAGATATGAATTTGATAACCGTTCTCTAAAAGTCAACCAATGCTTAAAATATTATTATTTAGTTTTGACATAAAGTAATTACTAAAGAGAAGCTTATGACCACTTACTTTTGTCTTAAGCAAAATCATAGCCTTGTCTTTAATCTTCATTGTTGTGTTATCACTAAAATATATAGTCCTTGTCCCTTTAGTGTCTAATTTAACAAATTTTCTTTTGTCACCTATCATATAATTGCTAGCTACATTATAAAGGTATCATGTGCTTTTTTCATCTATTGGTTCATCCTTTATCATAAGTACTAAAAAAAGTTCTTTCCGTTGCATCTTTATTAACTTCTACAAACTTTGCTTCATCTTTGTTTTTGAAAAAAATACTACCAAGAATAATGGCTATGCTTGCCACATGAATAACATTTAACTTCATCTTTATCATCTTTTATAATGTATTATTTTTGCCAAAATATCCTCTTTCTCTTCCTCTTTCTTAACCATGTTGAAAATTTTAAGGTCAATTTTCATAAAAAGATTGTTGTTTACCTCTTCCTCTCCTTTGGCTCCATGCATGTCCATGACCTCATTCATGATTATGCCTACTTTCATATACAAATTATCTTTTTCCACTTTCCATATAATTGTTTTCAGGCTTTAAGGATAAACCATAAGGCATGTTTTACTGGTACACTTTTGCTTACATCTTTACATTTTTCAGTAGCCACTACCAACTTTAAATTTTGATGCTTTCCACACATTCTTTGATGTAGTTTCATTAGTTTTTTTTTCAGACATTTCTTCCTCCAAGCCTTGATAGATGATGACATGTTCACTATGATCTTTTTTCCTTTGCTTCTCTAACGGGGTGTTTGGAACACAGTGAATTGAATTCATGGACGAATTGGATTCAATTACATTAATGAAGTTGGGATTGA
>JAOSBP010000008.1:12130242-12143361 GCA_027563825.1 Erythroxylum mucronatum | reverse complement strand
TTATTTATATGTGAAATATTTAAAAATTATTGTTATTTCATATTAATTGTGATTATTATTTATTATTATGATTTTTGAAAACAGAGTTGATGTAAATAGTAAACTAGTAAAGTGTACAGTACAACTATACAATATACCAATGGACTATTTTGCAAATTTTAAAAATTTTATGGACTATTTCATAAATTTAAAAAATTACCCGAAATGGTACCCGATACTGATCAGTACTGGTACAGTATCATACCAGAACTCAATCCGATACTAACTCTGATACGTTATTTGCAACCCAAACTTGCAAAACACATTGCAAGTATGATTATCCAAAAGTCGCAATCCTTGAAGCAATTTCTTTTGATCCTGGATCATGGCCGCCTGGCTCTAGATACTCCTTTGCTTTGGTGTTCTGATAATCTAGTCTTAATTACAGATTAAAATTGCATCAAGACAAATCGTAGTCCCATGCTTACAAGCTTTTAGCTTTGTTTCTGTAAATAAAATGCTCTATGATTCCTGCAATTTTACTGTTTCTTTTCCATGCAGAATGAGTTTTGTACTGATTATGGTCACAATTTCGAATCTGAAGTTTGAAAGAAGGAATTGGTAATCAGATGATTTTTCGAACAACGCGTTCCGTGTTCACGAAACGTTTCAAGTTTCACAAAGTTTAAAACTTGAAGCAGAACAGAAGAGGTGGACTAGTAAACCATATTTTGGGACACAAAATGGGTTGTCGACGTATGGCTGCCATCGTGACAAAATTGCTGTAGCGACTCCTGTGTTATACGAAGGTAGCTAATTAAATTCTGAGATATAAAATGTTACTTTATTAACCTTATGTTTTTAATTTTGCTGTAAAAAAAACCCTTAGCCATGTGTTATTAAGGGACTGTGAGTTTATAAAATTTCAACTCAGAATTTTTTTGGCTAATTTTTATATGTCAAGATTTTTTTAGCAACTTTTGAATAACACAGGGTTATTAAGGCAATAAATTCCTGACACCGCCTTAATAGATATCGTTTCCCATTAGATAAATAAAATTTCAAAGCAGTTGACTAAAATTGATATAGTTACCCTACACTACAGGCTGCTGGTCATATCATATTTCATATTGGTTTGCTCATGAGTTAAAAAAAAGACATGATGAATAAATGGCATTTACTTGGTGGGGTTATGAGGTAGATGATGAGATCAATGCTATGCCCTATAGCACTGTACATGCTACTCCAATCATTATATATATATAAATAATATGCCATCAGTAAAATCAAAATGTCACTCTCAGTCTTAGAGGTTAAGCATAGTATTGGAATAAATAGCTACTATATATCATATTTACTACCTCAACTCTCAACTTATAATTATTTATTTTTGATACTAACGTCAACCTTCCTGATTTAATTGTATCAAAGACCAATGAGGCCCGGCCACAGGAAGGAAGAATAGCCCATGAAGCACCATACACAGGCAGCAAGCAATCTTTTGCAGATAAACCATCTCTCTGTGACCTCTACAAGGTTCAGTAAAGTATTGCAGTATTGGTGATCTTGAGACCTTCTCTTTCCTTAATTGCCAGACATGTAAGGCTTCTAAGCCAATAATCAAGCCTACAATGAAATAAGCCAATTTGTGACATAAAAATCTTATGATACAGACATTTGACAGAAAATTTAAACTCCTGGTTAGTGATTGAAGTCTTATACTGAGTTGCCTGGGCTATTCGAACCTCTTATTTCTTGTTCTTTGGCCCAATAATGAATCCCAGGTCATATAATTTAATTCAAAATCAATAAACAAACAAACTTATAAACCAACATCATGAGTTCCACAGATTTTTTCTAAGCGAACCTCTCCATCTGTCATTATACTCCGAAAAGTCGAAATAATTACAATTGGAATTTAAATGTTGGAACTTAAGAGAGTCGAACGTGAGCTGGCACGAAGATGATGATTCAATATTCCCTCTCTCCTTACAACAGCCAACACATGCTTCCGTAGCTGTAGGCCAACAGGATTTGAAAGTCGGATGGTAAGTGTTCAAGTAGAAACACGTGTATATGTTCGCCAACTCTCTCGCGTAACCTTGGGAGGGAGAGAAGGGGAGGCTAAACTTTGCTGATCGATGAATACGGTGGAAAAGGCTTCACGTGTAGTTTCAAACAGAAAGCGGAAAGGGAAGGCAAGGGAAAGGGAGATGGAAAGAGACCGAGGTTCAGTGCATACTGCATGCAAATCTCCACGACCACCGATGTTCCCTCAATTTGCCAAACCAAAAGAGTCTCCACGTGAAATCTTTTTCTTTAAAAGAAAACATACGTCCATCTCTATAAATTAGAAACAGTAACTGAAGATAAGCTTCAACCTACCTTATCTCAAAGGAGTTAATGTCTCATAGTCATAGGTGCATTCACTCAAATCATCTCCCCTGTTGATTCTTAATTTATTAGGGATTCCTTTTCTTCATCTTGGGCAAATCCAATGCCTATCTATTTCAATGGTATGTAATCAACGCATCTTTACACCAAAATAAATACCCTTCACTTTAAGAAAAATATTGTTATGATGTATTTCTCAATGATTTATTATATGCCAAGCTCTTATTGAACCTCTATAAGTTGACCCTTTACACAACAAGACATCCTTTATAATACGTAACGGTATCTCAGTTATGTATCCCAAATCAAATGTAAGAAGGCAAGAAATGAAGAAATGCGAAAATACCTAATTTCGGTCTCCGTAACTTCAAACGAGTTTTTCGAAACCGAAACGAGTGCGAATCTACCGTTTTCTTTTTGGAAACTCCTCTCCAGAATACAGGTAAGGTCTTTTTACAATTTTTTCCAAACGTAAGCTTTTTTAATGAGTCAGAGAATTCTCATTCTTACGATTGATTATATGAGCAATTGCAAGAGATTTTAACTTTTATATATAACTACCATATCGAGTTTTCCCATCACAAGACCGATATGAGTCTGGTCTACATTGATCGAAATCTATTTTTTACATGGACTTCGATCCATTGATTTAGATCATTTATTGAACTACTTTATTATTTTTATCTAGATTAAATTACGTAACTTACCCGATAAGTTAATTATTAAAAAATTGAAAAATGTAGCTAACAGTTGTCTAACTTTATAAAAAAGGACAAAATTATCCAACATCCTTATCTCCGTAATAAATCCCTGCTGCGAGATCCTTCAAAACAAGGAAGGAAAACAAAGAAAGAGTTTCCTCAAGTAGCCTATACTTGCACAACCTTGCAGCCTTCACTATTCATTAAAAGAAATTAAGATGCCAGATCTATCAGTCTTTACCTGGAAATGAAGTTCTTTAAACTTGCCAAAAGCTTGAGTCCTCGTAATTGTTTTGAATTCAAAAGTTCTAGTCCAAGTTGTCCAACCCATCACACATCTTCAGCCACCAATGATTCTATTTCAGATTTATCAGTAATGGAAAAAGCTGCTTCTTGGAGATGTCAACTTCCAAATCAGTTTTAACAAGCCAATCTTATCGCAAGAACTAGGGACATGCTTTCATTCAATTTTATGCCTACAATAGCATGCCATTTGTTCCAAGTTAACTCCTCCTGTGCTAGGAAACAAAAAACATGACATTGCCAATTAAGTCCTTAGCAATCCATCCAACTTAACAGCTTGGAGGGTCCCTGTTGTGGTCGACGTCAGCAAACCTGACGCCTTGTCGAGTAGATAGCTAGTGGAGGAAACGCCACAGACATGGGGGACCATGGTGGCGATCCAAGAGGGTTACCACCACCCCCTCGTCACCAGAACCATTACATTGCCTAACAATTATAGTATGAGTTGTCCAATCCTTACCCATAAAACAAAACTGAATGATCATCTCAAAATCACATACAGAAAATGAAAAAGAAACACTGGAAGAGTTATTAGATGTCTGAACATGGGACGCTGATTGTGTGCGATCTTAACGTGTCTATGACTTCATCATTAACCAACCTTGGAACTTTTATTTAGTGGAAAACTTCCAATATCATGCACAAGAAAAGCTAGTTGATAACGATATACTGCTAAGTTTTTTTTCTTTCAGATCAATCAAAGGTTTCAACTTGTTTTCCATCAATATTAGCTATCTCAATCATAACATTACCATTCTTTCTTGTATATCATTTGGCCTATGGAACATTACCACGATTTTATACAAAGACTTGGCTTTATATATATTTTAGATGACACAGTTAATGGATTGGCTACTAAAATCTTGTTTAATGGGTATCACATGTTATATGTTTTCACCATGCAGATTGTAGAATCACAAGGCATAAAAACTTCCTTGGAGTGTTATCATCTCATCTTCTTTTTGTTCTTTATCTTTTCTTGGGTAAAGTATGCTATTTCATATGAAGTATCTCTATAGAATGTAAACAGAATTTTTAGTAATGATGTTTGTGAACAGGACATATGTTAGCACATCAAGGAACTTATTAACCAAATAAAAAGCAATGGACAACAGAGAACTGATTTAATAGGAATTTCCAATGCCTAGTTGGTGAGGTATTTGTTCCTAACTTATTCCGTATTTTTGTCCCTTATACACATCAAAAGATAAGGAATAACTCCAAAAATACCAATGGCAGCAAAACCTGGAAAACCCCATCTCTCAAAACAAATAGTTAGGTTCTTTCCGTGCAAGTCTTGCTCAGTTGGAGATCTGATTATGTGAAGAAATGAAGAAGAACTGGCCAGTGTTTTCTGCTAAGAGATATGTATACTTTCAGATTGAACGTATTATATGTGCAGTGCATAACCCACGTCTCTTGAAGCAATTAAAGAAACTTAATCCATGGAAGTATTCTTCCCTTTTTTTTCTTAAGATTGTGGAGGGTAGAACTGGGATAGAGAGAGAGAGATTTTTTTTCCTTTGAATATGAGCAAAGCAAGTTATGGTCTCAATTTTCAACAAGTTCCCATTAATCTTATTACCTAAAAAGATCATGGGACAAACAGTTACTCTTTCGTTTTCCAATGGGTACTGATAATTAAAGAATCATGGATTCATTCATATGTAGCATTCAGACAAACTGGTGGCATAACTTACTTTCCTTGGATGTGGCAGACTATCATTGCCTCCATTGTCCTGAGAGCCAATAACACTGGCTACTACCTTTTTGTCTGTCACCGATTCACTAATCAGATTTCTTGCAGAAAAGTAAAGCAGTGATTCCATAAAAAGGACAGAACGACACTTAGGTATAGGAACAAGCTTTAAGCAAGCCAGCTAAGCAGCACAGTCCCATCCCCATACAAGCCTTCAAACCAAGATAGCAAGTCCGACAAGAACTGCACTTGGCTTCTAATTAAGAAAGCGACTGGAGGAGAAGTGAAAGGTTGTTGGATACTTTATGAATCAGTTAAACAGTAGGATATTTAGCAAAACTCACCCTCTGATTAGGAAAATTCCACCCTCTTGAAGCAGCCGAAGATGCTAAGTTTTTTTCTTCCGTCGCAACAATATATGTAAGTAGAATTTGATATGTGCTTCATATAACTCTAATTTTAAAATATGTATATTTTTAAAAATTATAAATGTTTATTTATAAATACAGTTAATTGTTAATCAAATTTAATTATTTCAAAATTTGTGCACATTAAATATTATTCATTTGATTTTTTAATAAATAACTTATATAAATTAATAAAATAATTTATTTAATTTTCATAATGATTTAAACTGATAAGTGCATTACATTTTAATATTGTATTTATTCGAGAAGATATGATTATTTCTTTAAATTTTGCTGTTTGAAATTTCTTTCATAATTCCTATTAAATATTTATACTTAATGGATAAACTTTAAAATTTTTAATTGTCTCAATAATATAATAAATAAAATTAGTCTAATTCATGTTTTTTTAATTTTAATATAATTGTGTGTATAATGTAAGAATTTAATCAATAAAAATATGCTTATAAAAACATTATTATAAATATATTTTAAAATACTAGACTTTTATTGTAACAATCAACATGTAATATAAAATTAAAAAAAATGATGTATTTTAACAAGTGAATTCCAATTAAACATATTTTAGATATTAATTTATATTTATTTTAAAGTTACATAAAAGCACCTTTATAATTTTTAATTTCTCATTAATTCTATGCTGATTATATGCATAAATACATATATGTTGGTAATATTTAAATACATATATATTTTTTATCCATACACATATCAAACGAATTTCACATCATCTTAATGCATTTAAATTTCTTTATTTTACATTTCATATATACACAATATGTATATATACATTATTTAACGTGTATATATATATATATATATATAATTTTTAAATAATTAATTTCTTTATTAACCATAATGTAATCTACCTCATCAAATTTTAGGGTGAACTTGGGTTGTAGAGGCAGCCCGACTCGAAAGGCTCGAGTTAAATAACAAAAATGATATTATTTTGATACAATTATCCAAAATAATTATGAGTATAAAAAATTAAATTCCAAAACAACTCCTTTTTAATTGTGGTTGATTCTTTCCTTATTTCTATAAATATCAGTTACATTACTATAATGGAAAAAATGGTTTTTAAAATTTTCATAGAAAAATGTGAAAGTTTTACAATGTTTTAATCTCCAACCCGGAAGCTAATCCGGTAAGAAAAGATATTTAAGGTGTAAAAAGTTTATCAGTATTAGACTATTATAAAACCGTCTAAACATCAAATAAATTTTAATTTTTAAAATATGATTGAAAAAATATCCTTACCTTTAGAAGAATTTGTAATTTAATTAAAAAAGAAATTATTAAATGAAAATTAATTGAATTATTTTAATTTATAAGAATTTATTACTTTTAAAAAATTGACCGATTAATTAATAAATTAATCAATTTTTAACAACAAGAGTTATTAAAGTAAATTGAACATGAAATTTGAAGAATGAACTAAAAAATTGGACGGTTTAAAGTTTTTATGGTTGAATCGACTAAACCGATTGAGTTTTTTAATCATTGAAAGTTATAATAATAATAATTATTATTATTATTATTATATGTTCTTCGTATCATATTCATTATTTGATGATTATGGATGTTTTTAATTATTAAATATTTTTAAAATTTATTAATACAAATCACTTTCTTATGATTTTTCAAGAGGGATGTTGCAAAAGAAATTGATAAAATTTTGAAGTAAATAGCTACATCTTATGAAATCGATAAAATTTTGAAGTAAATAGCTACATTATATGTGAATAGATAAAGAATTTTAATTTAAAAATTATTAGTTCAAATTAAAATTTATATTTACATTTAAATATGATAATAACTAGTTTGTTTAATATGCGGCTAGAATTATTACAATAAATTAAGATTTATTATAGAAATATTTTTATTAAGTACATATATGTAATTATTTAAACAAACCATTTTCATATTGTTTCAAAATTTTCTATAAAATATTATTTAACGCTATAAAAACACAAAATATTGTACGTAATAATTTAATAGAAATTCTTTATAATAATTGATAAGAAACTACTATAAAAATAAAAAATAAATGCACATATGTTGAATAGGAATAATCTATAAAGTACTATAAACAAAATAAAAATAAATGCATAAATGTTAAATAAAAATAATATATAATTATATCATTAAAAAAAGTAATTACATATTATATAATTACTTATGTTAGATTAATAACATATTTAAAGAAAATTAAAAATAAAAATGGTGCAGAGCTAGTTTAATTATATGATATACACTAAAGATTTACAGTAATCCTACTTAAAGGTAGAACTTTGAATGGGGACGTTTAAAGGAATTTTTCAATCCGAGAGCGGAAGGGATAAGTGGGAAACAAAGGGTTTCGTTTCGAATAAAAAGTCACCATATGCTTACATATGACATCGTATGTACTTTAGTGTTTGTCACTAATGATAATTTTGGTTGGTCAACTAACATATGAGCTTCCCCTGGCCACAGAGAGGAATGTCACATTAACTCCTACTACTCCCTTTATTATCTTACCTAATTATCTAGAAACGGAATCCATGAAAGAACTATGCCACCAAGTTACAACTGTAATAGAACAATGAACATACTCTTTTTATCGTTGCTATGTGATAGATAGTTCCTCAGGAATTCGGAGATCAAATTGATGAGTGCAATTGTCAACTAATGCTTACACCAAACCAAGTAACAGACTCTGATTGCATATTACTTCCAGAGTTTCCCAGAATTGTGTACAGGCAATTGACCCCTAACATTGACAGACTAATCGCCTCTAGTTGAGAAAGAAAGAACTAATTCATAGTTTATGACACATACAAGCCCTTCAGTTGCTATAATTACAATGCATATACCTATACACACACCGTAGTTTTTGCAGCCTACAACTCTTCTTCTTCTTGTTCTTGAATATATTTACTCAAAACTCTTCAATCTAGTAATTCCATAGGCAATCAAGGTCCACCGGTCCACCATAACTTGATGGATCCTCCTGATGCTCAAATGATCTTTGGAACATGTCATGGTTGACTGCTCCTGAACACATGTCAGTACTAAGGCCAGTATCCTGCGAAAGCTCTGCTTTTGAGTTCCGATTCATGTTTGCTCCATTGTTTTCGAGCAACAACCTCAGTATGGATTGGTGTGGCAGGTAAACAGAATCTGGGTACTGCAAGTTGACGATCGTTGGTGAGATTTGTGAGGAATAGGAAGACGTTGCAAGAGAGTCTTTTGAGAGCAGAAGTGGGGCAGATGATGTATTTGAAGAAGATGAAGTAGCCAAGATAGAAGTCTTGAAGTTATCAACCATGTCTTCTTGGCGCTTCTGGTCCTCCATTGGATTGGAGAAGCAGGTGACGTGCGACGAATCTCCTGGGTTGGTTCTTATCTCGCTGTTGTGTGGAGAATCATCCATTAATGGAGGCAACAGAGTTGGCCTCCGTTCGCTTCCATACGAGCTTAACCTTCCCAACCCTATTATGGGAACTTTTTTACCACCAGGACTCTTTTGGAAAACTCTGCAAATCACCCACTCATTCTAAAGAAAAAGAAGCAAAAACTGGCGTAAGTGCTTGAAGTCTAAATGAAGCACAGAAAAGATAATGAAAGAATCTACCTTCGCTGTTTTGGGAAGATTATAAACAGAGTGCTTGCCCTCTAATCTATATTCATGCATAACCCAGTTGGTCTTCTCTCCCTTTGGGGCTCTTCCCCTGTAGAATACCAAAGTCTTCTTCATTCCAACAAGCGTCTTTCCTCTGTAGATTTCCTTGTCTTTGCCTGTGGCTTTCCAATAACCAGCATCAGTAGCTCTATTTGTTCTCAATCCGGTAGGGTACTTTCTGTCTCTAATACAGAAAAAATACCACTCTTTTTCACCCATTTTGGCTTTCCCTTCAAAAACCAAGCACAAATCGTAGAGATGAGAAACATAAACAAACACATACCAAACTTAACTAATAATGGAGAAACAGAGGAAACAGAGAGTACAAACTTACAAGGCAAATCCCATGGCTCACACTTGTTTAAATCAACCTCATCAATAGCTCTAGCACAGAAACAGTTGTCAAGGACCTTTTGAGACAGGTAGTGAGTTATAAGCTCTTCATCGGTTGGATGGAACCTGAATCCTGGGGGCAACTCCATCTGCTCTTCTTCTTTAAAAGCCACAGAAATGTTTTCCATCTCCTTAAGACCTCTTTGTTTTAGCAGCTATCCTGCAGTAATATTTATAACACAAGAAAAGCTATACAAAACAGAAAAACGAATCTCTATTCTCTGCAGGGATTTTATAACAAGTGCTTTACACCATGACCAAAGAACCAAGCTTGACAACCAATCCTAAAACCAGATTACAGAGTGATTTAATAGAGATGAAAGAGGCGAAGACAAGAAGATACAAACTAAAAAGCTTGTAGCTAAGAGAGGAAGGTGATTTTAAGAAAAGAACAACAGATCCTCCATAAATATTGGTTTATTTTTTCTCAGAGAAAAGAAGCGTGACTTATAAGGCAAAGTCCATTGGATGGTTTCAAGCTCTTACTATCTTTGTCTCCCTCATTTTGACGGGCAATTAGACTCAATTTCCTTCTACAATTTGAGAACCAACACATTACTCCTCAGCCCTTGTATGCCTTTGCATGTAATGTAACTGATATTTATATGTTGTGATGCAATGTCTTCTAGTTAGTTGCAACCAAATGTGTCTATTGTGCAATGTTTCTGTGCTTGCAACTTGCAGTCACATGGCTATTGGCTTTTTGTTTGACTGAAAAGCTGTAAAACTTGTATACATAGTAATTGCAGACGTTCTTAACAGAGTGATATTTTTTAATTTATCACTTCAATGAAGTGATTAATAACAAAAGTTGTTATGTATATGGAATTCTTTCCCGTTTAAGCCAACTTAAACTTTCAATCTTTTCTCAAACATCACCGTGTCCCCACCTTGAAGACTAAAGTTTTGACTAGCCCTGCGGTGTTTCCATCTGTATTAAACTAACAGTTTCACAATTGAAAGTCTGAAACCGCATCAATACTTTACATTGGTGGGTTTTGGTGGCAGCGACACCTCCAGCATGTGCTCATAGTTTCATAATACAGCCATATCGTTGACTATTGTAGGATTGAATTAATAAAAACCAGTATGGGATTTTGGGTTATCTAGTAAGGGGTTACTTGCTTCCACTATTGTTTTTAATTTTTAGTTTATATTCTTGATTTTAGTAAAAAAATTGTTCTGTTTATTTTTATGTATTTAATTTGTCAACCGTAGGGTTGTTGTAGTTTTGCAAACTCTTCAATTTTACCGTTGTCATTTCTAGCACAATAAAAAACTAGAAAAATTAAACGCAAAAATATAAATCAACACCAATATTTGTTGACGTAGTTCGACACACTTGCCTACATCTGCGGGGCCTTCACCCAGCTTAATTCTTTCACTAACAATAATAGTTTTATACAAGGTTTTACTGAGCCGACACCACTCAACCCTTGATACTACGCCTCATCCTCATAACTCGTGAAAGAATTTTACACCTAATAGTACGACTGGCTCGTACTAACTTCAACAGAGAATTTTTCTCAACAATTTTATAACGAAAGAATACTAAATAAATAACTCAAGTGATTAAACAAAATTCAATATAAATAAAAACACTTGAGATAAAAAGCAACTCTCCTAAATATGCCGCTTCATTAAGGAAAGAACGAAAAGTTATCAACTAAGAAATCTGCTACGAATCTTCGATATAGTCACTGAAAAATCCAATGCACAGCAGCCAAAAAAACGTCTCAAATCAACAAACATTTGATCACCAAAACGTTAACCCAATAGAGGTACACAACCACGACAACTGCTACAAAGTCACGAAAACTTCTAAAATTTTTGCACACTAACACCAAAACTACATCCATAAAATTACGTAATCCCTCAACAGAAAAATTCAGCAATACCCAGTAAAACCAGCTGCCCAATTACTCTCAATAGACGTTCAAAACAAAAGAAAATGCAGCTCCCAAAATCACCCAAAATCAACAATCACATAGCCCTTTGTTGGTTCTTCAAAAACAAAAGAATATGCAGCTGCTGAACAAACACGTAATATCTACGAAAACCCCCTTCACGTGTTCAGCAATCATCAAAGAGAACATCAATAGGATATCCCCAAATACAAGAACAAAGATTTAGATTGCATAAAGAAAATCAAATGGAAGATAGCCACTAACCCAACCTATACAGTAATCATCTCATATATGGCAATGATGAATTTACGACAATAATAAAAAAGAACCTTGACAGTCCACCACTATAGGCACATCTAAGAACAAGGTACTCACATCATGTAAGAAGTCTTCACATAGTAGAATTCTTCATTCATCACACCTTTTGGTCTGCACATCTTTTACAAGATTAGGTCTTTATCCAAGTCAAACCCATTGTATCTTCTACCTTATCTTGATTTAAAATTGAAGTCTTTCATTATATTGGAGATCTAATTATCAAAAATATCAAAATTAGATAATAAGATATAAACTATATATCTTAACAATCTCCTCCTTTTTGGCATTTTTGTCACAAATAGGAAACTCCCCCCTAAATGAAATAATTGGACATATAATCCATATGAGAAATGAACTCCCCTTAATCCAACATCCATTAAATTCTTCAAGTTTAAGAAACATCCAAAGAAACAATAATGAACAATTATCTAATCATCTAAATTTCTTTCCCTTGGGACAAAATGATATTAAAAAGCAAGACTAATAGTCACAAAGGTACCTTAAAATCTCCGCCTGAATTGAACAATCATTGAAAACAATCTAATGTCTCCCCCTTGGAACAAAATAATACCAAAATGAAGAATGTCTTCAATGCGATCAATCTCAGCGAATAAAGAAGCACAAAAATCAGTAGTAGGTGCAGCGGAAGAATCATAAACACGTAGTGCAATATCAGAAAGCCAAGATGACAATTTACTACCAATTAATACACATGCCTGTTGGATCGTCTATGGCCCGAGTATTCACAATACGCAACGGAATGGACCATACTACACAACAAGAAGTATAACCGAAATTCAAAACACGTACGAAATTACCTCTTGACGCAGATTGGTATCTCTTTTTCAGATTTGTAGACACTCCAATATACAAATGTCCTCTACCGGTATCCACATGAGGATGAACGATCCAAGCAGCGGCTAGTGTGTGCTAGCACGTTCTAAAACCTTTTCGAACGCCGCATAATTTTTCTCTCGGAAGAAGAACTCTCTTTCATAGGTGGCTAGGGTTTTTGTCTCTCATCTAATGAGACATAAGTTTCTTTATTTTTAGAAAAAACCTAATCCCTATTCTTATTAGGAATTATTGAAGCACAATAAGTTTCGGCCCATATTATATCTCATATAATAAAAGCTCAACAACTTAATTCAATCTAGCCTAATAAATATATCCACATATATTTATTAAATGCCTAATAAATTAGGCTAAAGAGAATAAGCCCGGATCACATTACTCTTTGTGTGCGACCATGTAGGCTCATTTGATGTTGGCAATGGGCTTGATCACACTTCAAGGCCCATAAGTCATAAGCGGCCTCTAGCAAGAC
>JAOSBP010000008.1:12108695-12123724 GCA_027563825.1 Erythroxylum mucronatum | reverse complement strand
CATAATATATTATTAATAAGTCATAATGTTAGTACAAAAGTCACATATGTCCATTGGCCTAGGGCACACTACTAACAATGCCAACATATCATAGCTCACTTCAATTCCATCTTTATAAGACTAATCAAATTCATAAAACTCATCATTGTGCATAGCCTCAAGTACCATTAATCAACTGAACCTTAAAAAACCCATAAATAAAAACTCAGAAAGCCTAAACGATAACTCCTTCAAACCTCTTTTTTGTTTTTTTTAATTTTTAATAAATAACATCAAACTATACTTAAAAATGTAAAGCACACAGTTCTTGTTCCCCTCAAAGAAATTCAAACATGAGCTTATTCCTCGGCATATTATCTCGATCATCAATTGTCTGGTTGATTTATTCATCTGAAGTAACTGACTTATCCTTAGTCTGCATAGTTTCTTCAAGTGTGCTTCCGTAACATAGGTTGTCGCCAGAAATTTAATGGAGAGTATCTAGATTTTTCAGTTTTAACCCCTTTGAGATATTTGTTGTAACAACTTGTAACACTTTGATCTTATGTTACCGACTATTCCACAAAAGTGACATGTAAGTATAAACCTCCGATTATTCCTTGAGATTTCTCCTTGGATAGATCTGGTCACACCAATTTTCTCATCATTCGACTTGAAACATTCACCTTTATAGCCAATGCCTTGAAGGTCTCCTTTAGTATTACTAATTTTCAACAACTTTTCTAGCTTTTCGGTACCTCCGTTTAACATTCTTATTCCTTTTTTTGTATTAACCAACATCAATTTTGTTTCACCAAGCTCATCTAATGTAGACAACGACTTCTTCTTTAAACCTTGAATGATGTTTTTAATGAAAGAGTTTTTCTCCTTCAACTTCTCAATTTTCTTACATGTTTGGACTCATTTAGCATACATTAACTCATATGCTTCATAAATTCTTTCCTTTTATATCATCTGAAGTATTGTCATAATGTCATAATCTGAAATTGAGCTTTGAGCTGATTTGTCTGCATTTTTCAGAATTTTTTTATTTACTCACGTTTTCGTAATCGGTTACTTCCTTCTTGGTTGTTGTAAAGTAAGTAACTAGAATTTTGCTGTATAAAGCAACTAATGTAACACTATTCACAGCTTCTTCTTCGCTACCACACTCACTTCCAAATTCATTCTCACTCCAAGTGCTTGTATAGGACTTCCCTTTTTTCTTTTTAAGGTGTTAGGCATTCAACTTGCACATGTGCGAAGCTTTGACATCCATGATATTGAATTTTCCTCACTTTTTTTCACCATTTTGAGTTTTCCCTTGTTGTTTGCAATTACTATTTGATGAGCTCCCTTCTCTTATAGCTATAATTACGAAACAAGAATATGCATTGACTTGATGAACTAAGTTCTGATTTGGTGACCTACTTTGATGTCAATTGAAAGACCGGCATGAGTGCAGTAGTTTCAAACTCTTCGATTTTGCCGCAATCGTTTCTAGCACAATCAAAAACCAGAAAAACTAAACGCACAAATATAAATCAACACTGATATTTGTTAACGTAGTTTGACACATCTTGCCTACGTCTACGGAGCCCTCACCCAGCTTAATTCTTTCACTAATAACAATAGTTTTATACAAGACTTTACTGAGCCGATATCACTCAACCCTGACACTATCTCTCGTCCTCACAACCCGTGAAAAGATTTCACACCCAATAGTACAACTACCTCGTACTAACCTCAATAGAGAATTTTTCTAAACAATCTTATAACGAAAGAACACTAAATAAATAACTTAAGTGATTAAACAAAATTTAACATAAATTAAAACACTTGAGATAAAAAGCAATTCCCTTAAATATGTCGTTTCATCAACGAAAGAATGAGAAGTTATCAACCAAGAAATCTGCTATGAATCTTTGATATAGTCATTGAAAAATTTCACGCACAACAGTCACAAAACGTCTTAAATCAACAAGCGTTTCATCACCGAAACATTAACCAAATAAAGCTACAACAACGACGACAATTGTTGAAGTTTTTTCGCACCAAACCAACAACAAAGACAGCAGCTACAAAGTTATGAAAACTTTTAGAATTTTCACACACCAACACAAAAATAACAGCCACAAAATTACGTAATCCCTTAACAAAAAATTCAGCAATACCCAGAGAAACCAACTGCTCAGTTGCTCTCAATGGATGTTCAAAACAGAGGAAAATGGAGCTCTCAAAATCACCCAAAATCAACAATCACACAACCCTCTGTTGGTTCTTAAAAAATAAAAGAATATGCAGCTGCTGAACAAACACATAATATCCATAAAACTCCCTTTATGTTTTTGGCAATCATTAAAGAGATCATCAATAGAGCATCTCCATTACAAGAACAAAGACTTAGATTGCATAAAGAAAATCAAGTGGAAGATAGCCACTAACCCAACCTATATGGCAATCATCTCCTATATGGCAATGATGTATTTACAGCAATAACAAAAAAGAACTTTGATAGTCCACCACTGTAGGCACATCCAAGAACAAGGTACTCACATCATGCAAGAAGTCTTCACATAGTAGAATTCTTCATTCATCACACCTTTTGGTTACGTGATGCACATTCACATCTTTTACAAGATTAGGTCTTTATCCAAGTCAAACTCATTGTATCTTCTACGTTATTTTGATTTGAATTTGAAGTCTTTCACTACCTTGGAGATTTAATTATAAAAAATGTCAAAAATAAATAATAAGATGTATACCATATATCTTAACAATTTTTTTCCTTTTTATAATCTATGAAAGTTATAAAAAGTGATATGATTTATGCTATCTGAATCTAATTTCATTACTAATTACCACAGGTTAAAAAACTTAATCAATTTCAGCTAGTTTAATCGCAAAAATCTTGAAATGTTTTAATTTTTTGATTTGGTTTTCAAATTTCTAGTTTGATTTATTTTAATAATTCTTGTTGTTAAAAATCGAGCAATTTATTAATTAATCGGTTAATTTTTGTAAATTAATAAGTTCTTATAAACTAAAATAAATCAATTAGTTTTCGCTTAACAATCTTGTTTTCAATTAAATTCAAAAAATTCGATAGGTAAGGACAGTCTCTTTTAATCATATTTCAAATTATTTAATTTTATTTAATCTTTAACCGATTTTATAGGGGTCTAATATTGATTGAACTTTTTAAACCTTAAATCTTTTATCTTAGCAGTTTAACTTCTAATTTGGTTCTTAAAGCATTGTTGAATATTACTTATAATTTAACTAATTACTAAGAAATATTTTATATCTATTTTTCAAAAATAAATATGTTTACTAATAGATGTTACAAGACACTAACATTTTTTTGTTGAATGGGTTACGAGAGACTAACATAAAATTTATCTATCTACAATTTTTGGTTAATGTTTTATTACTACTAATAATAAAAGTGTATCTAGCCTAGCACTATTAATCAAGTAAGAGCTAGTTGGTCTATTAACTATACCATTAATTACCCATCTTGTAGTGGCAACTAATTTTTCCTTATATGTGCCCAAAAAAAAAAAAGCTGCAGCCATGTTTAAAGTTGGAATTTTGTTTACATAAAATTTATTTAATCTTATTTTCCTCGAAAGAACTTGTCAAATAACTCACCAAGGCCAACCGTAATCTTTGTCCATTACGCAACTAAGCACCTGACATCTTAATGTGACTAAACTTTAACTCTAGTCTTTCCAATGAGAAAGCGTAAACTGCTAAAGCAAATGTTATAGGCTGATCGAGATTGGGTACCGTTCCCATTAGTAGATATTTTTTCTTTTACCTGGTTATTACCTAACCAGCACCCAAGTCACCAGTTGTCGTTTCATTGCCAATCAAACAACATTCGACGTGTCAAGTTAGCAAGGCTGCGTTCGTCCGTTCGAATCGATGATGAGGGGATAAGTTTTTTTTCAAATCAGGCCACTTCGATGTAAATGAACTGACCTCCAAAAAAGGCTTTTTATGGAAAGGAATAAATTATTATGGGCGGACGCGTGTCGATTTTACCTATTTTTAGGAATTTTAATCTTACAGGGAACTTCTAATCCGACGGATGTTATTGGACTGCACCCAGTCAAAGTCGACATCTGGCACTGTCAGACCTGAGGGATTGAATAGACAGTGCCGCCATTGGCTTCGGAAGAGCAACCAAACTCACCCACATGGCAGAATTGGAAAGGCTGTGGTCAAAAGATTACACCAAACCTAACTTCTCTCTCTGTCTTTTTTTTTTTTCACTTGTTTATAACGTTATGGGTTTGACTAAATCAACCAAAATTGTCGAGCTGGCGGCATGGGCCCCTGATTCCCATGGACCGACATGACGGCACGATTGGGAGCAATACGTGGAGAGAACTGATTGGTTTAAAAGTTGGAGAAGTTAGGCTGCCCAATTAGAAATAGAATGGGAATAGGAAAATCTCTTTTTCTTCTTGAGGTTTGTACTTTGAAACTTGTAACTGTCACTCGTGCGTGATAATTAATCTGCGTTCTGACTTGCGAACAGTGTCTTACGTTTCTTAACTGAGGACAGAGCATTTTGTTCCATGTTATAGTATCTTATTCTGTCTCGTCAATCTTAACAATTTATTTTTGTAAAGTCTACGTTTATTTATCTATGACTCGCATTAATAAATGACTGAGATTAGTGGAACAGAATAAAATACTATAATATTAAACAGAAAATTCAAACCCCTTTAACTTAGTAGTGCCTCTAAATTTGATCATGTCCATCACAAAGAAATTGTGAAAGCAACACACAAACATCTATGATGTGTCAACTAATCACGGTTAGCTGGTGATTAGGTAAATGACAAGTACCTCAATATAAAGCTGATTAAAATTAGGTCTTGATATTTTCAAATTTTGATCGAAAGACATTTTAGGCATTGAATTCAAACTCATATCGGAGACAACAAAGCAGAGAATATTTTTTTTTGAAATACAATAGGGTTGTTTTATTAAATCGAATCAGCAAATAAAACATCCCGAATAATGTTGGGTAGATTATGAAACCACTCACTAACAGAATTATCAACTCTAGTAGCTTGAGCTAGTTTATGGGCAACCATATTAGCTTGCTTAGATACTGCAACAACCCTGCAGTTACCCTGAAATTGAGTCCTTAACTTTTTAATGTCTTCCATTACAGGTCTACAGCATTGAAGGAAGTAAAATTTAAACTACCACTCCTCACAATTTCTTGAACAACCGCAAGACTGTCACTTTCACATATCACATTCTGCCATCCCTTTCCCTGTATCCAACTTAGCGCCTCCTTGATGGCCAAGGCCTTTGCTACGCTTGGCGAAAACAGACCTCTAATCCTTCCAATTTTAGCAGCTAAGAATCTACCATAATCATCACGAGCCACCAAAGCAAGCCCCGTATTTGAACCATTAACATGTGTTGTTGCATTCACATTCACCTTTACCCAATCTGCCAACGGCTTTTGTCATTTCCTGGCTCTAGTTGACTGCTGAGACTGTGGCTTCGTCACGTGAGCATTTTGCCAAAGCAGAGACTAAATTAGGCGTCAAAGGGCTTGTGCTTTCATGAAATTACCACTTGCTGTCCGATGGATATGGATAGACATTACCGTCAGCTAGGAATATATGTACACATATCATATATTTAAATATAGTATTAGAATTGGAAACCGGCCAAATTTTGAATTCTAAAAACGGTCGTAGCAATTATGAAGGATGATATTTACTAAATCCTATTGTTAAGAATTAAACTTTATTCTCTAAGACGTCACGATTAGGTTTTTTTAAAAGACTCAGAACATGTAATGGTGACATCAATAGGATATGAGAGCATCCTATAGCAACCAAGGGTCTTACTTAACAATTTATTTTATTTACAATTTGTGAGATCTCACGTCGGTTAAAGAAGGGAACGAAGTACGTCTTATAAGGGTACGGACAGTAGCGAAGCCAGAAATTTATTTCAGGGGGGGCAATGTATATATATATATAATTTTTTTAATTCAATCCACCATGGGCAACGATATTCTTGTAGGGTGGGCAACCCCTATATGTATATATATCTTCTTTTTAAAATTTTTTTGAGGTTGGGCATTTGTCCACCCTCCCTTACAAGTGGCTTCGCCACTGGGTACGGATATCTCTCCCTTACAGACACGTTTTTTATGGCCTAATGTACCGGATCCCTTCGGAACTCCAAGGTTAAATATGCTTAGGTGAGAGTAGTTTTAGGATGAGTGACTTCTTGGAAAAGGATCGGGAAAAGTAAAATCGTAAAGGTTTGGCTAGGCCAAGACCCAAAACGGATAGTATTTATAAGCGGATAATCTGGGATGTTATTCAATATATATTATTTTTGCCCCAAGGACTTGGCAAATTGAATTAAGAATACACTTGCGGTTGATTACTATGTGATTAATTTTCAAGAGAAAATCTATTTACCGATCATTTTAAACTTGATAGCTCTCGCTAAAAAAAAAGGGATAAAAGAAACCATTACTTAATGATTGACTTAATGTCGGAGGACTTTCCCTAAACACCTACTCTCTGTTTTATACTTTTCTCCTCAAATTTGGTCATTACATAACCGAAAGTATGGATGCGGCAAGATAATTAGGCAGCTTGTTCTAGTTTGTTGTTAGGGCTCACTAATTGACATGAAAAAGATTACAAAGCATGTTTTGCCTTTTTTCATTTTTCATTTCTAATCTTCTATTTTTTTTCAAATTCAATAAAAAAACATATTTGTTTAAATTTTTTATTTTGGTTTGTTTTAATTTAAAAAATTATAAATATCATAAAAAGTGGTTTTTGTTTTTTCATAATCTCATGTACTATCAACTAAATGTACATTATTTAATTATTTAATATAGTGATTACACATAAGAACTATGAACAATTTAATTTAATATTATATATTTAATTAACTAAAATTAGTTATTAATATGAATTATAAATAATTTAATTTCACTTGATAATTTTACTTAATTTTTATACTTAAATTTAATTGATAATTATTCATAAATTTCAAATATAAATAAATAAATTTCAATAAAAATTTATTTAAAATAAACATTAATTTTTAATTAAAAATATTTTATCTTTAAGTTTTTTATTATATAATTATTATCAATAATGACAAAATATAATTATATTAACATTAACAACTAAATAAGTTTTTGTTTTTATTTAAAATAAAAACATAAGCTGAAAAAAGAAAAAGAATATTAACAATTAGGGTTAATTACAAAAAAACTCAAACTTTCGTCAATTTTTCAACTATAGCCAAAACTTTAAAAAGTAGCAATAAAATGTTTGAATTTTCAAATTTTTTCAATTATAGCTTGACGTTAATGCCACCGTTATCTTTGCTGGCTTGACAATGCCACGTGCACAGAAATCCCTATTAATGAAACATGTCAACGTAATTAGCATAAGTAAATTAAATTATTGAAATGGCGTCGTTTCAATAAGATTTTTGTTATCTTAAACGTTTTCATCTGGTTCCCACTCATCAATTTCATCTAGAAAGCTCCTCTATATTCCATGGCACTCCTCTCCAATTCTTCAGGTACACGTATTCATTTCTTCCGAAACCACAAGCCTTCTGCATAAATTCTCCTGTTGAAAAAATCCCACCTAGAAAGTCCATTTTGGTTTCTTCAAGCAAGCCCATTTCTTAAAATGTGGAGTTATTAATCAGCAAAAGTTGGTTGGTCGAGTGGCACAAACCCTCTAAACAAATCCAACTCAAATTGCCTCGGTCTTCACATGGTGCCCACATCAGAAGCCTTAATTATCTCTTGCATAACGTATCGGTCACCGAAGCCCCAACAGCCACCACTGGCACCACCTCTGTCGATGTTCTGCCATCACTTCTGCATTTTGCCTCGACGACCGGCGTTCCTTTCAATGTCCTTTTGATTGCCTTGTCCTTTTCCATTAGACATACACACAAAACCACGCAGATCAAAACAAATCATATCGAAATACAATTTTTAACAAGAAAATTGGAAGAATGTGGAAGTGCCTTGGACAACATTTGTCATAGTTTGAGTAGCGAATAAACTTGACATGACCTGCGTCCTCCATTCATGCGCTTGAATGTCTATTCCAAAATCAACCACTGATGGTTAGGGTTTAAAAGATGGAGATTAAGATTTCCATTTATTAATTGAAAGATGTTCCAACCGATCATGGACTGGTGTTGTTGTAGAGAGATCTCACGACTGGAAGGCTCCTATTAAAGTTTTGGGTGCAAGTGAGAGCTGATAGAGATGATTGAAACGATGACCTATTAAAGTTTTGGGTGCAAGTGAGAGCTGAGAGAGATTATTGAAAAGATTTCGTTTCAATCATTTAACTTGCTAATTATCTGATTAATTAAAGTCCCTGTATACATGGCACTGCCTTATTAGCTAAAATGACGATAGTACTATCGTCGAGTTAGAATTGAAAAAAATTAAAAATTTAAGTATTTTATTGTTACTTTTTAAAGTTCGGGTTATAATTGAAAATTTGATAAAAATATAATTTTTTTTATAATTAACACTAAAAATTATAACAAAAAAACAAAAATGGAAGTAAACGACCCTAATTATTTTCTTTCTACTTTACTATAATCTTGACGTTATATGCTATAATAGTATAATATTAGACATTTTCAGTTGTTTTCTTATGTCTACTTTTCCATTTATTTGTCACCAACTTCCTCACCTGTTAAACCACATACAGTTTAATGCATATTAAATAAGTAAGTATTATAATAAATCTAAATATTTAAGCTATAATGATTTTGTTACATTGTGAAAATAGAAAAATTTATATAGTTTATTTTCTTTCTTAGCAAGATCACCTATAGTATGAATTTCTCTAAAAGCTCAACAGTTTTGGTTATTGTTTTGTATCTTATTTTAGAGGACCATTTATTAATTAATAACTTGTGATAAGGACTTAAGGAGAGCCATACCTCAAAAGCTAGCTTATGAGGGTAGAGAGCTCAAAGTCCTTATAAATTCTATATCAATTTTGTATTTAACCAATATGGGATTCAAGTCCCATACTTTGCAATTAGATCAAATCGTAACATTCGTTCTCCCATAAGGACTAATGTTCTCATTAGTCACGACTGACACTTTCAGGTCACCACTCTATGGGTCACCACTATGAAATCCTTGTTGGTAACGGCCATGTTGGTCAAGGCTGGCACTCCCAGGCTAGCATTCCATGGGCCACCACTCCAAGACCGGCTCTGATACCAATTGATAAGGACTTAAAAAGAGTCACACCCCAAAAGCTAGCTTATGAGGGTAGAGAGCTCAAAGTCCTTACAAATTTCATATCAATTTTGTATTTAACCAATATGGGATTTAAGTCCCATACCTTACAATTAGATCAAATCGTAACAACTTGATACAAAAATTATAACAATCAACCACAAAATGATATTATAACTACTCTACTTGAAATTCAATCAATTCACCACCGTAGCCCGGTTGATTTAGCAAAACTCAAAGGTCTTGTAACCAAAAAAAAAAGAAGCAAAACTCAAAGGTCATTCCCACGGTTATGGTCTTATGGAGTCTATTTTTGGACGGAGGCCCAGAGTATCAATTGCCCGTTAACTGAATGGGTCATAAGGCATCTATGAATTGTAATAGTTCATACAAGCATGAAAACATGTTGCATCACATGTCATGATCAGGAGGAGATCCAAGGACAGGAGTGTCAATCGCCATCAACCTTCAAGCTTATGGCGAAACTGTACAAACATTCGCTCTCTCAAGCAAATCCACGCCTCCCTTGTGGTCAGGGGCTTCAATTCGAACTTGGCGGCTCTCAGAGAGATCATATTTGCGAGTTGCATGGTCATTTCTGGCACTATGAACTATGCCTTCCAGTTGTTTGCTCAAATTACTGAACCGGACATTTTTATGTGGAATACTATGATGAGAGGCTCTGCTCAAAGCTCGAGTCCCAAGAGCGCAATTATTTTGTATGCCCAGATGGAGAATCGCCGTCTTAAGCCTGATAACTTCACGTTTCCGTTTCTACTTAAGGCTTGTACTAAGCTTGAATGGAGAAGAACTGGTTTTTGTATTCAGGGGAAGGTTGTTAGGCATGGGTTTGTAGAAAATAAGTTTTTGAGAAATACCCTTATATATTTTCATGCTAATTGTGGGGATTTGGAGGTCGCTAGGGCCATTTTTGATGATTCCGCAAGACGGGATGTTGTCGCTTGGTCTGCTTTGACTGCTGGGTATGCAAAGAGAGGAGACTTGGTTGTAGCAAGGCAGCTTTTTGATGAGATGCCCGTGAAAGATATGGTTTCATGGAATGTGATTATTTCTGGGTATGTGAAGAGAGAGGACATGGTGAGTGCTAGAGAACTCTTTGACGATGCTCCTGAGAGGGATGTCGTGACATGGAATGCTATGATTGCAGGATATGTGCTTTGTGGAGATAACAAGAAGGCTTTGGAGATGTTTGAGGAGATGAGAAGTGTAGGAGAGAGGCCAGATGAGGTCACCATGCTGAGTCTTCTGTCTGCTTGTGTGGAGTTGGGGGATTTGGAGATTGGTAGGAAGGTACACAGCTCGATTTTGGAGATGAGTTCGGGAGATTTGAGTGTTTTACTTGGGAACGCACTTATAGACATGTATGCCAAGTGTGGTAGTATTGAAAGGGCAATTGGAGTTTTCAGAGGAATGAGAGAAAGAGACATCTCATCATGGAATTCAATTGTAGCAGGGTTGGCTTTCCATGGTCACGCTGAGGAATCGATCAGCTTGTTCACAGAGATGCGAAGGTTGAGAAGAATCAAGCCAAATGAGATCACTTTTGTTGGAGTACTTGTTGCTTGTAGTCATGCCGGAAGAGTTGAGTTGGGGCGTAGTTTTTATAATCTCATGCGGGAGCAGTATGGCATAGAGCCAAACGTGACGCATTGTGGGTGCATGGTAGATTTGCTGGGGCGTGCAGGGCTATTGGATGAAGCATTTGACTTCATAGACAAAATGAAGGTTGAACCTAATGCCATTATATGGAGGACTCTGCTTGGGGCGTGTAAAATCCATGGAAACGTCGAGTTAGGGAAACGTGCAAATGAAAGACTACTTCAGATGAGATGGGATGAAAGTGGGGATTATGTGTTGCTTTCTAACATATATGCTTCAATTGGAGAGTGGAATGGGGTTGAGAAGGTAAGAAACTTGATGGATGATAGTGGAGTCAGAAAAGAGGCTGGCTGTAGCCTAATAGAAGCAGATAACAAAGCCTCCATGCAATTTCTGTTCGATTCGAAGTCTAAGTTAAAATTCAGGAATGGAAGGATCACTAACTAGCATAGGGTGAGGATCAGCTGTCAAGTTGTCATCTACGTATTGGGATTTACCTAATCCTTGTGCATGCATAAAGGGTAATACAATTGGTTGTTTTCCTTTTGTCTATGAATTATAAGATTAATGGATGAGCTTCGAGTAATCAAATGTTAAAGTTTGTTTAACGTAAATATTGCAATCTTAACTATACGGACTTTTTGTGAGGAAACGTATTTGGATATGGTCAAATGATCTACTCCCTACCGAAAATTGTGAGACTCTCAAAAAACAACCGCACGCATTTTGCTTTCACTCATGACTAAGTTAACCACCGGGATTTCCTCGTTTACAGACATTTCCTGGCAGTTGCATTATCATAAATGCTCTTATACCAATGCCATTCTTGCTGACGTTATTAAGCCATAAAAAGTTACGAAAAGGGTCAATATTATGGAAGCTCCGCACAAGGTGAATTTGAGTGGTTTTCTTGTTTCAGAATACCAGTTGGAGTGTTGGACCGAGAAGGTTAAAATGCAGGCTGGTTTGCTTCCTCTTTTCTGTATGCAGACCTGCTTCAGTTTTCTAGACCAGGAAAAAAAGGAATTCTGTTATACTTTTGTCAATATCATGCTGTGAAGTGATGCATAAGAGATCCGGTGATCCTTTAGCTAATTAATTGATGATATTAACCATCGTTAAGGTGGCATTTACACTTAAATCTATGAGACAACTACTTTGGCATGGTATATGTACATGTCCTGGCCTTTCTGCTAATTGAAAGACAATTCAATGGACTAACAACAGAACATTTTCAATGGCAGATGTGATTTTCTAGGTAACACATGGCATGGGAGATGAGAAGAAAATATTACAAATCAAACCAGAACAAAGAACGAGCCATGCATGAAGCAGTAGCACTGCTCACTCATGCACACCATAATCTTGCACACATGCATTTATACCGATAATTAGCGAAGCATAACTAGTGTTTAAGTGAAGTTATTCTATTTACGTCGAGAAAGGGCCACGGCAGACAATAAAATTAGCAGGACGAGGACAGCCATCCCAACAAAGGATCCGATCAAAGAGGCAGATATGCGTTCGCAGAAGGAGTTGAACTGTTGGCAGATGGCAAAACAGTTGACCCTGACATTCCCTGTGTGTGCCAAGTAAACTATAGCAGCTGCTGCAGAAGCTCCGGCAGTTAGTAGAGCCAACATTGCCTACATGAGGTCAAAATAACAGAAATAGTAAATGCGCTAATTGAACAATTCCAAGAAGCAATTCTTGCTTATCTTGTTATGTCGGTTTAGTTTTGCTATGGTAGCGACTGAATATTACATTTCAGAAATTCTAAGATTCGTATATATGTGTGTGTGTGTGTGTGTGTTTGAGAGCATGCAGAAAGTTTGCAGAAGCATATTTTGTTGATTCAAGGCAAAGGTTGGAAGTCTTGTGCAAATCATAGATTCATCTTCCCGTACACTGCGTTGATACTTGACAGCATGCTTGTTTGTTTGTTTTAAGTTTTTAACAAACAAATGGCATTCTTCCTAGGATATCTAAGGAAATATACCGTGTCAAAGACAACCAAGAGAATTCTAGTGTTTTGTGCACTGCTCCGAACAATGTTGAAGATAGAAACTGGAAGAGAAAGAAGCATATAGGCGCCCACAATCCTATTGACTACCACAAAGAACCTGTTCATGAAAATAGTATAATCGGGATTTAATATTTGCCTTTCAAAATACTTTCCTCCCCCAAGTTCCATATACTAGATAGCGACTTTCACATCTAAGTACTTACGTGAACGTTGGAAGATCATTATATTGGGCCCTGAAGCGTATGAACTGCGTGAAGAAAGGAAGTGTTTCATCGGTTGTTCCCATGACTATTGCACTCCCAAGCGTCCCAATGAAAGCAACCACCCTCAAAATGAAGTCTAGTATTGACACCCCTCGGTTCATCACACTTTTTGGGCGGATGAGCTCTTATTAGCGTCAGCAATTTCAATAGATCCTGTCTTCTTTCTTGCTTTTTGCATGACTTTACAAGAGTATGTCTTACAAGAATATGGTAATATAAATCTTCGACTTGCAAACTTCAATAATGTGCATGGTTAAGGGAGGGCTTGGAGGGGCATTTATATATGTGCATGTTCTCAATCGGCAACCATGCTCCAATAGGCACAAGGAATATAGTCTTAGTAGCAGTTTACCAATTGCTAGTGGCATGTGAATCCTACTGCCAAAATTAAGCTACAAGTTAAGAGTTCGTGTTGCACATGCAACATGGCCAACTTACTAAATCTAGAGAGAGCAAGAATTTATTTATTATGGAAAAAAGAAAAAGAATACCTACCCTGTTAGCTTTATATTAGTTTTTTTTTGGATAAAGGTAACGGGGCCTAAGCCCAAAATACAACTACATGCGTGTTACCCGAGGGAGTGTGACCCCCACAGAATCGGCTAACAGTAAGGGCCAAAGACCATCCACGACATTAGGAAACCATTTCACGCCAAGTGGCAATCGATAACTATAATGAGCTAACCAATCTGCGCAACGATTACCCTCTCGAAATACATGCTGCACCCGCACCTCCCAGCTGCAAGAAAGGAGTTCTTTGATGACGGACACTATAGGGACCACCGGAGTCTGCTCATTAGAAAGGAAAGATACAACCAAGGCCGAATCGATAGACAGATCCACACGTGAATAGCCGTGGAACCAGGCGAGTTGCAGTCCGTGATAAACTGCCCATAACTCCGCCTGCCAAGACGTGCAGACCCCCAAATGAGCACCAAAGCCCACCAACCATCGTCCACTAGCATCTTTGATCAGGCCCCCAGCTGTGGCCAGGCCTGGGTTGCCCTTAGAAGAGCCATCAGTGTTCAAACTGACCCAGCCCTCTCGTGGGTTCAGCCAACTGACCTCGATTACACGTGTCCCGTGGCCCGAAAGATGAGGGGAGACAACGCGATGCAGAGTTTGGGCCATAATCACTTCCTGAACATAGGAATGAATTTCTGATATGGGATGGACTGGAGCGGAGTCGGGAGTAAAGCATCTTTCATTTCGCCATGCCCATAATTTCAAGAGCACAGCCCCAAATGTTAAAGGCCAAGGGCTAGTACGCTGGAACCCAAAGTCATTAGCAAGATTGCGCTCAAACCAAGTAGGGAAGTCACTACAATAAAATATATGCCGCTGCCGAACCTCAACAAGTTGATTCCAAACCCTACGGGCATGCCAACAATCTCGGAATACATGGGCTAAAGTCTCTTCATGTAGCGGGCAAGCAGAACAAGCTGGAGAATCTGTGAGGAAGAGCTGGAAGCGCCGGCCGTTAAGCATGAGCCGGGATTTTGCGATCAACCATAGATGAGTTTGGATACGGAGAGGACCCTGCCAGTCCCAAACCAAAGTCCAGATCCTCGTCCGCGGTGGCCACAGGGGCTGTTGAAGGAGACGATAGGCTGAACGCGTGAAAAAACAGCCACTAGGCTCCAATGACCAGCATAGGCGATTGACCTCCTGGGAGGTTCGAAGCGGGAGAGTCGTGGCAATAATCAAAATCAAATCCTGAGGCAGAAACCTACTGAACTCCTCCCAGGACCAGCCCGCCCCAGAAATCGACATAATCACAAACTTTCTTCTCGAGCTGATCCTCAGGGACCCCAATAATAGCATGAGAGAGTAA
>JAOSBP010000008.1:12096695-12108595 GCA_027563825.1 Erythroxylum mucronatum | reverse complement strand
CAGATACTTCGCCACAGCGGGGATGAATCAGGGCGAGCAACTAACTCCATGCGGACTCCCCTATCCAGATGATATTTGGCACAGAGAACCTGGTTACAAAGCTTACCAGGCTCCGTAAAGAGGGACCAACCCAGCTTCATGTGGAGAGCTGTATTCATAGCCTCCAAGTTCTTTAACCCCAGTCCCCCGGAGCGTCGGGGACAACAGACCTGATTCCACGAGACTAGGTGCATTCAACGCCTCTCGCGAGTTGTACCCCAGAGAAACTGTTTACAGCAACTATCAATCGCCGAAAGCACTCCTTTAGGAATTTTTGCTATGTGCATTATGTATAAGGAAAGGGCACTCCTTTAGTTAAAGATACTTTAACATGCTTGTGACGCCAGTGCATGTTCCAACTCCATCAAAAATTGTGTCCCAAAGTGGAAAAAGTAGTTATCTTTTTTTAGTGGCTAAAGATAAGAGGAGTTGCATATCATTCCCGATTTGCAGGAGTGAATTCTACTCTGGATCTAGCTATGGAATCTCGGGGCAGTTGACTGATAAGCTAACCATGGAACCAATCCACTTAAAGAGTTATCAGCACAGCTTGAGCAAATAAAAGAAATTTTAAGTATAAACTCGAAAGATAACAAGTGTAGCCTTATCCATCTGCCATCACGATCAAGTTTATCTAACAAAACGTTTTCCATCCAATCCGTTGTTAACTATACTAAACCCTTGTCTCAAGAAAATATATATAACTATTATATGTTTGGACATGGAGTTGGTGTAAGACTGCAGAAGTAATCAACCAATCCGCTTAATTGTATGATAAACAAGAAAAAGGATACGGAGAGCAACAAATGAAGAAATAAGCTCAGAGACGGGGAAAAAAAACACAGAAAATTTCACCATGTCATCAGCTTTCTGATATCCAGGTAGAAGAACAACTTCAGTTATTACAAGTGCTTCTACAAAAGATCATATGTATCCTATAATCGGTTGGACATTGAATCAATCTTTAAATTCTGACTATGGCGGAAAAGCTAATACTCGGAAGCTACTGAAGAGATGAATGAAGTCTTATTCTCGTATATGCTGATGTCAACTAATTAAAACGGATAACTGTTAGTGTATATATTTGGTATCCCTTAATTTTAGTCATCTGTTTATTTGGTATCCCTTAATTCTAGTTATCTTAGTTCTGTACTCTATATTCTTATATATTGTCAATAGAATAGCCTCATTCAACTTCATGGTATTATTGAGATTCTAAACCTATTCTTTTTCTTCTTTCTTCTTCTACTTCTGTCAGTTTTGTTTCTTTCTTTTAGATTGTACCATATTGTGTCGTACCAAGATTTAGTATAAATGGGTACTGACCAATAAGTTATTGAATTAAAGAGTAAAATTTTAAAACTTAAGGACTAAATTAGAAATTTAAAATTTTTTAACCCTAACTAAACATACTAGACCCCTACCCACCCCAACTGTCGCTTGCATTGCGCCTCTCTCACTTTTAGCCCTTTGCTCTCGCTATCTCAACTGTCACTCGTTCACCCGTTGCACTAGTCAGGCCTATCGCACTCGCACCATTGCACCCATGGTCTCACTCCCACGCTACAGCTGCACCTCATCCACACGCAAACCCACACCTGTGCCTACTAACTAATACCATTACACCACAGTCCACACGCAAACCCACTGATCTGATCTGCACAAGTCCAGGGATTCGGTGAAGGTTGCAAAAAATTGTGTATTTGTATTACTCAATGAAAGTTGCAAAAGATTGCAACAAATTTTGTGGAATTGTGGATTATGAATTATGGAATATGGATATTGAAATATTGAATTATGTTGATTGTTGATTTGAATGTTGAATTGTGTATTTTTGTTCTACAAAATACTGAATATAGATAAATGAATATTGAATTGTGAATTTATGATGATTGTATATTTATGTATTGTGACTTTATATTGTGCAGTAATTTTGTATGTTGAATTGTTAGTTCTTGGTGAATCGTGTTGGATAAAATTGAATTATGCAATGTATTGTGTATATTAACTCTTGACTGTGAAGTTAATTTGAGTAAGAAACTAAGAATGTTGATTAAAATTGGTGAATTAAAGATTGTTAAATTAAAGTTGGGAATTAGAATTTCATTAACAATATTGATTAATATTAGTTAAGAAAAAAATACTGATAAGCATTACATATTAAATTATATAAGCAAACAAAATAGATTAGCTTATAGTTAAATTATGGGATTACATAAAATAGGTTGTAAACTTATAGTTTTCAGTTATGGTTGAAATTGAATAAGTTATAATTGTGAGTGTATGTCTTTATGGTTGAATTATGTCATCTTACAAAATGAATTTTATAAGATGTATATTTGTAATTGTGTATGCCATATTATTGGTTCTTGACTTTTTGGTGAATTCTTTAATGTATATTGACTCTTAACTGTGGAGTTAATTTGAATAAAAAACTAAGAATGTTGATTAAAATTGATGAATGAAAGATTATTAAATTAAAGTTAGGAATTATGATTTTAGTAACAATGTTGATTAAAATTAGTTAAGAAAATAAAATAATGATAAGCATTACAAATTGAATTGTATTAGCAAACAAAATAAATTAGTTTATAGTTAAATTATGTGATTACATAAAATAGGTTGAAAACTTATAACTGTGAGTTATAGTAGAAATTGAATAAGTTATAGTTGTGAGTTTATGTTTTTGTGGTTGAATTATGTAATCATATAAAATGAGTCATATAAGATATATGTGCTTTTGTGTTAGTTTTGAGTTAAACAAAACATATTTTGTGATAGTAGTTGATAATGAAATTAACTGTTCTTTATTTTTAATATGAATTTATTAATTTAATTTTTACACATGTCTATTTATTTTATAGAAAAATAGAGAGATGTTTAAGTATTTCTGATAATCAGTCGTTTTAAGTAGAGGAAGATTTGATGATTTAACTTATACACATGCTATATTGGTTCTTGGAATGAAGAACCATACTATTTGTTTGTATTGTAACAAGTATTTGAAAGTTGAGAAAATCACCAAATTAAATAAGCATTTAGCTAGAGCTAAAGGTGATGTGGACAACATGAGAAAGTTAGAAGATAAAAATTGAATTATGAAATTGGTAGTGAAAGTTCTTTTATTAGTGGTCAGGATGATAGTAGGGATATTGAAAGTAGTAGTATTCATGCCTAATAAAAAGGAAATGGCGTACCTGATGTTAGAAAAAGAAGAAAACATGTATCTAATTTTTCTACACCACGAACAATTCCTAGAGCTCAACCTTCAATCTATAGTGCCTTACAATCAATAAAAAAAAGAGGCACATAATGTGGACATGACAATGGCTAGATGGCGGTATGATTCAAGTATAGCATTTAATGCTACCCAATCTTATATTATTAGCTTATGATGGATGTTATTGCCTCATATGTTCTAAGATACAAAGCTCCCTCTACTGATGATTATAGAGATAAACTTCTGAGCAGATCTATTTATAAAATAAAAAGTTATATGGATAATTGAAGAATGACTTAGGCTACTTATAGATGTTCAATCATGTGTGATGGTTGGAAAAATAGAAAACATGAGCCTATTGTTAATTTTTTGATTTATTATGCAAAAGAAACAATGTTTTTAAAATCTATCAATGCATCTGGTCTTGTTAGGAATGTTGATACTTTGTTTCAAATATTTGATGAAGTTATGATTGAAGTTGGACCTGAAAATAATATACAGTTCATTACTAATAATGATTTTGTTTATAAAATAGTTAGAAAAAGGATATAAAGTAGGTCTGATTCTATTTACTTGTGTTGTACATTGTATTGACCTAATGTTAGAAAATATATGAGAAGCTAGATACTTTCCTATCATTAATGAAATTATGCAGAAAGTAAGAAAAGTGACCAAGTTCTTCTATAAACATACATAGGTTCTAAAGTTGATGAGAATGATTTCACCAATGGTAAGAATTTGTGTCATCCTGCTATTTGAAGATTTGTAACTAATTTCTTACACCTTTAGTGTTTAGTTATGATGAAGAAACATTTGAGACAAATGTTTATAAGTGATAAGTAAATTTCGTGTCAATATACTAGGTCTATAATGGAGGTTCCAGAATTATAGTTAAAGATCATGAATTTTGGTCCAAATGTCAATTTTTTTATCCTAGTTTGTATGCCTCAGTGAGAGTACTTCATCTGGATGATAATGATAAAAAGGCAACAATAAGTTATTTTAATGATGTTATGGAAATAACGAAGGAAGCAATAAAGGATAATATGAAAATAAGTCTTCTTTGTACATACCTTATCTTACATTCATCAATGAGAGATGGGGAAGACAACTTTGCTCTCTGTTGTTTGTAACTGGGGCAGTTAGACCCAAAACTGTTCAGATTAAGGTCATCTTGACTATAGGTGAAAAGATTTCATCAAAGTCAATACCCTTCTTTTGGCTGAATCTTTTCACTTCAAGCGTTGTCCTTTGCTTGACTAACTTTTTACCATCTCTCTTTATCTTAAACTTCCATTTGTTCTTCAATGCCTTGTTACCTTTTAGAAGTTTTACAAGCTTGTATGTATTATTCTTCTTCAAAGAATCCATCTCTTCCTTCATATCTACGAGCTAGAGATCTTTTTCTTCATAAGATGCAACTTCTTGCACATTCTTAGGCTTCCCCTCAGTAGTAAGTAACAAATACTTAGAACTGAGATACCTTGCAGAAGGCCTTTTCTCCCTTGTCGACATTCTAAGTTGTGTTTCATCAGCTGTTGGATCCAATTAATCCCCTACTCATTATCCTTTATGGATTCATCTTCCTCAATGGATTCATCTTTAAATTTTGTATGCATGTAGTTCATGTGGCTCATCAATATCATACTGTATCTGATCACCACCAATGTGTGTTTAGTCATACACCTCATCTTTTTTACCTATAGACTTGTCAATAGTCAGAGGAATTGGTGAAGAGCTAACTTTGCTATTTGATGAGCTATTGTGTGATGATTTATCTCCATTCAAAAGATCAGCACCTCTTTTTTACTCCTGGAACACCATATCCCAGTTGCTGACCACCTTTTTCATCTCTAAATCATAAAGTTTAAAGCCAAACTAATCACCACTATATCTAACAAAGACGCAAGGTATCGACTTTGAGTTAAGCTTTTTTCTTTTCTTTTCTTTTTTCTTTTCTGATCCTTAGGTATATGTCTGAATACCTTACAACCAAAAACTCTCAGATAATGATATGTGTGATCCTTGCCAGTTAATGCTCTCTATGGAATATCAAAATACAACGGAACTGAGGGAGCTTGATTTATCAAATAGACCGTTGTTTAGATTGCTTTTCTCCAAAATGTCTTTGGCAAGATAAACATTACGAACATGCAATAAACCTTTTCTACAATGGTTCTGTTCATCTTTTTAGCAACCCTAATATGTCGTAGAGTCCCTGGTTCAATTTTCTCATGTATGATGTCATGCTATGTATAGTATTCTTCAAACACCTTAGAAGTATACTTCTTTCATTGTCTGGCAAGCATTTTAACTTTTTCTCAGCTTCCCTTTTTACTATAATATGAAACTTATTAAAAGTTTCAAACATTTGACTCTTAAAGTTCAATATATACACCCAAGTCTTTTTTGAAGTACCATCAATGAATGTAACAAAATATTATTACCTCTTAGTGACTCTTCCTTAATAGGACCACAGACATCTGAATGCACTAACTCAAATAACTCTAACTTCCTTGTAGATCTTCTTTTAAAAGAGACTTTATGTTACTTTCCAACCAAGCAATGGTCGCAAGGATTAAGTGGTTGTGAGTTCTTAACTAATATAAGAGATTTTTCCAATCAACAACTTTAAGTCCTTCTTACTCATGTGTCCTAATTGTGGATGCCATAGATTTGGTGAAGATTCCTTTTCTATTATGTATCCTTTTCCACCACCACACACCTTTAAGTGTATCTTATACAATGAGCAGCATAACTCTCCTCAGGTAACCATCAATCATTGCACCTTTGAACAATTTCAACTTCCTGTCCCCAAAAGTGTGCTAAAATCCTTCTTAATCCAATATATTTACTGATAACAGATTTAGCCTTAGATCGAGGACGTGTTATATATCTCTTATGGTTAGTAAGCATCTGACGTTTGCCTAAACTCGGATACCAACTATCTTAGAGGAACTTTGGTTTCTCATATTCGTTCTTGTAGCTTAAGAAGTACTCATTCTTTGGAACACAATGGTAAGATGCTCCAGTGTCAATTAGCTATTCTGAATGTTAGCTGTACTCTTATCATCACCATCATTTTGATGATCTTGCTTTTTCTGATCCCTCTTCCACTTATAGCAAATCCTCTTAATGTATCATAGCTTATCACAATAGTGGCATGTCTTTACTTCTTTGTCACCTCTAAACTTTGAACAGTTCTTAAACTTGCCACGATCGTTGGGACTCATACTTTTGTTCCTTCCC
This sequence comes from Erythroxylum mucronatum, assembly GCA_027563825.1. Taxonomy (NCBI): domain Eukaryota; kingdom Viridiplantae; phylum Streptophyta; class Magnoliopsida; order Malpighiales; family Erythroxylaceae; genus Erythroxylum; species Erythroxylum mucronatum. The sequence continues at coordinate 12,102,087 of JAOSBP010000008.1, read as the reverse complement.
CTGCTTTCTGTCACAAAAGCCTGTACGTTGTCAACACTAACTTCTGATTTCTTCATTAAACATACCCCCTTGATTACATCTAAAGAGAACACTCCTTCAGGAACTAAGTTGCTAATCGCCATCATTGTCATTTTTTTGCTATCTAGTAACAAACTCAACTGGAACAAAGCTTGAAGCTTATCATGAAGAATGATCTTCTTGTCATAAGCTTGTAGATTATGTCCTACAAATCATTTAGATGCTTCAAAACTGATTTTCCAACCTTCAACTTTAAATTCATAATCCTCTTAATCAGAGAGGCCTTGTTATGAGCATTCTTCCTTTCATACAAACCTTCTAACTTCTTCTATAGCTTAAAATGATCTATTTCTTGAGACATATGGTTCAATATGCTGGTATAAATTCATTGTCTGATAATGCCCAGAGTTTTATACTTCATTTTTTTATATTCTTTGTCTGACATCATTTTAGGTTTTGAAGGAACATCATCCTTCATACCTTTGTCCACATCAATAGAATCAAAGAAATCCTTGTAATACGAAAGGTCCTTCATCGGGGGCTTCCATATTGAGTAAGTTGATGACGCTAACTTGCCTATAAAGTTGTTTCCACCTTCCATTACAATGACCCTAATACCAATTGTTCGGAGAAAAATACACAACTCTCTAAAAGTTCAACCAAATATTAATGACAAAAACGAACTCTTGAAGTTGCAGCAGTGGAAAAGATATGAGAATAAGAAATTAAATGATGAAGCAAACACCAAGATTTAACGTAGAAAACCTTTCAATGTAGAGGAAAAAATCATAGGATAAACCGAAAAATAAATCGCTAAAATTAATAAGGATTTATAAGAAAAAGTTGATCTCTCACCCCCACAATAACAAGTTATTTCACAAAGTTTCAGGATTGAAATCAAAGTTGATATTAAAATCAACAATCACTTAAACCAATCCTAAACATAATCAAACAACGATGAGAATATAACCCTCTTTATCCTCTCTCAATTTTCACTCATTTTGGATGTTGTGGTCACACTCTATACAAAAACCTACGTCTTTTTCTCATTTATATCGCGAAATAAGGTTTTCTACAACTTACACGGCCAAATTACTATGTATCTTTCCAGCACCACCTTAGTCGCCAACATACACAGTTACAAAGAGTTAAACGATCTCCACATATGGTCATGTATCTTCACATAGGCATGTACAAGATTGTGTATGTTTTCACCTCTTTATGCTTTCTCCATACTTTTACAGAGACTTACATGATTGATCCAAATGGTCATGTAATTCAAGACACAAATTTGTAACACTTTGCTCTCCCTGGAAGAGATTCTTCCATCGTGCCTTCACTTGTTTGTCATCCACATGAGCCATAAAGCTGTCTACGATTACCGAAAGTCTCAAAAAATAAGGTTGGATACATAACACTTTGAGTGTTATTCACATGTCTTCAACATTGTGTTCTTTATAATTATGACTTATAACACTCAAAAAAAAGTTTGGAACAAGATTGAAGAGGAATTCACGATTCATCTTTTTAAAATTTATGAATTTGTCTTTTACTAGATTTGCTTCTAATAATTAATATTTTCTATTAGAGTTACTTCTAAATTTTTTTAATTTGAATCAGATTAGATAAATAAGAATTGCGTAGTTTTATACAAAAGTCATCTCCAAAATCTCTTCTATTTTTTATTTTTGCAAATTTGAAATAAGTTATATTTTTTAATAACTTATCTTCCATTCTTATTGATTATCAACTTATCGTGAAAAAAAGAAGAAAAACTAACATTGTAGTTTACAGAAAGCAATCCTATGTGAATATGTCTTGTCTGAACTCTAAAGAGGACTATTGGGCACTCAGTGATGAGAGAGTGAAGGGTTTGTACAGTACGTAGAATAAGGGAAATACAATTTATTGGAAATAAAAACATAGGAGAAGAGAGAGTCAAAGTGTTGGATTTGCTAACTTTTGTATTTTGAGAGAAGAGATTTTGTAAAGTCACGCTAAGTCATGTTACGGTAACAAGTAGAAGGCCTACTAAAACGCATAATGTAGAGAGATCCAAAAGTATTTAGGATTTAGAAAGGTCCAAATGTATGCAGTCTTTGTTTCCGATAGACTAAAAAGAAAAAAAAAGTTTTTGACAACTATTTGTAGAAAAAATTAAAAATACAATAAAAAGATAAAGATATATGTAATGTATAAAATAGAAATTATCACTTAAAAATACAAATAAAGAATAAAAATAAAAATAAAAATACATATTAAAATAATAAAAGTAATAATAAAAATAAAAGTAAAGGATAATAGTAATGATAACAATAATAATATAATTAAATACTTACAAATAAAAATAATATAAAAATATAATAAATAATACAATATATATAGAATAAAGCAAATATTAAAAATAGAAAATAGCAAATAGCAAATAAATGATGATGATGATGGTGATAGTAACAATAATAATAATAACTAAATAAATAAATATGAACATAGATACTGCAATAAATATATAACAAAGTAAAGAATAAAAGATAAAAGATAAAATAAATTAATAAATAGACAAACAAGAAAAAAGATAAATAAATAAATAAAACAAACAAACAAGTTATTGTAAGAGAAAGAGAAATATTAGGTTAGGTAAGGAAATTTTTAAGCTAAATACATGTGAGGGAAGTACTAAATAATAAGAGTTAAGGCTAAATAACTATAAGAAAGAGAAAGACCTCTCTATGTGAGATCTTTTACTCGTATCCTAGTACGCTAAAATTTTTAATTGAGGGTCAAATTCTCAGTAAGTTCTAACTGAGTCATATCATTTCTGATCACCTCACTCAGTTCTTCTTAACCTTTCCTCTTTTCTTCTTATAGTTCATAAGTATGATCTTCTTTCATCTCTTCACTGAAGTATTAAAATGTTTCCTCTTAATATATTCGAACCACTTAAGCCTTTTCTTTCTTAATATTCCATCGATATTGGCCACTCTTAATTTACCCCTTACCATTACATTCCTGACCTTATCTCTTCGGTTGCACATCCAACACCATTAACTCATGACTGTGTCATAGTTACGCAATTCAATTAAGGAAAATATTGGGAGTCATCATTTTGGTGGTATTTACACTTACTAAATTATTTTTATATATTAATAAACAATTTATTCTAAAATTATTAAAAATACATTCTAATATAAAAATACTTTTAAATATTTTATTAAAATTTTATCGAATAACTTAACATGAACTTGACTATTAAATACATAATTGAATTTATATAATTATTTTGAGTTGATTTTTGTTGGACCCTAAATTGGTGGGGATTTATTTATGTGCAAAGAAAGAGAAAATTCTTGAATTTGAAATGTTGGTTTTTGAAAATTTGGAAGTCTGAAAATTTTGGGAATGAATTGTAAAGCCCCCTTACCGTAGGGTACCTACCGGGATGCCCGTAGGTCATTCCGTTACATATCCTATGATAAGAGAGAACTACAGACAAACTTCACTATACTCCACATGGCATCACAATAATAAAACATGAATATGAAATTGCAACATTTTAAAATCAAATTGTCTCCATCTCATTTCATCAAACTCAATAATTTACATAACTGTCAGTATTCTCAGTCTGTACATCACTCTGAACACTTAACACAAATTACTATGTACATCAAGACAAAATAACAGTCCTAACTAGGTCACCCCAAAAAGAATCCCAGCTGACCGACCTGTGAGCCATAGCCTCCCTTGACGATCTGATCTACACGGCTCGCACAGTCTTTCAGGAGCTAGGGTCTACTCTCGATCCTGAAAAATAGGTTGCAATTTTGGGTGAGTTTGCGAACTTAGTGAGGAACCATCATCGATGGTTCACCCAATTCATGCAGCACACAAACAAATCACAGATGATTTATTTCAATAATAACACATTCAGAAGTACCACATGATTTTATTCAAGCAGATCACAAATGTATAAGGCATTCTTGCCTCTCACCCATTCAAAATAGTCAATCAGATATGTATGCAATGCATATGTGACACTTGCCCATTTTATTACAGTGTTGTGACCGAGCGCCTGAACTGTCCCAATATGGGCACATTAAGCATTAAACGCGTCTTAGGGGTAGGAGAGCCCTCTGGGTATGCACTACTTCCCTTCGAGCTCGAGGTTCTTTTTTACTGGTTGAGCTTGTAGCTCTAATCGGTGGCTACTCCGGTCACAACTGTTCTTATCTGATCATGCATTCGTGTAATGAAATGCATATGTCCCAATTTAACAGTAAAAGTATCACAATCAGTAAATGTATCACAGTCTGTCACATCAGAGGCAAGTAGTTCACCGAGTTCACAGAATCAACCCATGTGTCACAATTGATTACACTATAAGCAAGCAATTTGCAGATTCTTAATTATCACATCACAAGCACTTCTATGTCATATCTCCCAATACATCGGACCTTCTGTCTGAAATTCACAACATAAACAATCGCACAACCCACCATTATCTCCACAGTAAACATATAATAATTGAGAGAACCATCTAGGTTACTCACCTATAGCTTCCGAGCTAATGTCGGGAAGTCTCAGCAACGTCGGTGGATCGACGCTCCAAATGTGTCTCTATAATGATCAAAGTATGTAAACATTACCAACAGTTCAATCAGAACTATTTAATGATGCACATGTAGTGATTAAAATGTGTACAATGCATGTTCGTGACATTCCCGGCACTAATCTACAAATTTCCATCACAAAAATTTCGTGTAAAAATTAGAAATCTAACGACACCAAAATCACTAAATTCGGATCCCTATAGGTCCAAAAATTAATAAAACAATGACTAGAAAAATAATTATCCGGTCCTCTTACTTTGGCCTAGCCAATCCACGTCAATTCCATTTCTAAAAATTCCCAATTTTGCACAGAAATGAAATTAAAGATTGCCCGAATCCGATGCCTTGAGAATCAGGTCAATCGGACGTCGGATGAAAAAGATATAAGCAAAAGAAGGCATAAACCAAGAATTAAACATATAAAAAAAATTCAAAGGCAGAGTGCTTCCTCGCGAGGGCGAAGAGCGTCGTCCTCGCGAGCGGCGAAAAATCTGCTCGCCTCGCACTCGCTAGGCGAGCTTTCGCTCCAAACAAGTCGCTCGCGATCACGAGTCGCTAAATAAGACAGCCATCTCGCAACTGCGATGGTTAGCTGTCATGTTTAGTGACGGTTCGCACTCGCGATCCGCAGTAAAACGGCCATCTCGCGATCGCGAGTTGTTGTGCTCTTTCCTTCTCTTCTTCTATCCAAATTTCAAACCTGTATAACTCTTTACACACACATCCAAAATTCACAAATGATAGCTCGTTGGAAAGATCATGAAAAA
>JAOSBP010000008.1:12064056-12096595 GCA_027563825.1 Erythroxylum mucronatum | reverse complement strand
GGTTTGGGTGTGGGATGAATTCCAATTGGAAGTTGAATTGCTTTGAATGATGTTGTAATAAAGGAAGTAAAGTTGGGGTAAATTCGGTATTGATCTATAAGGAATTTGACTAAGTTGATTTCTATCTTTCCAACGATTTAAAATATGCGAATTTTTGATTATCGGAGTAAGAGGTTGGGTTTCGAAAACAGGGTCCAACAATTTTAATAATAAACTATATTAAAATAATTCCACAAAACTTTACAAAGATTGTTTTTGAGTATTTCTAATGCTACAAAATATTTTTAAATATATAAATATATTTTCAAAAAGTATAAATCGAAAGAGACATTTCAACTAAAAAATATTTCATATAGATTTGTTTTACATGAAAAATCTCGAAATAACTATACTTTAAGAACACATCAATAAATTATAGCACATTATAATTCATCAATTATATATTATAAATAAATTATTTAACAAATTTAGTAGTTTAAGTCAAATAATAAATTTGATATATGAATTCTTACGCAAAATTAATTAATAAAATTCTTTAACCTAAAATTTAAAATTTAAAATATTAGTTATGGTTAAGTCCTTAAAGAAAAAAAAGTTACAGATAACTATAATTTTTAATAAAAAATTAGTTATATAAAATATTCTTTTATTAAAATACAATTGAACAAGTCTATTTTTATTAGTCCATTGCCATGTAGTCTAGCTCAAGCCATAATAGCTCTGGAGGCTAGAGTCCAGATCTTCATGCCTCACCAGTTGATAGGAGTAGAAGTTGATGGCGAACCATGAAAAAGCTGACATACAATTCAAGCTGCAAGAGGAAGAAGGCAATGAACAATACTATACCCAAACGGTGTCGTAGCGACTTATGATAGTAATAATGATGATTGTACATAGATTACGATATAGTGTAGAAATCCAAACGGTGTCGTAGCGACTTATGATAGTAGTAATGATGATTATACATATATTACGATGTAGTGTAGAAATTATGAGTAAAAACGAAGTCGTGTAGTAAATCACGTGACTAATAATAGCCGTTACATCTCCAACGGTATATAGTCGTTGGAGGAGGTAACGAATAAACTTTCTCACTCTTAATTCTCTACTCTCTTTTTTCAGTATTCTCTGTTTCTTTTCTTGTAATTCTCAATGCTCCCTAAAACCCAAAATTAGCTTTTCTCAAAAGAACCATAACACCGGTGTCCATCGCCTCCATTCCACAGTTTTGGTCCTTTTGGAAGACAAATCCACCACACCATTATTTCCTGGATCTTGAGTGATTGCTTGTGTGGACAATATACTGGGTCCCTAAGAAGTTTTCTTTTACCATGGGCATAATGTAAAAAAGTGTTGGTTTCGTTCATGTGAAAACTGAAATGTGGATAAGATTGGTTTGTCATAATCTTTATTATGATTTTATTTAGCTAATTCATAAGATTGGTTGGTTTGGTTGGCTTATGAATTATAAGTGAACATTTGGTCGATGCTAATATAGACATGGTGGCTTTGTAAAATTGTGCTAATGTGTTTGACAAAATTTTTGCATTTGGAAAAATGTTTATCTGTGTTTCCATATAATTTCACTTTTCACATCATACATTGTTATATATGAGTTTTGAAATGCACAGTTGAAGAATTTTTGGTATTGTCTAATATTACCTTGAAACAAATTACATAATTATAAAGCCCTAATCTCACAATGATGTGCATTTTTTATTGAATTTGAATAGTATCAACCTAAAAAAGTAAATTATTAAGATCATTATTATAACCACTAAGCTAAAATAAAGCATAATAAATTGCACTATAATTTTTCATCTAAGTTGTCATCACATTATGCATATTCTGTTGTCATGTGTTTCAAGTTTGGTAGTGGAATTTTTTAACTTTAAAACCTTTTTTTTAAAATTAACTTTAAAAATAATGTTGTAAAGGTGTTAGCATTTGTTCATATGTTACTATATTTTAAGAAGTCAAATGACCTAACTATCAACTATGGTCAACATGTTTTAAATGAATTTACCTTCACATATATAAACTTTTTTTATATGAAGTTATTAATTTAATTTTGGCATATATCGTTATTTAGTTTTGAAGATAAATAGAAAGAAGTTCAAGTAGTCCTAATAATTCATCCTCTTTAAGTTTAGGAAGGTTTGATAATCCAACCTAGGCTCATGCTAGATTGGTTTCTAGTATAAAGAACCATATTATTTGTTGTATTGCAACAAACATTTGGAAAGTGGAGGAATCATCAGATTAAATAAACATTTAAATGAGATTAAAGGTCATATGGAGCCTTGTAAGAAAGTTAGCCATGGCGTGAAATGGTAAATAAAAATTTACTTGAAGAGTATCAACACAGGAAAGATAGTAGGCAAAGATTGTACTACGAAGTTAGCAATGGAATTTCTTTGTACAGTGTTAAGGATGATATTGGGGATGTTGAAGGTAGTATCCTACTCAATAAGAGTGGATTGTTGGGCCTAATGAGATGAAAAGAAGAATACATGTGTCTAAATATTTTCACCACATATAACTATTATAGGTTAACCTTCAATCATAGTCCCTTACATTCTAAAGAAGCAATTTATAATATGGATATGGCAATGGCTAAATGGTAGTCTGATGCAAGTGTATCATCTAATATTACTTAGTCTTATTATTACCAACCTACGGTGGATGTTATTACCTTTTATAGTCTAGCTAGGATATAAAGCTCATTCAATTGATGACTACAGAGGTAATCTTCTCAGCATCTCTATTTATGAAATAAAAAGTTATTTGAATGAAAAAAGAATGAATTGGGCAACCTATAGATGTTCAATTATGCGTGATGGTGACAAATAGAGGACATAAGCCTACTATCAATTTTTGGTTTATTCCACTAAGGGAAAATATTTTAAAAGTTTATTAATGCATTTGACCTTGTTAGAAATGATGATACTTTGTTTCAAATATTTGATGAAGTTATGAATGAAGTTAAACTTAAAACTATTATACAATTCATTGTTGATAACGATTCTGCTTATAAAGTGGCTAAAAAAGGATACAAAGTAGGTATAATTCTTTTTACTTGTGCTGCAAATTGTGTTGACCTAATGTTAGAAAATATATGATATGTTAGATACTTTCCTATCATTAATGAAAATGTGCAAACAGCAAGAAAAGTGAACAAGATCATCTATAATTGTGAGCATGACCAAAAGTTGATGAGAATGATTTTACCAATGGTAGAAATCTATACCATCCTGCTATTTGAAATTTTGCAACTAATTTCTGATCACTTTAGGATTTTGTTCTAATGAAAAAAGAGCTAAAAAAATGCTTTCAAGTGATAAGTAGATTTCATCTCAATATGTTATGTTTGTAATGGAGGTTTCTAGAATATACTTGAAAATTATGAATTTTGATCCTAATGTTAATTTTTCATCCGAGTTTATATGCCTTTAGTGAGAGTACTTCATTTGGCTAATAGTGATAAGAATGCAACAATGAGTTATTTTTATAATGTCACGAAGAGGACGAAGGAAATAATTAAGGCCAATATGAAAAATAAGTCTTCTTTGTATATATAAACCATATGAGAAAGATATCTTTACTCTTTGTTGTTTGCTGTCATGATATTTTTTTAATTATAATGTCTATTTTAGACCAATTTTTTTAAAAAAAACTAAAGTTAATAGGGGAATACTTTTAAATATCATAATAATTATTATACATGAGATGATGCAAGATCTAATTAACTTTAAAATAGAGGTATATAAGGATGTGTTTAACTTAAAAATAGAGGTACACAAAGATGTGTCTGGTGATTTTGAGACGACCATTGCAATTCATCAAAGAGACAAACATAATACATGTATATATTCTTCACTTATGTTACTATTGGAAAATAATCATCACTTTATTTAGTTTATAAGGTTACCTTTATTGCCTTACAGTTGCTAGGTAGAACGAATTCGAAAGTGGCGTTTCAGAATTGTAAAGGTTTACAATTCAAATTCTGAATCAATATGTGAGTGCGATAGGGTGTAAAAAGAATTGGAGCATATTTGAATTCAATCATTCCAAGAAAATAGATAGATTAAAACACAAAAGATTTAATGATTTGGTTTTTGTTCAATACAACTTAAACCTTCGAGAAAGATATGTTGTTATTGTTGCTATTATTATTGTTGTTGTTGTTGTTGTTATTGTTGTTGTTGTTGTTGTTGCTGCTGCTGCTGCTATTATTATTATTATTATTATTATTATTATTATTATTATTATTATTATTATTATTATTATTAAGTTGAATATAATGTCTTATATTTTTTTCTAATAATTTAATTTTATTTGTTTACTATGAGTTTTAAGAAAACAAGTAGTTCTATAGATCTAATAATTTGCCTTAACCATATTAATCTTTTAGCATTTTAGGTTTTTTAGGAATTAAGGTTGATAGATGAGATGACTTGGAAGATAATCTTAGATGAAAAAGTATTGACATGCCATTTGATACAATGAATTTGAATGATAATGATGATGAAAATCCTCTCAATGATAAAATTTTTGTATCATATGAAAATTAGGGTCAATAGGGTTGAAGTAGATATTCCATTCAACGAAGTTCCAATTTTTTCATTTCTTATTTATTTTAATTTCACTTGTTTTTTTATGTATATATTAAAATTTACATATGATATATAAATATAAAACTTTTAACTGTAAGTGCTTTTGTTTCAAGTTTCACTTCTACTTACTTATATTCCTTCGTACGAACTCTTATTATAATGCTTCTTATTGTAATGCTTATGGAGTCATAGACTTATATTATTCTTACTATATGATATTTTGACGTAATTATTCTTTATTATATAATGAAAATTGTAACATTTTAAATACTTTGCATTATTCTTAGTTTTATATTTGTATGATAATTAAATAATCTTTTTTTCTTATATTAATTTTGGTTATTATTTATATATGAAATATATGTAAAGTATATAATATTAATATAAATAAAGAAATATTTATTATTTCATATTTATATTATTATGATTTTGGGAGATACGGTAGATGTAAACTTAAAAATTATATAGCATAACATATTGTTAGAATATTTGTGATTTTAAAAATTATTTGAAACAGTATCCAATATTGACCAATACAGATATCATATCATACAAGAGCTAAATGCAGTTCTAATATTGGTATAATATTTATAACATTAGTTGAACGTTAAAGTGAACTTAACAATAATAGTGTAGAAAAAAATCAAATTTTCATATAGTTTTTCTCTTTTCATTAAAAATTTTTATTGTTTAAAAATTAGTTGAAGACCTTTTATTTTTACTCACAAATCCTCCAAACCTATTACTATTAAGTTTGTTTATTTAAAAAATGAATCACCATATATAATTATGTCACAAAGAATTATTGAAAGTATAAAATCAAAATCTGAATCGTATTAAATAAATAAACTTATTGATTTTAATATATTCGTATGAAGTTGTTTATAGTAAAGTATAATAATATAGTAATATAATAATAATTTATTATATTAATGATTAACAATACATTATATTATAATAAATTAAAACTATAAAATGTCTTTTGTGAATATACATATATATATATATATTAAAAGTATAATTCAATTATTTAACATTTTAAGTAAGTTATCATATTTAGTAATTATGAATATATTTATTATTTTTATATGATAATAAATCAAGTGTCTCATTAAACTTTATTATGTAATAATATTGGAAAATGAGATGATTAATTTTTTATTTTATATAAAATTCATATTTTATAAATAGTTAATTTACTACCTTTTTAGTATTAATAACTAATTAATGATTAATTTTTTTTGAATCAATCCATTAGATTTAGCATCAAAACTAATTAATATTTATTTTTTTATTAAAATATTAGATTCAGTATCAGTACTAATTAATTATTTTTATGTTTTATTGACTTATAAAATTTAATATTACTGTTGATTGATTGTTTTTGTCATACCATTTCGTTAAAATTTAGAGTAATTATTAAATATTTTTTTTGATCTCATCTACCTATTGGGCTAATTGTTGGTGCCAAATAATCATTACTCTTAATAAGATATTTATATTTCATACTTTTTTCAAATTTATTGATTAATAGTACACAACAACACAACAACAATTATGATTTGATTAATAGTATTTATAATAATTATAAATTATAAGTCAAAAAACAAAAATTCAATCATAGTACTGCTAATCACAAAGACTTATATATTATTAAATATTGATAAAATAATTTAATAAATAATTCTTACAAGTTTTTAGTCAATTGATAAGAAAAAATTTAATGAAATGATTAATTGAAATTAATAAAAATATTATTAATTGTTAAAAAATAAATAAAAATATGATTATTTGTTAGTAAAATAAATTAGCATTATATGTTAAATATTGTTATACTTTTTCATATAAATGTTGATATGTGAATGTATAAATTAATAATTAATAAATCGATTTGTTTGACAAATATCATTTTTGTGATTTATTAACTTCTAATAATTCTTTTATAATGGAACTACTTATGTTTCTTATTCTAATATTTATTCAAGTGCAATTTAGAAAGTTTCTTCTCATTTGCAATCGTTACACGCTTTTCAAAGCATTGCTTCCTGGATCTTATTTAGGGTACGATAGTGTTGCTAATATTAATTTATTATATCACAGTCATAGAAATACGTGCATCAGTAGACTGCCCTTTGCTAATGAGTTTAGATCCTTTGCCTAATATTACAGTGTCTTATTGTGTCCAATAAATTTTAGTCATTTATTTATATGGGTCTCGCATAAATTTTACGTAAGACTTGCGTAGGTCTCGTAAAATAAATAACTGAGATTTCATAAGACAGAATAAGACAATAATATTAAACCGAGGATCTCAGTTCCGGACAAGGGCTTGAATAATATAAAAAAAAACTCTTCTTTATCTTCGGATAAGTACTATATATATAAAAGATGCAACTAAAAGAAAAGACAATACCTTCAAAAAGTCATTGAAATTGAGAATAATTGGTGTCATACCTATTCACCAAACGTTGACTTTTTATATTTGAAGATGGCCCTAGCGTGGTGTAAAGGGACGTAGTTCGTCGATAACTGGTTGGTCCTTAATATTCTTGGTAGCAAGTAAAGCTAATTGACAAGGTCTCGGTCGCTTCTCATGTAGGTGTTGCTAACATCAAACGAAGAAGAGAATAGAACAGAAGAAATCCAACATGAATCACAACTTGAAAGCTCTATCAATTGGTCTGGTTGGGGCAGCAATCACCTTGTCTGCTTACTCGCAAACTGTCATCTCCTCCACCCAATGTGTGACTATTGGCCTCCTTGTTCTCATGCTTGGCTTGCTGGTTGGAGAAGGCCTCTTACCTCTGTAGCATATATATTCTTTAATATGTGCTCCTTCCTGGTATGGATGTTAGTTTTCAGTTTCTTCACAATATTTACTTGCTTTTCCTATCAGTTTAGATTCTTCTTGGAGATTAAGTTTTTTCTGTTATGAGTTGACATTGAAAACGCACTGAACTATGTATAACTTATGGAAGAGTCATCTCTTCCATCCTAAGAACAAAGGTGATGAATAATTTAGCTTTGTTTTAGTCTGATTCTATCTTCGTAGGTGGTTGCATAAATAGCTCAATTCCATCCTTTCTTATGGTAATACGGAATGATCAAAGTGGTGCATGTGAAGTAATCGAAGTCCGCAGTTTCTTCTGAGATAAGGCAGTCATGGGAAATTCTTTGATAGTTTACATGTTTCTTGGGAACCCGAGTACTTCCTGTTCTGTCTTAGTATTGAAAATCTGGACTCCGGAGAACTTATGGAAGAGTTATGTATTTCAAACTAACAACACAGATGATAATCATTTTTCCTCTACTTTGGTCTGATTCTATCTGTTAGGTTTCGACAGAAAGTAGCTGGTGTCCAAGTGTAGCAGATCCTTTCTTATAGGCATATCCCAGCCCATTCTACGCGTAGTAGGATCTGTTCAAATTGGTTCATGTTAATCTATGGAAGTATTCAGTGATTGCTGAGATGAGGAAGTAATAGGCCTTGTTCTAGTATTTGGCAGCCATAGAAATTTGGAAACAATCAGTTTTCACTTTGACTGTAATTGTGGTAGAAGCAATTTCTTTGAAACAAGAGAAAATGTTCTATTTAAACAGAAAGTGTGCCGCTTAGAGTTGGTACAGGTCCAAGTATGATAACATTGACCTGAGGAACAGGGGCACTAAGGTCAGCTCTGCATTATGGAAAGGGAAGTGTGGCCTTCCAAGCATCTCCATACGCAACAATACGTTGTGATATGAATTCCTACCACACGAATCTAACTAGGAGAAAGTTTCTGAAACTGATTAAGTATTCAGGGTTTAAGTTTTATTCACATTAAACAGCATTTATGCCCATGCCAATAAGGTAACTCTCTGATTCTCTGTTGTATGTTTCATGGTGTTTCGTGCTAACATTAATAGCAATCTCAATGGGATAAATAGAAGTAAAGTAGGAGTCTTAATGTATATCCCAGAACAGAGATATTTTTGTACGTGGCCAGTTCTGGCAAGGATGACACGCACATATCGAGAAATCCACTTTGCTTTTAACCACTGAACATTGACAAGTCAATTTAGCTGAACATCAATACAAGTTTCACCTTTTTCCTTGACATGTGCATTTGCATGTGACTCGGCAAAAATAGCTTATAGCTGGACTATCAAGGGTGAGCTAGATGCCCAGCTATTTCTGGCTAGCTATCACTTTCTTCTGTTAGGGTCGTGTCTTCGATAGAATGATTTTGGTCTAGTTCATGCCCTGCGACAGGTTCCAAGATAATCCCGGAATAGAAGCAGATGCAAGACGATGAGCAAGTACCCAATATACACTAACAAAGATGTTGAATGGCTTAGGTACAAAATTGGAAAGAATAAGACAAAAAGATTATAAACTAGAAACTAGCAACTCAACATACAACAACAGTAACATTATTCTAATAAAAGTTATTCTAAGATTTAGGATCTGTAAAAATTCAAAATTACGTAGAAAATAAAAATAAAAAGGATATTAATAATAATAAATAAATAAATAGGAATAGATGTAAATATAAAAATAAGTAATAAAATAAATACATAAAAAAGGACAACTCAGAACATAATGTGGTAAAAAAAATATGAACATGACCTACTTCATTTGTTTGATCTGCATGTTGTCTGAACGAGAGCATGTACATCCACCATTTACATTAAACTACGAACGTTATCATCAAAAATCTTGCATGAGAGGAGGAGGCAGTTGAGTAGCCATGGACGACTTGCCAACTAGCTATGGGGCATATCAAGTTTGGAGAAGTCCAGTATACTAGTTGTAGGAAGTATGTTTGTGTGACCATGTACTGCAACTCTACTATGCATATCCTGCCGGCAAGTCATCCTTGGCTGCACCACATAACCTCATTCCCACATGCAAGATCCAAGATGAAAAGAAGCCTCAAGATAGGATTGGAAACATCACTTCAGAAGTTAAAAAAATGTAAATAATTTTGTTTACTGGAAAAAAGAGGCAGCAAACAATCCTGTCATCAACCAATGGTAGTTTAGCCCCCAGAATGCTATAAAACTGAAAGAAGGGAAGGGCAGGGACTTTCCCGAAGGAGGAAGACAGCGCTTTTGCTAGGAACATCAAAAAACAAGAGACAGACAACTCTAAAAGCTTGGGAAACTAGTAGAGAAGAAGAAGCAGATTGGACAAGAGGGCACTCCTGGCAGAGCTCGGACGAATAGGCTTTTGAAGCAAGACAGAATGCTATCATGAGGTGTTGTTTATAGAAGAAACACTGATGTGTAACTGTACAAGTATTAATGGTGCTTGCTTTTGCACAGTGAAAGCAACTCTGAAACCGTCCAATATGTGTCCTTATCCAGCAAAGTAACAGAAAAAGTCGAGTAATACGGGGAGCTCATGGAGACGGATGTGACACATGCATAGGTACCAAACCAAGCCTATAAGAGATCCATCCCTATCAAGTAAATCTAAGTAGCGTCACCCCATTCTGTTACTCAAAGAGTCGTCATTTAAGAGGCTTGCAAAAACTCTTCACATGCAGTAATTGAGAGGTCTCGGGCCATTAACGTGTAGAGCTTTTTTAAAGGGAAGTTGAACTATGTGCGTAAATTTAATCAAAATGTAGTTATGTTGAAGGATTAATCCCACCAAATAGGCAGGTGGGAATCACTCGTTTAGATCAATAAGTTCCATTGGTTTAAATGCGCTTCTCTTGGATGATACTGATATATGAAGATGACTGAACAATTATTTCATTACATTAAGTTCACATGTAAGTGTATAAAGAGAAGAGACACCACTCCTTTCCAATCACACTCTTCTGTTCCTTTAAGGGTAAAAGGCTTATTACCGCAGAATTATCTTGTTTACTCTTTCTTCTGCCCCCAACTTGAAAATCTTTAGTTTGCATTCCATTCTCAGTTCCAATTGGAGCCATGAATTAAACAACATGCGTCTAATGACGAGAACAATTGAATTATACATTATTCACAGTGCCAACCCCAAAACACCTCGTGCATAATAAGATATCCCTTTAAAATGGGGAAAAAAAAGAAGTTTGTTTAGAGAGTTTTAGAAAGCGTAGTAGTAATCAGCCAAATGCGGAAGATACGAGGCAAAAGTAACCATCCGGGTTGTCAATTTTACAGGGGGGCTCGCTTGGAGCCAACTCTTTTTTTGAACAACGAAATCGACTCATTTCCGGTTCACCTAGTATCCTAATTGAGCATCTCGAGCTATCCAGGTAGGTTTACTTATTTCACGCTTTACCTTCAACCTGTCAAATATATCGCACAAAACAACAATCTACCAATTAGAGCTATACTTCCAACGGACAATCCATAGCACAAAACCTACCACATAAATTAAAAAGTGATGAGAGAAGGGAAGAAAATATGCTGCATTACCTTTTTCATCCTTTAGCCACCCCGAACCTACATGAACACTGAAGAACATTCTGTGGCACAAGAACTTGAAGAAATTCTAATAGTTGACTTCTATTCTCCCACCACGAGTATAATTGTGTCCAAGGTTTGACAGGACAAACCAACAGGAGAAAATTGCAAAGGAGCAACTTATCTTTTAGACACGGGAATAGCTAATAGATGTAAAATGCAACAAGTCCACATGTGTTCAGAGTGTAAACCTGGTTATGATGTCATGGTAGGCATGCAAATTTGATGTCAATCTATCTCCTTATATCCAAGCCCAATACTAAGATAGTGTCTTAGATGGCAGCGACATAAGTTTTTCAGCGCATGAATCCTGATCTACAAGACCCAAAGTAACGCATTCAAGATCACTACAAAGGCAAATCCAAGCTCCATTACTACAAATGTCCTTAAATTGCTGCCGTAAAGTCTGTGAAAGCATTCTGTTCACATGAAGTTAATAAAACAAACACTGCACAAGCTCAGATTCCAACCACATATGTTATAATAAAAAGGGGAGTCTTCAAAACAAATTTCTTCATACAGATGTTAAGATAACAAAGCTTCCTGGTTATGGAGATACAGAAGAACACCAGTCCTGCAGTTCAAACACTATTGGAGTTCTTTCACATCTTAAATAAACTAGCAGAATCCAACAACGTATTAGAAAATTGAAGCTAACAAAAGAAGTTGGTCGTCCTTAATACAAATGTCAAAGGAGGGAATAACGTGGTCTTTTCAAACATTCTACTAAATAAACGAGGCAACAAACAGATGCCAGAATAAGAGGTTCATGGAAGCACAATAAGAGCTTGGTAATTTGTTGTCAGGGAGAGACAAGTTTCAATGATCAATAGGAGGCTCTCCATATATAAATGGTCCTCTTAGGTGAAATCATCAAGGTTGGGCCATGAGTATGTCAAACCCTGGTACACTTGGTCTTCTGGTTTAGGCAGTAGGCTTCATCAAAAGTGGCGGTGGGCTGGCTTCAGGCTTCATATATCTCAGCTGTTTGGATGGGCAGGGAAGGCAACAAAGGTAAATATGAGCATCAGAACCCTATATAATGGGAGACTGGATAGGTTATGCTTTGACAGTATCATATTCTAGTATATGCTGGGCCTATATCAGCTGCAATTGTCGTGTTCAAAAAGACAGGAATTCAAAGGGAACCAAGTCTACCTGCAGACAGCCATCACCAAATCCTAGTAATAATCTTTTCGTCGTGAAACAGGGGCTTGGCCAGATAACCTGGTAATATCAGCTGCAAGTCAGGATTTAAAGTTCTGAAAGGTGGTGCTCTATAAAAATGTCCACAGATAAGTATTGAATAACACTTTCTGTGACCACTGATTGAAAAAAAAAAGCTAGGTTAAAAGATTTGCGCCAACAAAAAGTATGCATTGCTTCAAATAGTAATGAAATAAGCTCAGCTCACTGAATTTTGAGGGATGAAATAAATTGCTTCCTGAAAAACTTTTACAATAAATGCCAACTCTCAAGAATAGTCCTGCCTGGTCCAATTTTTTGTAAGCACAGACAAGAAACGTATAAGGAATAAATAGTTTTCTTACCCAGAAGAACCAACTCGGCCCGAGGAATAACTTCCATATGCTCCATAAGCACCTCCACTACCACCAAGCTATAAAACAAAGATGTGAGAGTTACTATCCATTTCTAATAGCTCATGTTTGTAACAACATGCAGAACAGGGATGAACACATCCATAAATATCCAAGATTCAATCAAGTACGAAAAAAAAATACCATACACCAAAGTGCCTAGGTGTCTTATACTTAATGTACCTGTGAACTACTGTAACTACCATAAGTGTCATTAGCAGCATAATCACTTGAACCATAACCACTAGAATACGAATGCCCACGTCCAGGCCTTTTGCCATCTCTGGGATCATAATTCAAACCATCTGAACCATCAGCTGGAACATGAAGATATGGCAGAACTGGCAGGAATGTAGAAACTGCACCTTCCCTATCAAAAACATTTGCTCTCAATCGCTGACTTACTTGTATAAGGGCATCCTTGGCAACATCAAGGTCTCCAGATATCTAACAAATCAGAACAAAATTCATGATTTCTGGTAATCATTAACTTGAAAAGAATCATGGATGTTAATTACAAAATAAGAAAAATATAATCCTAGCCACTGGCAATACATTCCACTTTACCTGTACCATCTCATCATCATCAGCAGCAATTTTGGGAAGGTTGTCCTTTCCAAGGATGCGGATATTAGCTTTAGTAAACTTCCTCATCTCACTTATGATCGATCCTCCTTTACCTAGAAGGCAACCAATACGGGAGGTAGGCACAAGTAGACGAGTTGTGTATGATATAAGGCCTGAATCTCTTTCAAATTTCTCACTACATCTTGGTTGCAGACGTAAGACTGCTTCTATAGTAGGAGAATATTGGTCATCAAAGATCTGAAAAGAAGAAATTAAAAACTATCAGATTGTCAAGAAAAAAAATCCATTCAGAGATTAGGAAGAACAGATAAGGAAAATCAACATGTACCTCCTTAGCTGAAATAGATATCAAGCAATCATCTCCATCAGTTGTTGAGCTGTCAACTTTGATAATTGCTCCAGAATCCTTTCTGATCTGATTGATGACAGCACCACTTTTACCAATCACCCCACCAATATTTGCGCTAGGACAAACAATGCGCAGTGAAAATTCTTTTGATGAAAGTTCATCTCTTGGAGCAGAGTATAAGGACCGTGACCAATCTGCAGTCCCTTTGTATCCTCCATAAGGATTCACCAGTGGAGCTATTCCAACAATTGAGGCTCCTGCAGTTGGGGCAATCAATGAACTCCCAGAAGAATACACATTTGGAACAGCTGAAACAAGTAAGTGCTGAGATCGTGATGGATTGTCATGAAGGCGAGATGCCATTTGATACAAGGCCTTTTTGACAACTCCAGCTTCACCAGTCACCTGAAGTGCACAATTAACATAAGAAAAGTTCTTTAAGGGATAGTTTAAAACAAACAACAACAATACTTGGTGATAGTCCTGCTGAAACGCAGGGTTTGAGCAAGGGATAGTTTAAGACTAGTAAATGAAAGGTTAACAATTTGAAGGGACATAAATTCATTGAGAAAAAGCTTCTATAATCTGTTACATTATATAAAGGAGTCACTAATCACAATTCGTCCAAGAAGTGTTCTGCAAAATATGAAGAGAAAAAGCACATAGCAGACTTTATAAAAGTGGCTTTTTTGGATATACGGAAGAACATGAATTAAAATAACATGAATTAAAATAGAGCACAACTTTTAATAATACTAAAAGCTAGATAGTTTTTAATCTTGTAACTCCAGTTACAGTAATTACTTACGATAAGATGTCTCAGGGACCAAGAAGGAACAAGAGGAAGTAAAACACAAGTGTTTTAAAAAGGAAATTACAACAAGTACCTGCACAAGCTCATCAGTGCTCAACGCACAATTTGGTAAATGGTCATCCTTAAGTATGCGAATCTGTGCCCCAGTCTCACTACGGATGTTTTGAACTATTTGACCACCTTTTCCAATAATACAGCCTATTTGATCAGATGGCACAAGAAGTCTAGCAGTGACCTGCTGACCACCCTCAAATTCATCATCATCGTTCAAATCCTCTGCAATAACCTTCTCATGTACCCTGAACAGAGCGTCTTGAGCAGGACATATTTGGTTATCACTGTCTTCGTAGGAATTTGTCTCATCACTAGAGCTGTAAATAGTAACAACCCGTTCTTCACATCCCGGGACTGTCTCACCAATCCGAATTTTTGATCTTGTGTCTGCCCTTAATTGCTTGACTATCTCCCCTCCCCTTCCAATAATGCTTCCAATTTTCCTATTAGGGCAAAGGTAACGAAACACTGTATCCTGTGGATCAATAACAAAATGGTCTCTATCATCACCAGAATTTCTCCTCTTGTTTGACCCGCTATCATAGTCAGACTGAGAATTAGACCGCTTTCCATATCTATTCTTCTGACCCGACATTACCATAGAGAACTAACGTCTGCAGCAAATGCACAGAGTACGATGAATCACACGGTCCACACCAATGCAATAAACAAGTATTAATCTTTAGCAAACAAGAATAGAAACACAAACTGGAACTTAATCTGCAGTACTAAACTAAAGCAATATACCAAACATTTAACACCTATACCAAACTATAACACCTAAAAGAAACACCAAAGACTCAACAACACAACCAGAACTCCATTGCATTGAAGTTATATTCTCAAAGTTTAACTAAAGAACCCCTTCTGAAATAAACTATTAACAGAATAACCAGTCTTTTTACTTAATATGGAAAGCCACAATTTTCAATTAAAAATAAAAATATAAAGGAAAAATCAAATATTTGCTATAGAATTCGCTGAACTTAACCAAAAACTGGAGATCTGATCAAAGAGGATATATTAAACCCCAATTTACAGAAAATAAAAGGATCTCACAACGATAAGAGAACAATCGAAGATCATACAAAATGATGAAATCGGATAATGCGTGCCTGAGAATTGATGGTGTCGAAAGGGCTCTGAAGAGAGGTGATTAGATCGGTTATATTGAGAAGGATTGGAAACAATATTCTTCTTGAGAGAGCGTGGTTCTTCGATTGATTTTTCTAGGGTTGGACCGATTAATTTAATTTTGATATCTTAAGCTACAGAGTTGAAATCTTCAGAGGTTACTTTTTTCATTCCCCATACTACCCTTATTAGAACGTCAAAACATTAGGCCACACGATTTTTTTAAAGGATAAGAAAGTAAATCCATAAATACACATGCGACAAGAACATCCACACATAACAGACCAATCCCAAAAACCCCAAACAAAATTCCCGGTAATTTCTAGGGACCCAAGCAAACACCAACCTCCACCTGATTCAAGTTTCCTCCCTATAGATGTCAACCTCAGGGCAGCCCCAATTCAGGTACACGCAGACTCCGTCGAAGGTTTTGCATCTGCGGAAGGAGTGTTCCGAGGAGTTAATCGGAAGGAGTGTTCCGAGGAGTTAATCGAGCTGTGTAAGCCCTTCGGGAATATCGTCAACACCAAGTGCAATGTTGGCGCCAATCGGAATCATGCCTTTGTCGAATTTGTAAGCTTTGGATCTTTTGTTGCTTGTTTGTTTCCCTAGAAAATCTCGCGAAATTTCAAATTTTATGCGAGTGGAAATTCGTATAACACGAATACTGTTTCTGTTAGCGCATTGGTTTTGGTTGCATATTTTTTTGCTTCTGTGCATGGTCAAGTTTTTTTCTTTGTTCTGAAACAATATTTGTGTGTTTTTATGGTTCCTGTTTGCAGTCAGACTTAAATCAGGCAATTCAAATGGTATCGTACTATGCATCATCTTCAGAGCCAGCGCAGGTTCGTGGTAAAACAGTTTATATTCAGTATTCTAATAGACATGAAATTGTCAACAACAAGAGTCCAGGCGATGTTCCTGGAAATGTGTTACTAGTGACAATTGAGGGTGTTGAAGCTGGTGATATGAGCATTGACGTCAGTCACTTGGTAAGTTTTCTTCACCTGATATTTAATTTTTATTACTGGCAATTTAGTTAATGGTTTCATTTGAGGGCATCTGAATGTAACAAAGCAGGCTAGAAATGAGCTCGTTTTGATAGTTGGTGAATATTCTGTTGAAGGAAGATGAAGCTATATTTAGGAGGCTAGCTTTAAACAATAATATTGTCATTTTTGGTACATGCCACACTAGTCAATGTCTAAGTTGTCTTTGAAGACACAGAGTGACATTCTTAATGTCATTAGTTTTGTGCCATAATGGAAGTCCTACTCTTTATTCATTTGCGACCTAAACATTACTGTTGCCAGAATTTTCCGTATGGCAAAGCAGATTATGTTTGTAATTTTATACACTCTGTGCAATTTCTGTTATTTGTTTGCTTTAAAGATGTTAAATTTAGTGTACTTTGTTAGTTTAAGCCAATTCAGATTATTAGTATCTATCTTCCTTTGACATCCTGTAAAAGAGTGGTGAAATGGCACAGCAATCTGCAATCCGATTGTGACCCATCTGAAATTTGCTTTGGAAATGTTTTGCTTCTATTGATCACATCTCCTGTGCTTAAATGGAACCTTTCTACTACTCAAGCAAACTGGTTGTCTCATTTTCTTTCTTTTTTTATTCATCAAAGTCATTAAATTTTCAAGATGGTTGAATCACTGTGGCAATGCCTTATTGAATTTTATCTGCTTGGTACAGTTTGCAAGAATTGTCGGACACTTCATACTGCTTTCTATGGTCTATCTTGAGCATTCATGTACAGTTGCCTGTTATGCACATATCTTTGATATATTGACCTTCTTTTCTACATTTGATTAGTCACTTCTTGGTATGGACCAAAACGTGTATTCTCAAATTCTTTTAACTATTGTGTATTAAGGTTTTTGTATTGAATGGTGCTTCGGGTGTTTTCTGCTTTTGGATTTGCACACAAGATTGCCAATTTTGAAAAGGCCGCTGGTTTTCATGTGACATGTTAGAAGTTACTTTTGATTTTCTGAGTTTTTTGTTTTCACTTTCAGATCACTGTTAAACCTAGGGAACTTCGTAACAGGCACTTATTCAATTCACTGATGCTGACACTGCATCTTCCGCAAGGAATGCATTAGATGGAAGAAGCATACCAAGGTATGCATATTATCATAAAGACAGTCATCTTTAATTTGAATTTTGAACTTGTCAAATGTTCTTAGTTTTGTTTCTTTTATCCTGCCATGTTAACACCAATTCAGGTACTTGCTTCCTGAGCATGTTGGCTCATGTCACCTGTGGATTTCATACTCTGCTCATACTGATCTTAATATCAAGTTTCAATCTCATAGGAGCAGGTAATAAGGTTCCAAGCTGTCAATGCTAATATTTGTTATTTTGTCTGTGACCCAGATGTCATTATTACTTGTTTACATTATTTATTCAGCACTTGGCTTCTTGCTAATTGGTGTGCGTGCTTTTGTCTCCTAGGGGGTTAGTGAAGCCTTGTGGCCAGAACACAGATGTGTTAGCATGTCCACTTAGTAATTTTCATCATCTTTTGACTGTAGTTTAATCGCCTTTGCTCATGGCATCATAGACAGTTCACCTTAGTTTTGCCTAGAATGAAGCACTACATATCCGACAAAAGATTATAAATTACATTGTATGCTCTTATGTTGCCTTAAGTATTGTTTTTAGTATATCTATTGGTTTCTTATCTACTTCTCTGAGTCCTGGAATATTTATTTTAGCTTCCTTCTTTTATGATTAAACTTTTTGAGTATTTTAGCTCTTTTCCTTGCCTGATGAATTGAGAGGTCTATTACGATCATATAACATGAATACTCAAGATTGATCACCTGATATAAATGAAAAGTGATCACACAATGCAAAATTTTTCTTTTGGGCCATCCTTATACGTCTTTAGTCGATATTTTCTTGTTTCTTTTGGACCCTACACAGTACATATATTTTAAATCTGTTCATTTTTGTGATCCTTTGACTTTGCTTATTTTTATGTTTTCTTATATCTCTGTGTACTATATTTATTCTTTATTCTGTTTAGCATGTTTTTCTATTAAATGTTTTCTGCATGGGGATTGTTGCTAGTGCTTAGGAGCCTGTCTTGATTGATACATGTGGTTGCCTGATACCTTTTAGGGACTACACAAATCCATATCTCCCTGTAAATCCCACTGCAATGGAGGGACCTATGCAGGTACTTCCATGTGTACTCCTTTGTTAAATACTTCTTTTTTTCTTTGGTGTTAAGTATCCTTTAACAAGCTGTCATCTCCGACCTCCTGTAGGTCCTGATGGAAAGAAGAAAGAGCCTGAAAGTAATGTGCTCCTTGCTGCAATAGAAAATATGCAATATGCCGTGACAGTGGGTGTTCTTCACATGGTAAGTAGTGCCCTTACTCATTTCTTCGTCATGAATTGCTATTTTGGTGTGAACTATTCTCATATATGTTGTGGCTGTTTGATCTGTTACAGGTATTTTCTGCTTTTGGTACTGTCCAGAAGATTACAATATTTGAGAAAAGTGGTGAAACACAGGCACTGATTCAATACCCTGGTATGCTTCCTTCTTCATTGTAAACTGATCAGTATGATGATTGAAACTTGTTTAATGAATTTCTTTGCTGCAGCTGTTTCATGTACAGAGTTATTTCAGTCTAAATGAACTGCTTCTCACTTGTTAATTTTCATATTTGGCTATACTAATTTTCCTTTTACAACTCTGCTTTTTATGCAAAATAATTTTGTTACTGGAATATGATAAGACCTCCGATTTGACTCACGTATTCTAGGAAAAGAAGGCCCTTGAATGAGGGAATAGTTGGCTGATCCTGGAGCGAACATATGGCATTTTGTTATCTCTCCCTTTCATTACGTTATTGTTATTTTGTTATGCTTGTTATGCCGTTACTTTCGAATCTGGAAAAGGTACATATAGGCTGTTGCTAGGAGTGAGGACATGTGAATTTGGTTGTTGTTAAGGAGGGCCGCAGTCCTCTCGAAAGGCTGCTACCATTTTATGAAATTCCCTTTTCCATAATACTACAAGAGTTGATTGAATCTTGTTGTTCTTTTACATAATGTAGTATCCTATTAGAAATTGGTATTAGAGCCAGCAAGCCATGCCTCCGAAGAACTCTGACGGTAAAATGGAAGCGATTGAGAAAGAATTGGAAGGAATCAGAGAAGAGTTTAGTAAGATTCCAGTAGTGGAAAGAGCTGTTGAGAGAATTTTGGAGATAGAGAAGACTCTCACAACACTCTCCCAAGGAGTGACCTAGATAATGGCCACAATTAGTGAACAATAGAGAACGGTGCAAGGGGGAAGTAAATCTCTGGGTAAAGGAAAGAATACTGAACAAGAAGGGGGGTCTAGCTTGGTTGAAAAAGAAAAGAATGAGAGAGTACCTGTGGGAGTGGAAGAAATGGTAAGTGGTTACGCGACCCAGCAATAAATGAAAAGGTTGGGTGGGAGATGTTTGGGAACTCAGAATCATGGTGTACTGGGAGGCATCTTGAGATGCCCTTATTCGATGGAATGAATCCGGAAGGCTGGTTATATCAAGCAGAAATGTTCTTCGAAATGAATCGAATGAGCGAAGCTGAAAACTTAATGGCGACTGGAATCAGCTTCGAAGAGGATGCTCTCACTTGTTTCGATGGACTGATGCGAGAACACCATTCGGTAGCTGGAGTGATTTAAAACAACAGTTGGTCCAGAGGTTCGGCCAAACTCAAACTGTGAACTTGTGTGAAAGGTTTTTAGATATTAAACAACATGGGTCAGTGGCCGACCATCGGAGGGAGTTTGAGAAACTCTCAGCACCGCTAACAACACTGCCTGTGGAGGTGCTAGAATCCACTTTTGTGTAAGAGTTGAACTTTGATTGATGAACTTGATGGGGCTTAAGGCCCTTATGAATACAACCCAAATGATTGAAGTAAAGAACTAGACCATCAAGCAAAATGGAAGCACATCGGGACCTATTTCTCTTAAACCCAATCAGTGGGGAGAAGGGAAAGGACTTGTGGGTCGGAACATGAACCAGGAGGGAGAAGTCAAGGATCCAAACCGAGGAACCTTTTAGAGCACTTGGGTCATGCCGCCAACCTGAGAACCAGCGAGACCTCCAGTAGGAGGAAGCCGACGACAGATCCAACTCACTGATGCCGAGATTCGAGACAGAAGGGCACTGGGGTTGTGTTATTCATGTGAAGAAAAGTACCGGCCAGGCCATGTGTGTCAAGAAGGAGCTTCAAATTTTGCTCATCACTGACGGAGAAAGAGAAGAGGGGGCAGTGGGTATGGAACTGAAGGACGAAGAGCGGATTTCAGGGGACAAGACTGAGAATGCGGAAGTACACATGACGGAAGCTATTGAACTATCCCTAAATTCGGTGCTTGGCTTGAATACACGAGGCATCATGAAGATGAGAGGGACGTTGACTGGGAGAGTGGCAGTGATGGTCGATTGTGGAGCTACCCATAATTTCCTATCTTTAGAGATCATTGAAGAACTACAGGTACCACTCATTTCCGCTTGCAATGACGGGGTAATTATGGGTAATGGTCTAGTAGTTAAAGTGAGGGGCATTTGCAAGGGAGTAAGGATTGAGGTTCAAGGAATAACAATCATTGAGGATTTTCTGCCTCTATAATTGGGCAGTACCGATATAATTCTCGGTATGCAATGGCTGGGAAGTATTGGGAATATGGAGGTGAATTGGAGTAACTTGGTGATGGAATTTTGCGTTGATGATTCTCGAGTGGTGCTAAAAGGGGACCCTAGTTTATGCAAGCCAGGAGTTTCGTTGAAGACCATGACTAGGGCAATGCAACAAGGAGTGGGGCTGATTGTGGAATTATCTCAGATGTAGTTTCTTGGAAAAATTACGTGACAAATGGGCAGTTTCGGAAATGGTCTAGCGAGTGCTAAGGAATCATCAGAAGGTATTCCAACCTATCACATAACTACCTCTTAAAAGGGACATCGACCATGTAATTAACTTGGAACGGGAACGTTGCTAGTTAATGTTAAACCCCATCGTTACCCACACTATCAAAAAACTGATATCGAGAAGATGGTCAAGGAAATGATTGCAGCAGGAATTATTCAACCTTCCATGAGCCCTTATTCAAGTCCCGCACTACTGGTTAAGAAGCAGGATGGGATCTGGCGCTTTTGTGTAGATTATCGGGCGCTTAATTGAGTGACAATAAAAGATTGTTACCCGATACTGGTAATTGATGAGTTACATGGAGCTAAGCTCTTTTCAAAATTGGATTTAAAATCAGGCTATCATTAGATCCGGATAAGGGTGGAAGACATTCCAAAGGTGACATTTAGAACTCACGCGGGTCACTACGAATTTAGGGTGATGCCCTTTGGGCTATCAAACACCCTGGCAACTTTTCAGCCCTTGATGAATCGTGTGCTTCATTCTTTCCTGAGGAAGTTCATCTTAGTTTTCTTTGATGATATGTTAATCTACAGTAGAGATGGAAGGGCCCATGCTGAGCACTTGGATAAGGTGCTTACCACCTTGACAGAACATCAGCTTCTTTTAAACGAGAAGAAATGTGTGTTTGGGCAGAGGAGGTTGAATATTTGGGGCGTTGAGGGAACCCGGGGGCTTCTTAGGCCTTACAGGTTACTATAGGCAATTTTTAAAAGGGTATGGAAACATAACGTGGCCATTGACACAGCAACTGGAGGAGGACTCTTTCCATTGGAATGCAGAAGCAGCAAAGGCATTCCAACAATTGAAAGAGGCTATGACACTTGTTCCCACCTTTGCTTTACTCGATTTTGCAAAGCCTTTTACTTTGGAAAGCGATGCTTCAGGTACAGGATTAGGTGCAACTTTGTCTCAAGATGGGCGCCCTATTGCTTTCTTCAGCCAATCGTTGTCAGTATATGAACGAAAGTTGATGGCTATTGTGTTGGCAGTACAAAAGTGGAGGCACTACTTGTTAGGACTAACATTTTGTGATTCAAACTGATCAAAAAAGTTTGAAACATTTGTTAGAACAGAAGCTTATACAGCCAGAATATCACAGGTGGGTTGTTAAATTAACCGGGTATGACTTCGAGATCCGGTATAAGCCGGGAAAGGAAAATGTTGCAGCTGATGCCTTATCCCGAATCTCTCAGCCTGAGCCACTTCAACTGACTGCTATTTCTATTCCAAGGGTGTTAGACAATGATTTAATACGAAAAGAAGTGACTGCGGACTCCAACTTTGCCGAGATAATTCAAAAATTGCAAGATAGCATAGAGGAATTGCTTGGTTATTCTTTGCAACGTGGCACTCTGTTGTATAGAGGGAGAATGGTTCTGCCCAACAATCCCAGTATTTTGCCTACCTTGATACACGAATTTCATACTAGTCCAATTGGGGGACTTTGTGGATTCTTGGGACCTATAAAAGAATTAAAAGTGAGGTGTTTTGGAGAGGCATGAAGGAAGATATTCGGAAATTTGTAGCTGAATGTGTCATATGTCAACAGAACAAATACGTAACTGCCTCTCCCTCTGGACTACTCCAACCTCTTTCCATTCCTAGTAGAATTTGGGAGGATATTTCACTTGATTTCGTGGAAGGCCTTCCCAAATCAGTGGGCTATAATTCCATTCTTGTGGTTGTCGACAGGCTAAGTAAGTATGTGCATTTTCTGCCTTTAAAACACCCTTTCACAGCGAAGTCGGTGGCTGATATTTTTGTTCGGGAGATTGTTTGACTTCATGGAATGCCCAGGTCTATTGTTTCAGACCGTGACAAAATTTCATTAGCAATTTTTGGGAAGAAATATTCAGATTACAGGGGACTGTCCTACGGCGGAGTACAGCTTATCATCCCCAATCCGACAGTCAGACCGAAGTTGTAAACAGAAGAGTAGAGACCTATCTGTGTTGCTTTGCAGGCGCTCAACCCAAGAAGTGGAATTCTTGGCTTCTAGGGGCAGAATACTGGTATAATACTTCCTACCATATATCTACTAACATGACTCCCTTCAAAGCTGTATATGGCAGGGATCCCCCACCTTTATTGCATTTTGACAGTCAAAATACAAGACTATCTAACTTGGAGAATCAGCTTAAAGAAAGAGACACAATTTTGGAAGAACTCAAGCTCCATCTTGCAAAAGCTCAAGTGAAAATGAAAGTGCACGCAGACAAACATCGGAAGACGTTCAATATGATGTGGGTGATCTGGTTTTCCTCAAATTGAGGCCTTATAGAATGCGCCCTTTGGCTAAAAAACAGAACGAGAAACTCTCACCGAAGTTTTTCGGCCCTTATCGCATTCTAGAGTGGATTGGAGCAGTGGCATATAAACTTGATTTACCGGTTGGTACTAACATCCACCCGATCTTTCATGTCCCCCAACTCAAGAAGGCGCTTGGATTTCAACGGATCAATCAGCCCCTTCCACCTCAATTGACTTCAGACATGGCATGGTTT
The DNA here is from genome assembly GCA_027563825.1 of Erythroxylum mucronatum. Taxonomy (NCBI): domain Eukaryota; kingdom Viridiplantae; phylum Streptophyta; class Magnoliopsida; order Malpighiales; family Erythroxylaceae; genus Erythroxylum; species Erythroxylum mucronatum. The sequence goes on along the minus strand of JAOSBP010000008.1, from coordinate 12,072,530 downwards.
GTGACCCCAGAGAAGGTACTACAGTGGCGTGACACCGTGAGAGGCAAAGAAATCTTGGTTAAATGGTGTGAACTACCTAATTTGGAAGCTACTTGGGAATCTCCCGAGGCAATCCAACAACAGTTTCCTAATTTTCTCCTTGAGGGCAAGGTGGAACTCAACGGGGAGGGTAATGACAGACCTCCGATTCTACTCACGTATTCTAGGAAAGAAGGCCCATGAATGAGGGGACAGTTGGCTGATCCTAGAGCGAACATATGGCATTTTGTTATCTTTCCCTTTCATTCCGTTATTGTTATTTTGTTATGTTTGTTATGCCGTTACTTTTGAATCTGGAAAAGGTACATATAGGCTATCACTAGGAGTGAGGACGACAAGTGAATTTGGTTGTTGTTAAGGAGAGCCTCAGTCCTCTCGAAAGGCTGCTACCATTTTATGAAATTTCCTTTTCCATAATACTACGAGAGTTTGGTTGAATCTTGTTGTTCTTTTACATAAGGTAGTATCCTATCAGAATATTATGCAGGCATGAAAGTTGGATTACTTTTAATTTGTAAGACCCACTAGATTTCATAGAGTACATGTGTTTCTAGCAGATCTTTTCACTATTTATACCCTTCTCCATGGTGACTGTTACTGTTGATATGTTGCCGATTTACAAGAATTGCCATTTCCTTTCCTCGGAAGATATCATATAGCATTAGGTGAATAAAAGCATTATATGTTGTCTTTGTTTGATAAGTTTGCGTCTACGTGTTTTCAGATATTGGGACTGCAACAGTAGCCAAAGAAGCATTAGAGGGACACTGCATTTATGATGGTGGCTATTGTAAGCTTCATCTATCATACTCTCGTCATACTGATCTCAATGTAAAGGTATAAATATGTGTTTTTATCTTCATGAGAGAGAATAAAAGGGAAAAAAAATATAAAAGATGCGATTGGAGGAAATGTGCATCTGTTGTTGCTCAATTGAATTTATGTCCCTTCATACTTGAACTTTGATGTCATTCAATACAGTTTTGATTCCCACTTAGTGAAGACTTGATAAGAGAATTGAAGCTGGTACTGATTTGTTTTGAATTTCTTGGATGTAGGCTAACAGTGACAAAAGTGGAGACTATACCATACCTGATGCGAGTTTGCTATCAGCAACACAAGTTTCAGGTGTCCCTGCCAATCAAACTACCTGGCAGATTCCTCAGGCTACTTTAATGTACCCACGGAACAGCTATACCACGACAGCTGCTGCTACAGGGCCAATTCATAAGGGTCAAGTGCCAACTCAGATTCCTACTGGACAAATGCCAGCTTGGGGTTCGACCCTGCATTCTAGCGGACTCTATGTTTCAGTTCCAGGTGCTTTTCCTGGTCAAACATATCCGATGCCTCCAGGCCCAGCCTACGCTGCTGCCGCAATTCCAACTTGTTTCTCTACAAGGGAGCCCAGTTTCTGCTGCCATAACTTCAATGACGATGACTAAACCAAATAATGTTCTCCCTGACGGTGTTTCATCTACAGCTCAGCCTGCTTATTATGGCCGATAATCCTTTTGAGCAGTTTTTGTCTTTCCTATGCTTTTGTAATGATAATACTTTCAAATGTTTAAGGTTCGCAGTTATTTTGACATTTTCCATATATCATTAAAAGAGAAGTTAAATTACCATAGTTCCAATTACCCATTGTTTTTCCAATGGGGTGCAATAATGCTGGTGGATGTGTCCAACTTAGAACTGGTTTTTTTTGGAGTGTACTATACTATAAATTGAGAGTAAGCTTTGAAGTAATCGGTAAAATTGTTCACAAGTTTAAGCTACAGAAATAGTCTTTCTGTAAAAATACAAATGAAAAGTTGCGTAAATTATGATCTTTTTCATATTCTCACAAAGTAGGGAGTTTTGTAAAACGTTAACTTTACTGTGAATTCTTTAGTTGCTAGCTAATGTTGAGCCATGTATTGAAATGAGAGTGTTTATGTTGAAAATTTATAAATGGAGTTATTTTACACCGAAAAGGATACAAGTACGAAATAATTTTAATGTGTTAAAGATCTATATTTTTTTAAGGAATTTTTTTTTATAAAAAATACCTTGATTTTGAAATATTTTAAAAAATTCTTTTTCCAATTTTTTATTCTTTCATCTAGACTTGTCATTTTTCAAACTTGCTCCCATTTCGAGTCAAAAGATAGATAAATAGACACATCTTATTGCACTAATCGGGGGTGTTCGTAGTGATTGAGGGGGTCGAAGACCAAGAAGTAAGAAATAATTACAAAACATAAACAATAAGAATATAAGATATTAAATAATCAACTATTATTTATATGAAATTATTAAACTCGAACATAATTAAATTTGACACAAACTAATTATTTATTATAATTACTTTAAATTATTAATTTAACTTAAGTTGAATTTAATTTATTTGGATCGAGTTTTAAAACTAAATTGGGTTATCATATTAATAACATTTAATTAGTTTACGTTACGTAAACTAATTAAATGTTGATATTCATACTTCATTGTTATTTTTTAATCAAAGTTTAAGATAAGGAATTTTTCAAAAAAAATATTAGAAGAAAATTCTTTGAGAATTTTAAAAATTAAAGAATTTTTCCAAAATTTTTATCTTACGAGAGAGGTCTATGTCATTTTCCTTGATTTATATATAAAAATAAGAAGTAATTTAAAATTTTGAGTTGAAATGTAAAGTTCTAGTTACATATGAGTTTATTTGGAATTAATCTAATTACATATGAGTTTTTTTGGAATTAATCTAAATTTTCAATTCTTTTAAAAATTTATAAATTTGGGCAGATTTCTAGGTTTGGATTAAATAAATATTGATTTATAAAATGACTTAAATAATTGTATATTAACTATGCATTAGGTTGAGGGGCTGCTACATGAATTTAATTATAAAGGGTAAATATTAGAAATTCATAGGTAGAAATAACTTATAACATATATGAAAATTCATAAATAAAGACATCTTATAGAATTTGTAATTTATTATCTAAGATTTTAAATTGAGATATGGTTAGTAATGAAAGTTGTTGGGCTAGACCAGGTTGGTAGCCTGGGTATTAGTTTGATTGAGTCTTAGGTAGGCTCAATCAAGTCTCAAGCCAAGATTTCACAACGAAATCACTGTCCAAACCAACCATCCACTGTGGCGAAATCCTCAACAACGGAACCATTTTCTTCTCCCTCTCATTGTCTCCTACCCCATCAATCAATAAGGTAACTAGTTTTCTTCTCCCTCTCATTGTCTCCTACCCCATTAATTCCTATATCGTCCTCTGTTGTAGTTATTTTTATGAAATGAAACAAAGTACAACCGTTGTGTTAGCTACGTTAATATAATTGTAAAGAGAAAACCAGAAGAGAAAGAAAGAAGGAGAGATACACAAAAGAGTGAGAGAGAGATACACAGAGAAAATTAGAGAAGAAAGACAACATTCATTCTGTTGCATGCCTCTTACTATCAGTTACTACAATGTCTTTAATACACGTAAGGGATTACTAGTAAAACGGCTTATTTCCGATAACAATGGTGTGAGTTTATTTAAACGTTGCGTTGCTATGTAGTAGTTCGAAAGATGACGTTTCCATTAATTCTTCAGCTTATCCAAAATTCTCTAGTGGAGTTGTCTTCTTCATTTTTCTCTGCAACATCCTATCTATCCCCGCAATCTTCACTAGCTCTGCCACCATCTTTGACCCTCCTTTCCAACACATTGTCACTAGCGCTGCCGTTGCGTTCTTTCTAGCCGCATCCAACCCTTTCCTCAATAGCAACCCTAGTCTCTTCACCGAGCTATGCACGACGGCAACTACTACTATACCTCCTCTTTTCACCATCGCCTCCTTTAACAACGACCATATGACTTAGGTAATCATCACCATAACACTTTCCTTTGCTAAACAACTCACTGTTTCCTTGTCTCCGTATTTTTTTCAAAATTTCATTGATTCTCCATATCCTCTGTAAAGTTACGAGAACAAAATTTCAAAATACAGAATTGACCACCAGGTATGATGCATGCCATAAATATATGAGATTAATTGAAGAACACTAGAAACCCTTATACATGATGAACACCATAAAATGAAAGACTAGAAACCATGAGTGAGTGGCTAGCAAAAATGTAAAGAGAGGGAAAGGAAAGAAATTGAAGAAAGTGTTGGAGAAAATTACTACAACAACAACAACAATTATAGTAATAGAAATAAAGTGCAAGAAACTAAATCAACATACAAGCAATTTACGTGGAAAACTCCTCTCAACTAGGGGAAAAAATCGTGGTCCGGATCTCCACTGACTAAAATTAATCCATTATAATAATCAAGAGTACAATCGACAACCAACAATAATAATCTCAACAACAAGAACAATTATCTCTAGGTTCTAATACAAATTGAAAACCTTAATCTATTTAATACTCTCTACAAACCCAATAGATACTAACATCGAATACCTGTCGAAGATGATCCGCTTCTTCTTGATTATCTCACCAAACAGCTCTCATCACACATGCTAAAACAAAGGAGTAGACTTCTTTTTTTCTCCTCCTCCATTCTAGTTTTTTGCCAATACCACTCACAAGCGAAAAAGGGTAAAGTCTTTTTTTATCTCATCATAAATTGGCCTCTCCAATAAGCCAACAAAACAAACACCTTACTCACAAAGCAATGAAGCACCACCTCCTTCCACCCATGGGTCAATAAAAAAATCTTCACTTAGTGAGCCACCACTTGCAAGTAGAACAAAGCCCACCCTTGTAATGTTTCATCGAGAACAATTTTGGAGTTTTAACCCTTTCTATTTTCTTTTTCTCTTTTCTTAGTTTTATTTTATTTCAAACAATAATTAAAATAAAACTCACATAATTAGTATTTGAGATTTAGGAAGATACACAACAAAAAGGGAGAGCTTCAGCTGGCTACCTGCACTGGGAGAGAGGTACTGAACGACACCATTTTATCTAAAGTAACATGATGCCGTTCAGTGAAATTAGAATTCACAGGTCGAAAACTTAGATATTTTTTATACAAAAAAATATGAGTTCAACTTAATACTCGTTCAAATTGAGTGAACTCATTGACTTCACATTGACTCGAATTGAACCACATCCTCCTTGGATTATTGTAAAACAGGGAGCTTTGTGCACCGGATACGTTGACTTTATAAACTCATAATTTAGTATTTAAGATTGAAATATATGATTGCTTTTATTATATATGAACTCGTAATTTATTGTTTAGAATTTTGAGTTAAGATGCAATATTATTTTATCCATTCATAAGTCTAAACCAAGGCTTTTACCTTAGTGCTTCTTCGACATGGGTTGGTACGGCAAGAGATTTGAGTAACTTAGTCGAATGTATCTGTCCATAATTTACTGCTAGAAGTGGAAAGAGAGGCAAAAGTGCCACCGGAGTTGTCGAAGGAGGCTGATTCCGGTGGCTTTAAGTAAGCTATGTTAAGATATATGTTATTTATATTATTATTTAATTTTGGCATTATTAGATAATTGGACCTATAAGATAAAGTAGCTTCAAGATTTACATTGAATTTAATTGGGTAATGATAGCTAGACCATGGCTTGTTGTGATTAAACAACAATTCTGATTTGACTGGGATTCAAAACACTATTTTGGATAATGTTCTAAATGTTATGGAATCCTATCTTGAATAAATGTGTATTTTGAGAAGAGGTATGATAGATTTTTGGGATAATGTAGAACTCTATTTTAAATTGGAGTTGCATTCGTAACTTACTTTATTGGTTCATCAATTGAGACACGTGGCTTGGATGTTGAAGCCTTTGCGAAAAAAGAAATGACCATAAGTTTGGAGATTGAGCTAGAGTATCGGATGCATTATATATAAAAAAGATATATCATGTATTGTGGATGGGTTCCTTGTGCGTGAAATACTGTTGGTGAACTTAAAACTTCCAGGAGTTGTTCTTATGTAATGGGTGTTAATTGAGCATGTATCCATCTATAGCTGAAGAAAATCTCGAGCGTGCGTAAGACAAGAAACGGTGCAGTGGGCATTAAGGTGTGATTTTCTAGATTTGCTTATATGGGGTTGTGTATGTGTTCTTTGTGAGAAAAATACCGTGGGTTAACATCAAAATTTTGAGAGTTGTTTTTATGTGATGTGCTGTGTTTTGAGTTATAAACACCGTAGGTTAACTTCTATTTTCCAAACTTGCTCTTCTGGGTTTGTGCGTGAAATATACATGGTGTGTGGAGTATCCCGTATGGTTTAATTGGAGTTGTTGAAGCTGGGATGAATCAGTTCAACTGGTGGACAGATTTTTAGATGTATTTCGGGAAGCTGAAACCATAGGGAAGTCTTTCTTTTATCTCAAGTATATCGTTATTCTGCTCTTAGTTGATTGAGTACTTGAGTTATTTTTATTAATTATTGTTTAATTAAAAGTAATTTAAAAAAATCCTCTGACGAGGTTAACACGAGTCGGTCGCATTATTGGGTGTGAAATTCTTTCACGGGAAGTAAGGTTAGAGATAGTGTCAAGGGTTGAGTGATGTCGGCTCAATAAAGTCTTGGATAAATCTATTGTACTTTCATGAAAGTATTAAGCTGGGTGAGGGCTCCGTAAACATAGGTAAGGTGTGCTGAACTGCGTTATCAAATTTCCAGTGCTTTTTATTACTTCATTTTTTATTGCTTTTGTTTTCTCTTATGCTAGAGACGTCCACGGTAAAATTGAAAAGTTTGCGAAACTACTACCCCCTTCAATTGTCAGGCCACCGCTGTTGGACGGCTCCTATTATCCTGCTTGGAAATCATAGATAAGTGTCTTTATTCAGGCACAGGGAATAAGAGCATAGAACTCGGTATTATATGGCTAGACACATCCGATGATTACTGACGATAAGGGAGAGACATTTCTAAAAGATCCATCTAAATGGACAAGAGTTGAAGAAGAAAGAGCACTTGAAAACTTACAAGTATTGCACGCAATTTTTAGTGCTGTTGATGAAGGACGCTTCTCAATGATATCAACTTATGAATCGGCTAAAGAAGAGTGAGATACTTTGCATATTATTCATGAAGGGTCTAAATCTGTGATAGCGTCAAAATTACATATGTTAACTGTGAGGTTTGAGGAACTGAAGATGGATGAAAATGAGACTATTGGAGACTTTCATGAAAAAATACGAGATATAGCGAATCAGGCACATCAACTCAGGAAGAAATATTCCAATCTGAAACTAGTCAAGAAGATGTTGAGATCATTACCTCTGAGATTTATTCCGAAAATTTCAGGAGGCCTATGACATTAATGATATGTCATTGGAGAAAGTAATTAGAATTCTTACAAATTTCGAAATGAATCTTTTAAGGGGTAAACAAGAAAGAATCAAAGGATTGACACTACAGGTTGAAATCGGAAAAGATATGAATGATGTAGAAGATGAATTCGACGAGAATGAGGATATGGAGCTATTAGCACGAGAGTTCAGTAAGTGGCTGAAGAGAGTGAAAAAGGACAGACCTGAGTTTAGGCAAAATGACGGGAGCTCATCGAACAACTTCAAACAACAAGCCAAAACTTAAAAGGGAGAAAGAAAGGTAAAGAGAATTCAATGCCATGAGTATAAAGGCTTCGAACATGTTCAAGCGGAGTGTGCTAATCAGTGTCAAGATTTTCGTATCGTACCGGCCGGTACGTACAGGCTGAAAAATAGTACAAAACCAAGCTTTTTGGTACTGGTGGCCTCTGTCCCTCTCCTAGCGTTTGTAACTCATCCCTCCAAATCTCACATTTTTCGGCCCGTATTGGCCGAAAAATGGTATAAAACCAAGCTTTTTGGTACTGGTGACCTCCTTCTCTCTCCTAGTGTCTGTAACTCATCCCTTCGAATCTCACATTTTTGTTTCTCTCTCTCTCTCTCCTCTTTATCTCCCAGCCACCACCGTCTCTCCCTCACTACCTCATGTGTCGTTGTTGCTAGCCACTACTCAGCGATCATCTCTTCCTCATGTGGCCAATGCCTAAGTCAATCACAGAGGCCTCCACAACCAGTTAACCACCACTAGTTCCTGTTGCTACAAATTTGAACTACATACCCAGAATCAAACTTATTCTTCGTAACTGACCTTGACTTAAAAGAATGAAAGCTAAGACACAAAAGGATAACAAAAAAAAACGCTAGAAAAGAAGGTGAATAGAAGAAACTAGAAAGTCGGTGGAAGCAAAAAGAGAGAACAAATGCTAAAGCAATGTCCTATTGTCCTCTCATTCTAAAGCTTTTGTGTACTTATTTATTTAATTATTTTAATTATGTAAATGTAGTGTAAAATTGTAAATGAGCCTATTTATATTTTTATGAATATTTTTATAATTCTAGTTAATATTATAAAATTACACAAAATTTTGAATTTAAAATCTAATTTATCCTAAAATTATCCTTTTGTATAATAAGTT
>JAOSBP010000008.1:12046116-12056559 GCA_027563825.1 Erythroxylum mucronatum | reverse complement strand
TTAAATGTTAATTATCAACTTTCAATTTTAAGTTTTAACAATCTTTGCATAATACATAATTAATTAATTACATACTAGCCCTATTTTACAATTCCATTTTAAATTCCAATTCTAATTTTCATATAAGAAATTCATAATAAAATAACAAAACCCACGATATTCTTCAATTCAACAATTTCAAATTTTCTACTTCAACAATTCCATTCCAAAATCAAATTCAAACCAATTTATTTCACATACACACAAATCCATCGTAAGCAATTTCATTCCAAAACAATTCCAAAACAAAACAATCACTAATCCATTCCAAAACTGTGACAGCAACTTCTTCAACCTCTAAGTCCTCCACCCACTGACAACCTCCCATATTCATCAACACAATCACAAAAATCCAAATCCAATCCAATCCACAACACAAAAAAATTGTAATTTATGTTTACTGTTTACCAGCAATTTTTGGAAACACCAAACAATAGAGAAGAGAACAGATCAACGAAATAAAATCAACAGACCCAAAAAAAATTTTAAACCATCGGGTCTTCGCTCTTCGGGTTGTGGCTTCAAGTTTTCGGGCTGTCCAGCTGTAAGTGTCGGAGGGTCGGTGACTCGGTGGTGCATTGGTGCGACGACGACGTGTTGTGGATGGTGTTGCGGTGGTGCGATGGATCTTTGGGGACGCAAACCCAGATTGTTGGACCCCGTTTTCGGAGCCCAACGTCCTGAGACTTAAGCCTTATGCTGAAATCCTGAGGGGTCATTTACTGTCATTTCATATTAATAGTGAGCGTACACTAGTAAACCTCAAACCTCCAAAACTGCCTCTAAGATAGCCCAAAGAACAACTCTTCTAGCACATGTCCGTTAAACGGACATGGCTTGAGCTTCAAAGGCTAATTTGGCCCGAGGCTGTCCGTTAGACAGACATTCATGTCCGTTTAGCAGACATAAAGTGGCCAAAGGGTGATTTTTCACCCGAGACTGTCCGTTAGCGGACATGAAGTGCCAAAGGGTGATTTTTCACCCGAGACTGTCCGTTAAACGGACACGCAAATGGCTCATTGGTAAGAGGAGTGTTGCTAGATAACAACAAAACCTTGAGGTCTTGGGTTCGAGGTGTGGCCTCATCCTTAGCCAAAGAGGACAATACCGATTAAGGTTGGGGGGTCTCGTAGGGAATCTAAGCCCGTCGGACTTGGGGATCTAAGCCCATCGGTCCAAGGGCCGGACCCAACATAAATTGCGACTCCGATGATGATGGGGCGAGGAGGAGAGTGATGAGAGCAACCAGAGAAGAGAGCAAGCGTTAGCGACAATGAGGTGACCCAAATGGCGGCGAGAGAGAGGTGAGAGTGAGAGAGTGAGAGAGAGAGGGTGAGACTTGAGAGAGAAGAAGCAGTTGTAGCAGTCAAGGTCAGGGGGTCGGTTAGGTTTTAGGTTTAAAATTTTCATATTTGCAAAATGGTCCTAAAGTTTTTTAATTTCCCAAATCCGCCAAGTATTTTCCAATATGTTGGGTACCGACCGGTACCCAACGGAAAACCCAGGTATTGGCCGGTACCGAGGTTAGGATCCATGGTACCGTTATATGGTCGATATGGTACGGATCCCATAACGTTGGTTCAAATACGGTGGACTAGCACCTATATAATTTAGATGGACTAATAAAAGGTACCATTTTCAACGTTATAAGCTGAAAAACAAATATTACGTTATTACTACAAGAAAATTACAAATTACTTACAGAACATTACCGACGAAAAGAAGACTGTAGTAAATTAGCAATGGAAATTAATTTTTTATCGGTAACATTATCGGAAAAAATTTTATTTTGCCACGAAGAAAATGTCCAACGTTGGTAAAGGTGGAGGGAAATTATCCCGACAATTTTGCCAACGAAATATAGCGATAGAAGAGCGATGTCCATCGGTAAAATAGGCGGCAATGGTTGACGACAAATATAAGCATCGGGGTGTACCAATAGAAGCAATGTCCTTCGGTAATTTACTGAAGGAACTATCATTCCGTCAATAAAATTGACATTTTTAATAAAAAGAAAACGACATCGTTTGGTTAGACACCAAACGACGTCATTTTCATTCAACCTTAAACCTACCTAAAGCCCCCTTGGTCCATCGTCTTCTTTCTTCTTCATTTCTGCTATATCATCGTCGGTCTCGTCCGTCATTCATCCTATATCATACGTGCTTCGCTCTAGTCCATCATCCATTGTTTTCAATTAAGTGGAGGTTAATTGTTGTTAAATGTTTGAGTACAAACCTTCATTTCTTTTTCAGTAAATTCTATTTAATCAGATGAAAAGTTTTGAGGGTAAGACAATTTTTTCATAATTTTTTGTCTACCATCTAATCAATTGTTTTGTGCAGGTATTTAACAATTGCATTGGCTTTGTAGGACCCCTTCATCTCAATAAGCTTATTTGATTTCTTCAATAAGATTTGTATCATGTATTAGTTTCCAAAGTACTTTCTCTTTTGTTAAACTGGCATCTGTTAATTTGTACATTTGATAAAATTGGTACATCCATTTGACATTTTGGAAATGCTTTTAGAAATTTAGGCTTGCTATTCATGTCTTTTTTTTAACACTAAATGTGTTTGAACGTGTTTATGTTGGTGAATGATGGAAAAAAACTAAAGACTAAATAGTTTTTCATGTCTAAAGACTAAATAGTTTTTCTATTATTTAGAGATGAATTCAGGTTGCCTACAAAATGAAATGTTATTTAGAGATGAAATGTTTGACGAAAGGTGTTAAAAATTTCACAATTGTTATTTAGGTTTTGAAACAAATATAGTGAATTGAAGGGATTGATTTGAGAAAGAAAAGATTCAGGAAGGATTTGTAAAACTATGTTGTTTTAGTTATAATAATTTATGATCAGCTAATAATTTGAAGACTAGAGAAATTGGATATTTATATTTTAAGTTTTAATGTACTTAAATGATGAATAGAAATTGACCTAAAAAATTTTATAAATAAAAATATATTTTAAAATTAGACCTAAATTAAAGAAGTGAGTTTGCTAGAGTTTGGAATTTGAAGAAAGTGAAAGATGTTTTAATTTTAGACAAAATAAGACATAAAATAAAAGAAATAGATTTTTAAATAAAATTTTAAAATTATTTTATAATGCATATCACAAAAAGTTATATTATTAAAATATTGTAAGTATAGTCATCATGTCACTAAATAAAAATCTAACTTAATTTTCTAATAAAAAAGAACTTCATGAACTTTTATATTAAGAAACATCAAGCCAAATAACCACAAACAAAGAGAAGTGATACAACATATCCTATCAACTCTTGAGAAAATTTTCATCTAATTCATTATGGACATTAACCAAAACACTTAAAACTTATCGTAGCATTAATAAGAGGCCTAAGAAATTATAAACTTACGACTATAACATACAACCATAAGTTTAAGGACATAGCACAAAGGTAAACAATTAACATAGTGCTAAAATGTGAGAAACCTAATAAAATGCTTAATCTAATTATAATTTATTTTACAAAGGGGCCAAAAAGAGAAAACAAAGAAATCCCAAATATCTTTTCTATTCAAGTTCTAAATTATAATACGAAGATCCATATTCTACTTAACCAATTGATTATAGTACAAATCATTTTAAACAAAGATGTTGTATAAAAAGCAAGATAAGCCCAATTATATTGAAATAAAACTAAAAAAAAGTTGACATCTCTTTGTCACAACATTAGTCAGAAAGAACAACAAATCTTAGAAAAAGCAACTTACACATAGTTCTAACAAATCAAAGTCACTTTAAATGCCATAAATAAATAACTAAAATCGAGTACAACTTATACCATGCATCATTTGATTAACTATTATTTTGTCCTCCCTAAGCTAGCTTTGAATTATTTACTAGTCTAACACTTTAAGGCATAACACCATTATTAAATTCATAAATAATAAATAAAAATTTTTATGAATAATTAAGTGCATAAATAATAGCTTCAAAAAACCCATTTGTATTTCCTTATTGGTCTTTAAAAATATTTATAAGTAGACTGATGTAGATGTCACCAATGAAATTGATAACAACTCTTTCTTTCTCTTCTTCTTTACACCAAAATCTCTTCGCAAATAAAGTAAGCACAGTTTTGTTCAATCTAATATTTTCATCTATAATGTGATCCCCATCTCGAGTTTTAGACTAAAAAAAATCTAAATTACTTTTTAGTTATGCATTTAATTATAAATCTAATTAAAAAATGAACACAAAAATAAAACCCAATTTTAATTTAGGGACAAGTTTTTTAAAAAATAGTTAAATATAAATCCACGTCCCTTATTTTTTTGAAACATAAAATGCGTCAAGTTATGTCAATTTACTTGATAATAGTCATTAACAGGGATTAATGTTGAACTATATTTTATAGCTTAACAAAATATGATATGAAAATAACATAATACACTCATTAACAATGATTAATATTGTATTTCTTGCAAGCCATGATCTGTGTTGAAGAGCGTCGATACTTGTCTAACCTTATTCTTCTTCTTTGTAGTTTGTGATTGTCTATCTACAAGGTAAGTCATTCAACTAAGTAATATCTACAATGAGATCAATTTTGTATTGTTCTTTGCGATTTTACCTATAACAATGATTGATGAGATTTTAAGCTACGGTTTAATAGTCTAAGTATTTATGTGTGGGCATTGTTTAAATTGAAACGTAAAGACTTGAACTTGTAGGTGATTAATTCTAACTTAGTATTAACATAAGAAATTCTTATAATTGACATGGCAATTCTTTGCATAATAAACCCCTAGGATGGTATATAGGTTGGAAACATGTGATATAGCTCCCATGAGGCTTATCAGTGAAAAATCTAACAAGCTTAGGAGTCACAACAAGAACTTAGGAACTTAGGAGCCGGTTATACCTTTAAGGCAAATATAGAAAACCTTGAAGAAGAACCAAACCCACATGTAAAAAAGTATTTTGACTTGTTAAAATCAGTTGACCAAGAATTATGACCAAATTGTGAGACCATGACTCAATTATCTTCAATTGCTCAAATATTGAACATAAAGTCTGAAGGACATATTTCTAATCGAAGTTTGGATAAAATTCTTGCTTGGTATAATGCATCATTGCCTCCTATTCATACAATTGTTGATAATATCTACAATATGAAGAAACTTATTAGGGGTCATGGTTTGCTAGTTAAAAAAATTGATTGTTGCAATTTTGGATGTATGTTGTTTTAGGGAGATGATGTGGAATTACAAGAGTGCAAATTTTATGGTCAATCTAGGTTCAAACCTAAAAAGCGTTATATGAAACAGAAATTAATACCTTGGAAGTAGATGTATTATTTTTCGCTAACTCTAAGACTTCAAAGACTATATGACTCTGATGTTACTGTATCTCTTATAAGATGGCATAATGAACATGAACAGGAAGATGGAATAATAAGCCATCCATCGGATGCACTCGCATGGAAACATTTCAATAACACCTATATTGAGTTTACAGCTGAAAGTCGAAATGTTAGGTTGGGGATTGTCGACAGACATATTCCAACCTTTTGGTCAATTCGGCTAACAATATTCATCATGAACATTCATAATTATTTCTTATAATTTTCCTCCATAGATGTGTATGAATGAGGCATATATTTTCTTAATGGTGATTATGCTAGGGCTTACGAATCCAAAGCATAAAATTGATGTATTCTTACAACCATTGGTCTTTGAATTGTATCATCTTTGGGAATCTGATGTGGAGACATATCATGTCTCTTAAACAAACTTTTTTGTTGAGAGCAGCTTTGATGTGGGCTATTAGTGATTTCCCTGCATATGCTATGTTGTCTAGATGGAACACAGATGGGAAATTGGCTTGTCCTTACTGTAGCAATGATTTTGATGCGTTTTATCTTCCTAACGAGGCCAAAACATCTTGGTTTGACAACCACAGGAAATTTCTTCCTCTAGATCATCTATTTAGGTGCAATTAACAAAAGTTCATTAAGTATAGGATGGTACAAACACCTTCTCCCCCTCACAAAGCTGGTGAAGAAATATTGCAGGATATTGATGAATTAGGGTTGTTGAAAGTTGCAGAACTTGAAAGTTGAAGAAGTTAATAGAAACATTAGTAAAAACTTTAGTTGAATTTGCATTTCGAGAGTTGCTACTGAATAAGGTTTAGAAAGCTATAACATAATTAAATTTGTTTTTCAAAAGCTTAACATCATCTGAAATAAAGTTAGTTGAAATGGAAAAACTAGAAAGGAAAATTTTAGTTATCTTGTGCAAATTGAAGGGATTTTCTCTCCAAGTTTCTTTGGTTGTATGAAGTATCTACTCATATATAGCACATGACGCTAAATTTGCTGGTCTGGTTCAATATCGATGGATGTATCCATTTGAGAGGTAATTATAGTTAATATTTAAATAAAAGTTATAGCATGTTTTAATCACAAAATTGTAATAACCCTATTTGTAACATAGGTATTTGCATCACTTGAAGAAAAATGTCAAAAATAAGGCTAGAGTTGAAGGTTTGACATGTAATGCTTATTTAGAGGAGGAAACAAGTATATTTTGTTCACATTATTTTGAGCTGCATGTGCACACAAGAGAAAGAAAAGTTCCTCGTAATGACGATGGGGAAGAAACGGGTGATGTTGATAGTAACTTATCTATTTTTATATATCGATGACGAACATATAGACGTTCAATAAGAAGAATGTTAACAACAAAAGAAATAGAGGCTGCTCATTGTTACATTTTATTGAATTGTCAAGATATTCAACCTTTTGTGCAGTAAGTTTAAGTTGATTTTGAAGTAGATTATTTGAGTTTTCGAAATTACTGTTGTTCAAAACTAAAATACATAATAATGCTTTTAGATTATATGAGCAATTGTTATGTAAGCTAATTCCCAAAACAACATAGGATAATATCAATAAAGAAGTTGAAAGACACTTTCCTCGATGATTCAAAAAATATGTAAGTTTCACTTGTAATAATTAAAATGGTTGAGTTATCAAATCAAAGTGATTATATGACACTATACTATTTAATATGATAAATTGTTTTTTGTGTAGGGCTTAGAAAATCCAATAGAGAACAAGTTCATATGTGATCTTGCAAATTGTTAAATCGTATTCGGTGTATTTTGTTAATGGATACAAATTACAGAATATTATGGTCATAACATGACAATAGTAAATAGTGAGGTTTACATATAGGGAGAATTGATGAATTACTATGGTAAAATTATTGAGATACTTGAAATTGAGTACCTTGTATTGCTAATAAAAATAAATTATAATGTTTATGTGTGAATGGTTTTATCCAACTCCTAATATTGGAACAAAAGTACACAATCGATACAATCTAGTTGAAATCAACTAGCGAAGAAGATTTAGATAATTTGAACCTTTCATGTTAGCAATGCAAGCGATCCAGGAATATTATGCCCCCTTTTCCAGCTTACAAAGAGATAAATCAGATTGGTTGGTCGTATACAAAGTAAAAACTAAAGGTGTTTTTGAATTACATGGAAAAGGAGAAAATAAGAGAATTGAAAGTGAAGCATTTCAGGAAGATGTTTATGAAATAAATGCATGCGTAACATATGACGAGAATGAATCTTTGAACAATCCAAGGAATAAATAATTTAAAATTTCATCTAGAGAGGATGAGGAATGCAAGAGATCTGAAGAGTAGCCTAAGTTTAATTCTAATTCTTCGCAAAAAAAGGTGATGATGATTTTGATTTACAAATAAGTGCTGATAGCGATTAATTCGTGTTTGTAATAGAATATTATATGAATAAATCTATTATTGCATCAACAATATATTGTTATATATTGAATTTATATTGCTTTATTGTTGGAAAATTAAATAAAATTTGTATTTCAGGTTAAAAATATGTCACCAAAGAGAAAACAGGATATGATGCGGTCAAGGCTCAGGTTAAAACGATTTGGAGAAGCCAATGCATTTCCAGGTGAAGCATCACATTCTGCAGATGCTACTGCACATTTAGATGAGGCATCACCTTATGTACCTATTGCTATGCTATCCACCAGCCCTATACCTACAAAGATATCAGGGGTAAACGTTGCAGATGAAGGAGGCGACCTACCTAGAGCTAAGGGAGTTGATGGAAGAACATACATCACAATTGTCAACAATTTGTAAGTAAAATTCTAAAAATTTTGTAATATATGATAACACCATAGGTTTATATTGAAGTTATAGGATTTAATTTGAAAATGATCTAAAATAACTTATATATTAGGTTGGTTTCGTCTGGAACATGCTCCAAAAACATCTCATCCAAGTTCAAGGAGAGGATAGACCTTGAGAGTTATGTATGGAAAAATATCTCTCAACCGACAAAGGATTTTTTTTATCAGGAGTTTGAGGTACACAAAATATATTCTTTAATCTGTTTTATTTCATCTAATTTTATACATTAATTAGATCAATATTTTTGTTTGTAAGTATTTATAATATGTTTTTCTTTTTTTAGAAAGAATTTTTTTTAGATCCAAAATTTGATGCTGTAATTTATAATGTATGGGAGAGGTGAGCTCGTACACATTATAAAGACTTTTTTCTTTGATACACAAGAATGGTGTACGACCACCATATATATCTGAAAAAATATAGAGTCGTTGGCAGCAATATTGGGCATCACTTGAGCTAATATCCATTTCAGAGTGCAATTCTATCAACAAAGTAAAGGACCAAACGTAGAGAGTCTACTTGTACACAGTGAAGGATCTTTGACCCACTAGGATCATGCACTTCAACTTGTAAGCATCAAAACTTTATACTTATATCCTAATTTTTGTACTTTGATGTATTAAATTTGGTTTCAATGTAATTTGATGTATGAAATTTAAAATGAAAATATATGTGCATTATGGAGAATAATAATGTGATAAATGTCTAGTGTCATTAATAGCTGTGTTGTTGAGTTAAATTTTTTTGTCTAACAAGAGGTAAATATCATAATAATAGAGAAAATTCTATCTAAATTTTTGTAAATTGTAGTTCACTTATAACATTTTTTTTCTGATGCATGAAAAGCTTATGGGCAGGAAGTCTACACCACACCAACTCTTTTTGAACACTCACACCAGGAAGCATGATGATGTAGCCTTCGTCACCCGATGCAGATAAGTTCATGTATGTAAAATCTATATTTTAATATTAATTCTTAAAAAGTATCACTTATTAACATAAACAATTATAATGATAAGACCAAATACAAGAAAACATTGAACGATAGTCTCAGAACTCTGAAACTATTGGTGAGAGTCAGGCATATCTTGATGCAATGGGAGGTAGGGACCACCGTTGAAGAATTTTTTACTTAGGTTCACTTACAAACACATGTTATTCGCAATCCTTCACATCCAATACAACTGGATCTAGTAGGCAGTCTACATCAAATAAAAGAGTCCTTCAATTAGAGAGCACAGTAGAGAGGCTGGTGGAGTGCATAACCCAGCTTCGTAATGAGGTAGATGAGTTAAACCACAGGTTCTCATCGCAGCAGTCAGAGCATTCGCCTTCACCACTTTCATAGCTTTTAGATAAGTGAATGTAATGATAGTCTGATACTCTTAAGTTTTTGTATAACTTCTTAATTGATAGTAATTTCAAAGTACTTATTTAGTACATTATAATTTTTATTATACCATTCAGGATAATGTTTACTTTATATTTATCAATCAATGTTATATATTATTTATATAAATTAAATGTACAACAAAAATCATAACATTATCAATAGAAAACTTAGGTAGGAAGTAAGAAATCGCGGTTGAAATTTATCATAATTAAAATTTCCGTCAGAAATACAATATTCTGTCACTAATTAACAATGGAGTGCCGACGGAATATATCATTCCAATGCTAAGTTACTGATAGAATATATAACCCTGTCGCTACATTCTCGACATAATAATTTATTATTTCGGTAAATATTTAGTGACAAATAATATTTTCCATCGGTAAATTTAGTGACGGAATATTGTGATTTTGTCGGCAAATTAGTGACGGAATATTCTAACTTTTTCGGTAAATTTACCTTAATTTAGCAATGAAAATGCAAAATTCCATCGTCAAATTTACCGACAAATATACAAATTTCTGTCGTTAAATTTGTGATGGATTCACTTTATCCGTCCCTAAATTTTATCTACGGTTGTTTCTCTAACAACTCTTTTCATCGGTAATTTCCGTCCAAATTTGCATCCCATTAGTAAATCTTTATTTTCTGTTAGTAATTTTTGTCGCTAAAACCCATTTTTCTTGTAGCGTATGCCAAATTTGAAATCAAAGCAAATCTCTGTAAAATTGTACAAATGAGTAGGTTAAACGTTCTATTCTCTGCAGCATAAGAATGTCTCAAACTTT
>JAOSBP010000008.1:11939478-11951137 GCA_027563825.1 Erythroxylum mucronatum | reverse complement strand
AAATTGAAAGAGATAGAGCAAAAGGCAAGATTGGTCTGTGTCAAAAGCAGTATTTGAAGAAGGTACTACAACGTTTCAGGATGAATGAAAATTCAAAACCGGTTAGTACACCTCTTGCTCCTCATTTCAAACTAAGTGCTTCTATGTCTCCTAACACAAATGAGGAGAGTCATTACATGGCTAAAATTCCATATGCAAGTGCTGTTGGTAGTTTAATGTATGCTATGGTATATACTAGGCCTAATATTTCACAAGTTATTAGTATTGTCAGTAGATATATGCATAATCCAGGAAAAGGGCATTGGCAAGCTGTGAAATGAATTATACGGTATATTCTGGGTACTGTGGATGTTGGTTTATCATTTCAGCAAGATGAAGTTAATTGTAAATGTATTGTTGGATATGTATATTTTGATTATGCAGGTGATTTGGACAAGCGTAGGTCCACTACAGTTTTGTATTCACTGTTACTGGAGGGCCAATGAGTTGGCGATCAACTTTGCAATCTATAGTTGCTTTATCTACTACTGAGGCAGAATGCTGGCAGTAACAGAAGTTATTAAAGAAGCCATCTCGCTTCAAGGGTTGCTTAATGACTTAGGGATCTATCAGGACCATGTGGATGTTCATTGCGATAGTCAGAACGCTATTTATTTAGTAAAGAATTAAGTTCATCACGCACGTACAAAACACATTGATGTGAGGTTCTATTTTGTTCGTGAGATTATTGATAAGGAAGATATTCTTCTTCAGAAGATTGGGACCGCCGACAATCCTGTTGATATATTGACAAAACCAGTTTCGTAACTCAAGTTTAAGCATTGTTTAGACTTGATTGGCATTTGTAAAATTGTTGGAAGACGACCATTGGGAATTCCACTTCGAGGATTTGAGCCAAGGTGGAGATTGTTGAGTATTGTCTCAAAGTCAGAAATGGTAGCTTCTCAAAGTCAGAAAGGAGAGAAGAGAGTAGAAGTTGTTTAGTGTGAGAGAGTAGAAAAATTTTCCAGAACTGAGAGAGAGTAGAAGTTGTTTAGTGTGAGAGAGTAGAAAAATTTTCCATAAGTGAGAGAGAGCATAAATTTTGAGAGAGAAAGATATATATATATATATATATATATTGTTTCTTTTTCTAGTAAGAGTGGGTGAGCTTGAATTAATTTGGGTCTTATGAAAAATTGAGTGATAAACACTATTGTTTGCTCTCATTTGATTATAGTGAAATACTCAGTCATCTTCAAACTGGACGTGGATATTGCCGAACCAGTATAAAAATCTTGGTATTCTTGTTACTGTTTTATTTTTACTCTAAGTTTATTAACGTTTCTGCACAACATGTTCTCCTTCCGAAGTTGCAAACTGAAAGTCATCGCGGTCACTGATTGTAAACCAGGATGATAGAGGATTAACCAAATTGAATTCTCAGTGCATTGGTTCAATGGGCATTACAAACTTTTTTTCTTTATCGATTTTTGATATTTGACAGTAACAACCCTTTTTTGTGCTTAGGTAGATCTCCCCACACAGGAACCCTCTAGAAGTGAACTTGATGGTTCTGTGCTAAGTGCTAACTACCCTGTTTTTCGATTCATAAATGTAGGTTCTGTTCTTTGACTCGATTTTCAGTCCAGTTCGCATATCTATGTATTTATGTAAGTGTGTACATGTGTATGTATGTACGGCGAGCTTGCAGTGGAATATATTAGGGCAGTTGCAAATTTCTGTTAACCGGCAGACTACATTGTATTCAATAATATTCCTGTAAAGCTTGACTTCCCAACTTCTGCATTCAATTATGTGCCATAGAGACAGGCCTAAGTCATTTCAGCAACATCCGATGCATTTAGTAATGATGCTTTAACCTTTGATGTACTAGTCCACAATGCCGGCAAAAATTATATTATACCCAAAAGTGGTATCCCCTATCTATGTTGTCTCTAGTTTTTGGTGATTTCCGAATGCAGGAACATTATGTAAACCGGTAAACTAAACCTAAATTATATATTTTAGATAAATTATATGACTTTGACAATCAACTGATAGTTACAGGTTTTATTAATTCTTCTTTTTTAACTAATTCTTCTTCAAAGTTTCATAAAAGTTTCAGTTTCGTGAAAGATTTTTTGAAGAATTTATTTAACCAACTGAAGCTGCAAAATCTGTTCACTATGTTACGAGCTTACACAGCAAATGGTGCTTAAGCACCCACAACTCGGTTACCACAAGCATAATTCTTCCTTTTTCTTTCCGAAGTCTGTGAATCTACAACCATAATTATAGTTGGATTGTAATGGTTGAAAGGAGAAACGACTATATTGGACGTCGGCAATGGTTTGGCTTGATATGGTGATTTTAACACCAGTGAAAGCTGCTGACTTTAACTAACCAGAAAGTTCAAAGTAAGCTGGTTTTCAGGCCTGATAACGTGTACAACGAGACAAAAGGATAGATCTTAGGTTGATGGCCATAGCAGAGTCGTGTGATTTGATCTGACTTGAGAGTCCCGTGCTTTCTTATGCCCACCACAGCCTCCACCACCAATTCCAATCGAGTTTAGCGCACGAGTTTCTCCACCCCACAACAAGAGGCTACCTTTGCCTTACTCATCCCTTTCCTCACTTTTGGTGACAGTAATTGATAATTCTTTCTCGTGCCCGTTGCTATCACTTTTTTGCGATTCAAAATTGCTTTTACCATCTAAGAAAGACATTTACCTTAACAATGCTGATGTGATGCTAACCGCTAGGCTATTCTCAAAAACAAGAAAGCAACATAAATCACAAGATTGCCGCTGTAAAATTAAGAACATAAAGAATTCTCAAAATATGTATTCATCTTCTTGCTGGCGTTGTTCTTATGTCGTTAAAAGCAAGGGGAACTATAATAATTCTTCTCCGTAGGCCGTCCTTGGGCATCAAGAACCGACAACTTGGACACGGCCCTTGCACAATTTTTTTTATCATGCATAAAGCAACCTTAATCGGAAACCTGCAGAGACCAAGGCCCATGTACTTCTTCCGAGTTAGCTTCCTTACTCTCCAAATCCAACTAAGTGTTGGTTAAATTATTAATTCTGATTTTCTGTTAGTTTAAATTGTGAATAGTGGTCCTAGTTATAAGAAGTCATGAAGTATTGTGTCAGTGTCATGGAAGAAGTGTGTTAGTTGTGATTCTAACGGCGATAGAGTGAATCAGATATGGTCCTAATTTTTAGCTTGTTTACGTTGATTAAAGTCTTTAAATTGAGAGTTTGATGTAGTTGTTTTTGTCCATCAGAAATAAACAAATTATTCACAAGTCTCTTGTCTAGTGCTTGTTTCTTTTTCTTTCCTTTAAGTGGTATTAGATCCACATAACTTGTTAAGATGAACGGCACCACCCAATCGTCATTTCCATCTTCGATGACAAAAATTACAATCGCTAGAATGTTCAAATGAAGGTCCTATTTGAATACCATGAATTAATGGAGGTCATGGAGAATGAAGTGCCTTCATTGGCAGATAATGCAAATGATACACACAGAGCGGCACATCGTGATTTAAAAAAGGTCAAGGAGGCTCTTTTCTTCATCCATCAAGTGACTAATGATGAGACTTTTTAACAAATTGAAGGAGTAACTACCGTGAATAAAGCATGGACTATCTTGTCCATTTCATACAAAGGCGATGAGAAGATTAAGAGAGTGCGTCTTCAAACTTTGAGGCGACAATATGAGTTGTTGCAAATGGAGCCTGCTGAAACAATAGATGCCTATGTCAACAGAGTTCTTGCGTTAATAAACAATATGAAAACAAATGGCGAAACTTTGTCTGAATAGAGTAAAGTGGAGAAAATTCTAAGATCTTTGACTCCAAGGTTCAAGCATGTTGTCACTGCAATTAAAGAGAGCAATGACTTGTCAACAATGACAACCAAGTTATCATCCAGTTCCTTACAAGCACATGAACAAAGAATGAATGACAACAAAGTGGATAAGCCAATTGAACAAGTTTTACAAGCACAAGTCGCGATTGGTGGTTCTTCTCAAAGACAAGGAAATTCGCGTGGTAGAGGAAGAAGATGAGGCGGCAATTACTCCAATAGAGGTTGTGGTAGACAGAATGGTAGACAGAATAATGAAGCCGCAGAGCAAACCAGTACAAACAACAATTCGTATTCGAAGTCCTCTTATCAAAGAGGGCGAGGACGTGGATGTGGCAGAGGAAGGTTTGATAAAGCAAATGTGGAGTGCTACAACCGTCATAAACGTGGCCACTATGCAAATGAGTGCAGATTCAAGGGTGACAACCAAGTTGCTAATTTCGCACAAAAGGTTAGTAATCAAGAGCAAGTAGAAAGTGACCATGCTATTTTAATAATGTTTTCATCGGATGAATCTTCAAATCATCATACATGGTATCTAGATACTGGTTGTACGAACCACATGTGTGGTCAGAAGGAATTGTTTACTGAACTTGATGAGTCATTCTGTACAAGAGTTAAATTTGGTGATGGTAGATTCATTCCAGTGGCTGGAAAAGGGAAAATTCTTATTACACTCAAGAATGGAGATTACAGGTACATTTCAAACTTGTCTTATGTAACTGATATGAAAAGTAATTTGTTGAGCATGGGTCAATTAGTTGAGAAAGGATTTATAATGAATATCTCTAGAAACCAGTTTTCAATTTTTGATAAACAAGGTACTTTGATTCTTAAAACTTATTTATAAAAAAACCGCATGTTTCCGGTAGATATTAGTAAAGCAGACGTTAATTGTTTGAATGCAATTGTGAATGACGAATCGTGGCTGTGGCATCTTCGATTTGGGCACTTGAATTTTCAATCTTGAAATACTTTCCAAACAAAATATAGTGAAAGGTTTACCTCAAATCAATCACCCTGATCAACTATGTGAAGCTTGTATTATTGGGAAGAGTCACAGGTTGCTGTTTTTCAAAGAGTCACGGCGTGTAAAATCTTGGAGCTCGTCCACACTGACGTATGTGGCCCTATGAATATCTAGTCAATTGGTGCTAACATGTATTTTTTGACATTCACTAATGATTTTTCAAGAAAAACTTGGGTTTATTTGTTAAAAAATAAGGCTGAAGTGCTTGATTGCTTTAAGAGATTTAAGTTTTTGTTGAAAGACAAAGTGGCTATTTATTGAAGTCAATATGGAGCGATAGAGGAGGTGAATATACCTCTAATAAATTCAAAAGCCATTATGAAGAGCTTGGAGTAGAGCACAACACCACATTTTCATACACTCCACAACATAACGGAGTGGCAGAGAGAAAGAACTGCATCATACTGGATATGGCGAGAAGTATGTTGAAAGTGAAAGGTATGCTAAACTATTTCTGGGCAGAAGTTGTTTTAAGTGCTGTATACTTGTTGAACAGATCATCCATAAGAAGTGTTCCTAACACAACTCCGATTGAGGCTTGGATTGGCTTTAAACCAAATGTACAATACTTTAAGGTGTTTTACTCCATTGCTTATGCTCACGTTCCTACAGCTAAGAAAACGAAGTTGGATAATAGAGCAGAGAAAACAATTCTCTTCAGATACAAACAAGGTGGATATAAGCTATATAATCCTATTACCAAAAAGGTAATAGTCAGTCGTGATGTGACTTTTTCTGAAGATGAGGCATGGAACTGGAGTGTTAGTACTCATGAAGATTCACATAAGCCTTCAATTTATGTTTTGGGAGAAGAAATAGAAGTTCCAACAATAGATGAAATTGCAGCTCCAACTTGTGATATTGAAAATATTTCTACTGGACCTGAAAGATCAAGGAGACAACGTCGACCACAAACACATATGCAAGATTACGAGGTAACTTTTGATAATGAAATTGATGATGATGGAGAGTTGGTGCATTATGCTTTTTTGGCAGATATTGAACCTATAACACTGGAAGATGCATTTAGAAATCCTAAATGGATGGATGCAATGAATGAGGAGTTGGTGACAATTGATAAGAACAAAACATGGCTACTTACCGATCTTCCAAAAGGTCACAAAGCAATTGATGTAAAATGGGTTTATAAAATCAAGATGAAGGCAAATGGTGAAATCAAAAGATATAAGGCGCGGCTAGTAGCGAAGGGATTTGAACAGAGACAAGGTTATGATTATGAGGAATTTTTTCTCCTGTTGCTCGAATGGAGACAGTGAGATTATTGATTGCTTTAGCTGCACCAAAGAAATGAAAAATTCAACAAAAGGATGTTAAGTCGGCTTTTCTTAACAGTTCACTTGAGGAGGAGGTTTATGTAAAGCAGCCACCCGGTTTCATATTATCGGGTAAAGAAGAAAAGGTATACAGGCTTAATAAGGCATTATATGGCCTTAAACAAGCACCGAGGGCATGGAACAAACGAATTGGTTCGTTTCTTCATGGAGTTGGATTCCAAAAATGTCATTCTGATCATGGTTTATATGAGAAGACTAATAACTCCAAAGATATATTGATTTTATGTCTTTATGTTGATGACATTTTTTGTTGATAACATGGCCTCAATCAGTTTAGCTAAGAATCCGGTCTTTTAGGGGAGAATCAAACATATTGACGTTTGATATCATTTTCTGAGAGATCAAGTTGCGAAGAATATAATCAAGTTGGAATATTCTAATAGAGAAGATCAAATAGCAGATATTTTTACTATGCTGTTGAAGATTGATGCCTTTATTAAGCTGAGGAACTTGCTTGGCGTGAAGACCGTTTCAAATTAGAATTAAGGGAGGATGTTGGTTAAATTATTAATTCTGATTTTCTGTTAGTTTAAATTGTGAGTAGTAGTCCTAGTTATAAGAAGTCATGAAGTAGTGTGTCAGTTATGCTCTATCATGGAAGTAGTGTGTTGTGATTCTAGTCGTGATAGAGTGGATCAGATATGATCCTAATTTTTAGCTTGTTTACATTGATGAAAGTCTTTAAATTGAGGGTTTGACGTAGTTGTTTTTGTTCATTAGAAATAAACAAATTATTCGCAAGTCTCTTGTCTAGTGTCTGTTTCTTTTTTTCTTTTTCCATGAGGTGTCCTAAGAGTAGGGGTGAGCATTCGGGTAATTCGGGCCGGATTTTCACTGTTCGGGCCCGGCCCGAATTACCCGAAATTTTTTTTGCCTTACCCGGCCCGAACCCGAACTTTCAATTACCCGAACTTACCCGACCCGAATTACCCGAATTACCGAATTATCCGGCCCGAATTACCCTAATTACCCGAATTACCCGAAATTTTATAACGTAATTCGGGTAATTGGGCCGGCCCGAAATTTTTTAGAGTTACCCGACCCCGGCCCGAAAATAATTCGGGTAAAACCCGAATTACCCGAATTATCCGAAATTTGAAAATTTCTTACCCGAATTAATTCGGGCCGGGCCGGGTAATCGGGCCGGCCCGAATAATGCTCAGCCCTACCTAAGAGGGTTCTAATTATGAGAAGACACCTTTAAATTATCTACACCCAAATTAATACCTGCTCGAGCCAGGTAGGTCACTTGCGGGAGGCAAAACTCTGACCTCAAATTTTAAACGACTACATATGTGAGAGTGATTTGAACTCACAACCTCACTTAAGTCAAAAGAGCCCTCTACTAACTTACCGGCACTTTGATATTTCTATTTCTTTTTCTTTCCTTCACTAATGAAGTTCAATGTCTATTGTTATTTCGTCAAGGTTTCTCAGTTACTTTGTGTTTGTACCCTTAAGAGGGACGTACGAATAAAGCAAGCAATAGCTTTTACTCAACGGAACATACGTGATTCTATACGTACGATGACCAGCACGCCACATAAACCTACAATAGGTTAGTGAATGAGTATGCTGTATAAAATATTAAAAAAGGCCGTAAATATTTTTAATAAAATATTTTAGAAGAAAAATAAGTGAAACAACCGAAAATGGAGCAAAAGAAATGCAAGATGAAACCGGTTTGATCAACCATAGCATGACAATGGTCCTAAGATCCGGTTCGATCTAAGCAGAACAAAATTCTCAAAATCTCGAGCACTGCCCGCAAGAAACACAGAAACAAAAGAACGAGACGCGGATACACGGTGGAGAGAGAAACAAAGTCTTTCGCCTGCGCGTGGGCATATATTATACAAATATTCTTTGTCGAGTTTTAAAGGTCTCATTGATTCCAAATTCCTCTTTCTCCACGCCGACCTTTTTCTTGTTACCTCGCCTGGAGCTTGACAATGGATTTGCCAGATTCGTATCGGGTCGACATCTTCCAGATTTACCAGAAATATTGCGGTAACTTGTTGAACCCTTGATTGAAGAATTTGTTCTAGGCTTTTAGATTGGTTTCTGGCTGTTTGATGAAATGGGGTTAGTGTGAAAATCTAACCTTCAGCTGGGTTTAAGTTGATGTGGCCTAAAGTTTGTTTCTTCACGTGAAAGACTCAAATTTTATTACTTTCTGGTTGGTTGGCTTTTGCATAGTTTGATTATAAAGTATGCTGTAATTTATAACTTGCATAGTTTAATTTGACCACTTGTACGCAAATTTCAACTCCATGATGTCTCCCATAAGAAGGAAAGGTGGATTTTGGTTTAAATTGGTTAATGTTATCAGGTTCTTTAGTCCTTATAGGCGGTTGTAACCAAAGCTTTTAGGTCCAGTCGAATAACATATTAAATGATCTACTTCTTTCTCCAGGCTCCAGCCTATGTACTGCTTCTTGTTTTCTTGCTCTCTGACACTTCTTCTTCTTCTTCTTCTTGTTCTTCTTCCTCTACCTTTACCTTTTCTTTCTTTTTTTCTTTCTTTCTTTTTTCTGTTTTCTCCTTCTTCTTTCTTGATTTCTTGACGCAATTATGAATCAGTCCAGTTAGAAGACAATAACTCAATTTTAACCGCATCAGCCTTTTACATTTCGCATTTGTTTGTTACTTATAGACATAATCGAAATTAATATAGCAGAGTTTTCTGGCGTGACGCAGTTTAATGCCTATTTTATGTGTTTCCATGGATTTTCACAGCTTCTTATTACTTCCTGTTGTTAATTCCAAACTTTATTGCAGATATTAGATCAGGAAAAGCATATGAAGAGGCAAGCAATAGTCAAGGTGATGAAGCACAAAGGAGTAAATGTTCAAGGGATGCATTAGTGCAACTTTTGAAGTTTGTTGAGTTAAAGGTTCATACAAGGTATTCATTCATAAATGATCATACAAACTTGTGGAATTTCAAATGCTTTTAAGAAGACTCTAAAGTACACTTTCTTGGACCAATTAAACTTCCCTTCAGTGCTTTTGTCGTGGATTGATAATGTGGTTCTTATAGATTAAGGTTGTAAAAAGTTATTGGAGTCCTTGTCATGCGGAATGATGGGGGTCTTCTTTGTCAATTTTCTCAATGAAAACAACAATTAATTGAGGTATTAATAGGTTCATACAATTTTTCTTCAGGTTTTGAACAAGTTAATCTCTTAATTGGTTGATTTTTGAGTTGTTTCTGTGGATATCGTAGATTGTCTTGTTAATAGCACAGTAAGTGCTAGTTGGAATGCATGCTGGTAATGCAATATTTCTGTAGTTGATTTAACCAATCCCCAGGTATTGGTTGTCTATCAATCAAATCTTCCAACATGCGTTGAAGTTTTTGTCTGTCCATTTTAAACCTGTTGAACTTGATGTCAAATGCCATGTTGATGCTGAAGAAAGTATCCTTTATAGCTAATCGTTATGCATTAGCTTATTGCCATTTCTGTTTCTCAGTTGTCCTGATAAGTGATATTTTTTTCCTTGGACAGGATTTCGGTTTTTGATGAACTTTTTAAACTAATGTCAAAGCTGGGGTATATGGTATGTTTCCTTGGAATTTGGCATCGTAAAATAATGAAATATTTTTTTTTCTGAACCTCAAAGTTATAATTGGATAGTGAATGAACTGTTGTATTCATCATTATTCTTTATTGTGTTTTAGGTGGATTTCTATGAATTTGCACGATTCTATGACTTTGTTTTCTTTATGTGTCGTGAAAACGGACAAAAGAACATTAGTAAGTTATTATGGTCTTGTTACTTCTCACCGTATGGCTCTGTATCTGTTACAAGTTTTGACATTTTGATTTTACATTCACATTTTCTACACTCCTTTTCCTTCTTTCCCCCAATCCCCCTTTGTTCCAATATTTTGCAGCTGTAAGCAAGGCAGTTATGGCATGGAAATTAGTTTTAGCTGGGAGGTTTCGATTACTAAAGCAATGGTGTGAATTTGTTGAGGTACCAATGATATCAAACTGACCTATCATGTGTAATTTATGATATTTAGTTGTATCCTTTTCCTTACAGTAATAGGCCTCTCTTTTAAAATTGGCATGTGTTATTTACTATTAGTGCAAGAATTGGTTAGAATTGAGGTCACAAGAATTGTCTAGTTTTGACCAAATAAAGCATCCCTTGGATTTATCTCAGGAAAATCAGAGACATAATATCTCTGAGGATACTTGGCAGCAAGTTTTAGCTTTTTCTCGGTGTGTACATGAGAATCTCGAGGGATATGATCCCGAAGGTACAAATTTTAATTCTTTATTTTAAAATAAAGTGAGATTCAAGGTTAACAAGTTTTCTTTCCCTCCCCCTCTCCTTTCATAGTCTCTTTGTTTGTATTTCTTTTCGACGCATGTTTGATGTTGAAGATATTTTTGTTGTTGGCTTTATATGATTGTAACAACAAATCTCTATTGTTCTAACAAGATGTGTGCTTTTGAAGACTTTAAGGTTATGAAACTGAAATGACTTTGACAACTTGCTGAAATGTTTACGGATGGATTTTGTACATCCAGTTTTATTTGTTTTCCTTTGTATGTGCTGTTGGCGTTTGTGAAGAAAGAAGTAATCTTTTTTCTTGTTTTGCACAACAAGTGCCATTGAATATATACACAAGTCCTAGCTTAATTTAGGGAACTAAAATATTTCCTATTTACGGCAATCTCCCCTATTTACAGCAATTTCCTAAAGTAAATATCCATGATACCCTCTTGTTTACTATTTTATGATTAGGAAATAATTTCTCCTAAATCACTGTTATGATTTTCATCACTCCCCCTCAAGCTGGTAGGTGCATAGATGTCTTGCATTCCTAGCTTGCTTATAACATCTTGAAATTGTGCATTTGCCAACCCCTTAGTCAATACATTGCCATTTGTTTGGTAGTGGGAACGTATAGGGTGCAAATAAGCCCACTTTCCAATTTTTCTTTAATGAAGTGCCTATCAATCTCAATGTGTTTAGTTCTGTCATGCTGCACCGAGTTGTGAGCAATACTAATAGCCGACTTATTATCACAGTAGAGCTTCATAGGTCCTTGCCACCTAACTTTCAAATCATTCAGGATGATACGAATCCACAACAGCTCACATATACCGTGAGCCATAGCTTTAATCTTTGCCTCAGCACTTGATCTAGCCACAACTGATTGCCTCTTACTTCTCCAAGTGATAAGATTGCTCAAAAACATAGTGCAATATCCAGTGGTTGACCTTCTATCAATGCTTGAACTTGCCCAATCTGCATCTGTATAAGCTTTGACTGTTTTATTGTCATTTTTCTTAAACTTAATCCCTTTGCCAGGGTGTTACGGTCCCGAGTCTGGGATCGAGTCACCGGACGATTAACCGGAGATTCTTCTCCCAACAAAGGGTTTTTACCC
>JAOSBP010000008.1:11882512-11892568 GCA_027563825.1 Erythroxylum mucronatum | reverse complement strand
GAGGCCCGCGAACCTTTCTTAGCATGCAAACAAGAAGTGTTAGGAAAATATAATCCTTTCAGCACCCTTGCCCATAATGCAGTGGGCTGTGTAAATAACCGCCAACACTGCCGAGCCAACAAAGCAACATTCAACAGGTTCAAATCCTTAAAACCCATACCTCCAGAACTCTTACTCACTGTCATTTTGATCCAACTAGCCCAATGAATCCGATGTTCATTATCCTTCTGCCCCCACCAGTAATCAGCCAGCACAGAATTAATGTCATCGCAGATAGTTTTAGGAAACTTGAGACACTGCATCAAGTAGACAGGCATAGCACAAGCAACAGATTTAATAAGAACCTCCTTACCTCCTTGACTAAGCAATTTGGCCTTCCAACCAGTGATCTTCTTGATAATGCGGTCTTTGATGAATTCCACTGCTTTTCGCTTTGTCTTGCCCCAGAAAGTAGGCATGCCCAAATAATTCCCAGGGTTAGGAGCTTCAGGAATGCCAAGCAGCTGCTTCAATTCAAGTCGCTTTGATTCAGGGGTATTAGCACTGAAGATAATGCTCGATTTGGACAAATTCACCTTCTGTCCTGAAGCTTTACAATACTTGGCAAGAATATCAAACATAAGAGAAACATTAGCAGCATCAGAGGGCAAGAAGAATAAAGCATCATCAGCAAAAAGTAAATGGGACAAAACTGGACAGCTCCTAACTAACCGAAGACCCTCTAATTTTCTGGACTCAATGACTCGATTAACCATTCGAGATAAAACATCCACAATAAACAAGAACAGGAAAGGGGACAAAGGATTCCCTTGCCGAAGACCTCTAGACGGAGTAATAAGACCCGACCTCTTACCATTGACATTGAGAACATAGGAAACAGAGCAAATACACTCCATAATCCACTTTATCCAAGGTGAAGTGAAGCCCATTTTGACCATAACTTGCTGCAAAAATAACCACTCCACCCGATCATACGCTTTAGTCAAATCAAGCTTCAAAGCCAGCGCACATTGCTTCCCTTTCTGAATCTTCAAATTGTGGAAGACTTCACTAGCCACCAAAATATTATCCTGAATCTACCTCCCCTCCACAAAGCCACTCTGATTGCAAGTAATGAGTGCCCCCATATGAGCCTTCAATCTCTCAGTCATGATCTTAGAGATTATCTTATAGCTAAAATTACAACAGCTAATCGACCTAAATTGAGAAACATCCTTAGGATTCTTGTCTTTGGGAACCAAAGTCACACAAGTCTTATTCAGTTCTTTCAACAGAAAACCAGTCTGAAAGAAACTCTTAACGCCAGAAAGAATAGCATGCTTAACGATATCCCAAAACTTTTGGTAGAACAACCCATTAAACCCATCAGGCCCTGGAGCTTTCAAAGCACCAAGGCTAAAGACAGCAGCCATTATTTCATCATCAATGATTTCCGCAACCAAAAACGCATTCATCTCATCAGTAACCACCCTAGGTACATCTTGTAGAACCTCATCCATATCACTACACCCTTTACTGGCAAACAATTGCTGATAAAACTCATAAAATTGATCAATCACTCCAGCTTCATCCTCAATCCAGTGTCCATCAAGACCTTTAATGCGAACAATCTTGTTTCCCCTCCTTCTTTGTAGAGTGGACTGGTGAAAAAATTTTGTATTCTTATCCCCATCAACTAACCATTGAACCCTAGACCTAGAATACCAATATTGCTCTTCTCCAGCCCAGGCCTTTTTTAAATCCCTCAGTAAAACTTGAAGCTGCCTTTTATCCGCCGCACTACCGAATGTGTTTGCCTGCACCTCAGCCATCTGTTGCATAAGCCCATCAATCTCCTTGCGGAAATTCGGAAACACCTGTCTACTCCAATCAATAAGTTTGGAACGGCAGGATTTCTGCTTCTGAACTAGTTGAAATAAGCGAGACCCAGCAAACTGACTTGCCCAACCTTCAGAAATAATCTGACCACAATCCTCATGCTCACTCCAGAAAATTTCAAATTTAAACTGCCTGGTACCCTTCGTCTCACAAGGAGCAGTATCAAGCAACACTGGAGCATGATCAGACCCAACAATGGGTAAAATGGTCACCTGATAGCAAGGGTAAGTTTCAATCCACTGCAAATTAGCTAAAGCTCGATCAATTTTCTCCCTAATCTCACCATCATCCCTCTTATTGATCCAAGTATACCACAACCCTTTAGTGGACAAATCAATTAAACATGAACGCATTATCATATTCCTAAAACAATCCATCTTACCAACAGCCCTTCGCTGGCCCCCAACTTTTTCATAATGGGAAAGAAAATCATTAAAATCTCCCATACAAAGCCAAGGACACCTAACATCCCTAGCTCTCCGCACAATTCTCTCCCAATTCAATTTCCTCTCCCTTAAATCCGGATCCCCATACACCCAGAAAATAGTCCAATGACCACCATCTTCATTCAAACACACATCCATGATAATAAGATGTTTATCAGCCTCCACCACCTTCACAGACACACAATCCCTCCACCACACTGCTAAACCGCCTCCAATCCCAACAGGAGGCACATACACAGCTGCATCCATGCGACACCGTTTCCTAAGCATTTCCAATTTTTCTTCCTTATTTTTGGTTTCAATCAAAAAAATAAAAGCAGGATCATACTTTTTTGTCAATTCCAACAAGTGATGGACTATCAAGGGAGATCCCACCCCTTGACAGTTCCAAGCCAGGCATCTCATAGCCCATTGGGGACTGTTAGAGGACAGTCACCCAAACCTCCAGCAGTGCCTTGCCCTTCAAAACAAGCAGTCCCACATTCACCAACTCCACCCTTCCTCCCTCGCCCCCGTCCCCTGCCAACCCCTCGCTTCCCTTTACCCTCTAGTCGGCCCGCCTGATTCACATTATTATCCACACCAGTAAGAACACTATCCCCATCCTCAAAATGTTCAGTACCCAAATCTGAATCTGGTAGTGACTCAACAGTTCCCACCACAGCACCGACCTCATCCTGATTCACCTCCAGAGCAACTGTATCCATACCAGGTTGTAAAGGAATCTCAAGGTCCACATCCCCGTCCGGAACTAACATAGATCGCAGCCGATCCCTAGAGGGCACAGGCATGGCCTTCATCCATGGCCCAAACGATCTCCGCAAATCAGCTTCAGCTCTAGCAACCTTCTCCCTACGACAATTGCGTCCTTGATGCCCCAAAACACCACAGTTAAAACAAAAATCTGCCATCTTCTCATACCTGACTTTCGCCCAAATCCGATGGCGAGGTCCTCTTGGAACCCAAAAACCAGACAACAGAGGAGCCGTAATGTCAAGCTCAAGCTTCAACCGGAGAAAACTGCGTCCCAAACCCAACTCCCATGTGTCCTTATCAATGGCAACCACATAACCTAATCGGTCCCCAATTCTTCTCGCATTACTACCAGTAAGTAACTCAAGAGGCAGGTTATGGATCTGAATCTAGAAACTACACCTGGAGAAGTCAACCTCCTTAAGCGCCATATCAAGGCCCCACTGTTTCACCACAAAACAACATCCCATCACCGTCCATGGCCCCTCGCTAATCGCCTGCACCGCTTGTTTAGAGCTATGAAAAGACAGAGTATACAAGTGAGGGCCCAATTCGCGAACATCCTTAAGCTCCGTCGCCGTCCACATACTCCTCAGAACGCCAAAAACACCAGTCCTGTTCACAATCCTATCTGAAATAATCTTACCCAAAACCACACAATGCGAGGAATCAGCAATCAAGTCTCTACCCGAATCCAACGGAATTTCTATCTCAAAAGCAGCCATCACAAACCCTTAAAACAAACCCCAAATCTCCTTGCACAAGAGATCGAAGAGTGTAAATGCTCTGAAACCCGCCAATAAATCTATATGTAACAACTCTATCTCAATGTCCTAATTGGATCAAATAAATCTATATGTAACAACTCTAGAAGTCTAGATGAAGTTACCAAATTTTTTGAAGAAAAGGATGTTTTAACCTGTTTTCCTTTATGACAACTTTCACAAAAGAAATCCTTCTTAAAACTTATTTATGGTAATCCTCTTACCAAGTCATGTTTAATCAACTTGGAAATATGTTTAAAACTAACATGACCTAGCTTTTTATGTCAAATCAGTTTTTTTTCATCTATTGATATAAAACAAAAAATGTTTTGACTTTGAAAATCTTCTAAATTGATTTTATAAAGAATGTTTCGACTTTTGGCATAAAAGAATATGGAACCGTCCTTGTTTTTGACTACACAAGAATTTTGATTAAAGGATACTTCAAAGTCAAAATCACATAATTGACTGACGCTAATCAAATTATGTTTTAAACCATTAACTACCAGAACATTATCAATACATGCAAAAGAATCTTTACCAATTTTACCGATTCCAAT
The DNA here is from genome assembly GCA_027563825.1 of Erythroxylum mucronatum. Classification (NCBI taxonomy): domain Eukaryota; kingdom Viridiplantae; phylum Streptophyta; class Magnoliopsida; order Malpighiales; family Erythroxylaceae; genus Erythroxylum; species Erythroxylum mucronatum. Next base: position 11,888,167 of record JAOSBP010000008.1, on the reverse strand, counting down.
TATTTTGCCCTGCTGGTTGTCTCCAAAAGTTATTGATCCTCCTTTCTTATTTTGAAGATGTAGGAACATAGACCTTCTTCCTGTCATATGTCGCGAGCATCGACTGTCTAAATACCCATTTGGTGCTAGTTGCTTTTTCCAAGGAAGGAGATCTACAGTAGATATTATATTTTTCTTAGGTACCTAGATTTTCTTGGGTCCTTTGGGGTTAGTCTTAAAATGATTCATGGAATGATAATAATGCGACTGATGAAATTTCTTCCTATAAGGAACAAAATTCTTTTTATACTGAATATTGTTTTTAGCAAACCCTAATCCACTCTTATCATTAGGGGGTTTGTATCTTCCTAGCATGTCATTCATCTTTCTCGTACTCTCGGTGAATGTTGATAGATCAGTTGAAAGAATATTGATCCTTTATTTCAGCTGTCTGTTTTCTTCAGATCTATCTATAGCTACCTTTTTCTTCATCTCGTCTACTTGTTTCTTCAGGCAGACGTTTTCTCTTTCTAACACTTACGTGTTCTTCAAGTTTTCTACAATCTTTTTCTTTAATAATCTATACTGCTTAAGTATAGTATGAGAATCTTCTAATAATTCTGAATATAGTTCTTGTAATTCACTAAAATTAGAGGTTACGTCCTCGTCACTTTCTCTTTCGGCTACCAAGCAAATGTTTGCTTGAACTGATGCCTCTAAATCAGTATCAGATTCGGACAAATCCAAATCTTCCCAAGTTGCCATCATGCTCTTTTTATTTTCTCTATTTTTCTTTGGCTTTATTTTCACCAATGGACATTCAGACTTGTAGTGTCTAGGTTTATTGCATTCATAACAGATGACAGATGTCTTCTTGTTCTAGCCTTCATCTTTGCTATTCTTTTTGAAAGAAAACTCTTTGTTTCATCTTGCTTTCTTCTTCCACATGCGTCTGATCTTTCTCAAGATAAAAGATAATTCATCATCTTCTTCGCTTGAATCTTGTTCAGACTCACTGGAGTCGTCATTCTTGACTTCTTCGATCTTTAACGCTTTTGATGATGAACTTCTTTTTCTCTGAATCTTGTGATTCTTTTGTCCAGCCTTCAATGTTATAGATTTATCCCGTCTAGGTTTATCTTCTGCATTGAGCTCCACTTTATGTATCTTTAAGGATCCAAGCAATTCATCAAGCTTTAATATGCTCAAGTCCTTAGCTTCTTGTACAGCGGTGACTTTAGGTCTCCATCTTTTTGGTAGGCTTTTGAGAATCTTTCGAACATGATCTTGATTATCATAAGTTCTCTTAAGAGCTTTAAGTCCATTGACTATAGTTTAAAATCTTCCAAACATCTGATCGATAGACTCATCTTCCTTCATTTTGAACAGCTCATATTGGTGTACAAGAATGTTTATCTTGGACCCTTTCACTTAGTTGGTGCCTTCGTGTGTGATGGATAGTGTATCCCACATCTCCTTCGCAGTGTCGCATCCATGAACTTTATTGTATTCACTTCTGCTTGGTGCATAACTTAGAAAGAACTTGGCCTTTAAATTTAGCTGGAATCTTGCTTTTTGATCAGCTGACCATCTAGTTCGTGGAATGGCATTCCCTTCATTATCCATCTGTGTATAAGGTCCATTCTCGATAATCTCCCAAAGGTCAATATGTGTAGATTCAATGAAAAGGCACATCCTGTCTTTCCAATAATGGTAATCTTCACTAATGAATGCCAGAGGTCTAGGGACGAAGGTGCCTTCAGCTATATAAATGTGTGATTCTGCCATGGATCTTTATCCTCACTTTGTAATGGTGATTCTTAGACACTGAGCTCTGATACCAATTGAAGTAAATCATGCGTTCGTATAGACTTTACGTTAAATATACAAATTGCATAAGAAGGGGGGTTAAATTGTGTATCCTTTTTCTTGAATACAATCCCCTTTTATATTTCTTTGAAAACTTGCTTATTCAAAGCTATTAAGTAAAAAATCACTATGTATTGCAATTAACTTCTAAATACTTATATAGAACAATAGAAATTAAAATTAGAGAGTTAGAGAGTAGACACAACGATTTTATACTGGTTCACCCTAAACCGTGGGCTACGTCCAGTCCTCAGAATCTTTTCTAAGATTTCACTATTCTTCTCAAATGTACAAGTATTCTTTTTCACAGAGCCTCTTCAGGTCTCTTACACCAAGTATTATTTTTCTCACTTAGCCTCTTCAGGCTCTCAGCTTTTCTTCTCTCTTACAGAAAGATTTTACGAGCTTTGTTACAGTAATGATAGCTCTAGTGTTTAGCACAAAAACTTAAGATCACTATCTCAAATCATTAATTCAAATTCACTCAAAATCACTAACTCAAAATCTCTAACTTTTTTAGTCTTCGACTCTGACATGTATTTATAATCTTCATCTTCAACTGCTTCTTGATAACCTCTTCTTTCTTTTTATTTCTTGATTCTTATAGAAACCGTTATTCAGTTGAATTCTATAACTAACTCAAACTGATTAACCATTCGACGTAGTATCGGGTCTTGGTCTTAGTTTTTCTTCTGCTTCGTCTTAGTTTTGCTTTCGCTTTGTCTTAGTTTTGCTTCCACTTCGTCTCAGTTTCTTTCATCTCACTTTTGCTTCCGTTTTTGTCTTACTTTCTTTTGCTTCGTCTTAGTTTTGCTTCCGCTTCGTCTTAGTTTTGCTTCCCCTTCGTCTTAGTTTTACTTCTGCTTCGTCTTAGTTTTGCTTCCGCTTCGACTTAGTTTTGCTTCTGCTTCTGTTTGCTCAAACGGTTCATCACTTTCTAATATTATTATTATTTGATTTTGACCAAAATTATTAGACGTGAAGTCATTTTGACTTAACAAAAAGTAATGAGTTTGTCAAGAATGTTGGGTTATTATATGACTGTTTCTTATTTGGTTTGTATGTTAATGGTTGTTGATGTTTGAGTTTAGTAACAAGGAAGACAAGAAATCTTGAGGCATAAAGTGGTGTTGATAATGGAGATTAGTACTGAATAATCGGTGCAGAGGCATGAAGTTACACCAGTTATAGACCTAAATAAAATTAAAGATGTCTCAAGGTATGAGGTAGTGCCTATGAAGGAGATAATACTAAGGAGCAAATCCTAAGTAGTGAAGATGCACCAATAACAAACCTAACATAAATTAAAGATGTCCTAAGGTGTGAGGAGATGGCGTTGACAGATAAAGAAAAGGGTGAGAATGGGAGAAGAGAAAACAAGATAATGACTAAAGATATGAAGAAGAAAGCAAATGATATATGTTAAACAAGCTTAGTTAAATAGGGAATATATTTTAAAAGTACTTTAACAATTATATTATAATGCATGCAATGAAGGATTCAAAGGTAAGCATGAGCAATGCTACATGCACAGAGTTGGTAGCAAGTACGAAGCAATCTACGTCTTATAAGAGAACTTATACTTCTAAATTTGTGTGCATTAAGTTCCTTAGAAGAAAATTTGTTAAAAAATAAGGTAACGTTATTGTTATAGTACGATTTAATGATTATTAATGGCTATTGTTGAATATTATTTAACCTTCTTAGTTGTGTTAGTTGAAATATTGTCATAAGTATACCAATAATGAGGTCATCAATAATGCTAGCTTTGGACTTATATTAAGCAACTTCCTTACTTGTTTTAAGCTTAAGAGCCATATAAGTAACATGGTGGGTAAAATTTAATATACTTGTCCAAAATTTGTTTATGTGTGTGTGTGTGTAAGTGTGTATGTGCGTGCGTGCGTGCGTGTGTCTTATGCTAGGAATGCATAGCATTTTGTTAGCAACTTAATTTCATTACTAGAGAATGTGGTTATTAGGATTCTCTAGGAAAGTATATAATGGACTCCAGGTTCGTAGTAAGTAATGTTGGCATGTGATGGTTTTGAAGTAACTAATTAAAAATATTATAGAAGACTTTAATATCATATTGAATTGTGATTAGGTGGATATAATCCAAATTCTAGATAAAAACATGGACAAATCCTTATCCTTTATAGATTTTTCGTATATTATTCTCAAATATGCAAGAAATATGACTTAGATGTTGGTATTAATGCATATATAACTAACTTTGTTAATGTGTTGTATCTATTTGTGTTGTCATTCTTGCATGTAAAAATAGATTATGGAAAATGAAATGGTGTTTAAAAAATTTATACTTATAATATTTCATCCATGTACTTCACAATGATCACTACTGGTGTTGTTGCATCTCTATTGAAACAATGGACATTACGATATTCAACTCTAATGACAAGGAAGATGATGCTAAAAAGAACATATGTGGAGAACTTATATGTAGCAACATGTTATCTGCACTGTATGTAATAATATAAATCCTATTGCCTTATTTTGTCTATCTCACAAAATCTTTGTTTGAGGTTGTAGGCACATGTCTTACGTAAGCTTTGGTGTGTTTTAATATGGAATCTGATGATAATGTTTTGTGGTCTATATTTACTATCTGGTATGTAACAAAATTCCCAAAACAATGTAACAAATAAGATTAAAATATTATTTATGTTATTCTGAATGTGATACTTATTTTCCCTATTATATATACTAGGATAAAGTTGAATTATATAAATTAATCAACATTTTGAGTGTGCTTGTCTGCTGATGACTTTTAGCAATGACTATGAGATTTACACTATGGGGTTTGATACTCAAGATCATCAATTATGGTAGGTTTATGCTTGTAACTTACAATATATTGTTTTTTTGTAAAATTAAAAAATTGGATTGATAGAATAAATTAAAGTAAAGCGTTAGGAGAGTAGTATTACTCTCCTACAATAAAACAACACATATAACATTATATTTCTTAAAGAATAAAATGACAACACAATACACTATCAAACCAATCGAAACAATGATGTAGCAAGAAAGACAACATGAACGACAGTGTTGTATATCCAAGGTGGGGTTGATTATAAAAAAGGTAAATGAATCCCCCTCCCCTATCATCACATCAAAGATTTTGGTGTTTCCAAATTAGGGTTATGAGAATGAAGGCAGTCCAGAGGTCTTCTCGGCTCGGTACCATCTAGCCAAAGGTGAGAAAGTTTAATCTTGGTGTATATTTTCTTCTTCAATCTTCCAGTAAACGTAGATATACTCAAATTGTCTAAATTAACAATTTGGGGATATAACACCATACAAAAGGAGTTGCCAGGGGATGAAAGGTGAGAGTCTACAAGCAACTTAACAATGCACGCATCTGATCACAGCTTTGTCGTTCGATTTAGAAATCGACCTTGGAAACCGGTCAAAATAAATTAATTCCAAGATTGCAGTAAGCTGAACCTCGGGTCGTCTCTCTCGTTGGAACCTTGTGAAATTGATTTAAAAGACTAGCCTAAAGTTGAATGATGTAATTAAAACCATTGAAAAGGGGTTTTGTTTGATTGATTTAAAATTAAAGAAAAGAAAAGTATAAAAGAATCTTTTTTTAGATTTTTGGAAAATTAAGCAATTGGAAAAATACTAAGATTGAAATCAAATTCTAAAACTCTCTTGAAAATGCGCTCGGGTTATCACTGTTCAAAATGATTTTCGAGGTTGTAATCCACTAAGTTTCGAAAGATCAACCTTAAAACTATTTAAGTCCAAGAATTTAATTAATCAACTCGATCAATTAAA
>JAOSBP010000008.1:11851236-11868491 GCA_027563825.1 Erythroxylum mucronatum | reverse complement strand
CTTAATACAGTCCGAATCAATCCGAAGTTTCATTAAACCAATTTACCCGGAAAATGTCATGAATGCATGCCAAGATCCAAAAACGTACCGAATTTCTTTAATAGTCTAACCCCTAAAATGGGGCTTTACAATATAACTACCTTTAGTACTTATTCAAGCATGATGACTATTATACCCATCATGGGTGTATATAAGTCATCATTAACTACCATAGTACAGCATGAATGGTTGATCAAATTAAGTTCTTTATATTAAGATATTTTTCAAAATTTTGCTCAAACTTATTAAATTTTTTATTTAACATAATTGAGTATTTTTTTAAAAATTTTAAAGAAATTATCAAATCCTAATTAGTTTTACTCAAGTGGGAGAATATTAGAGTTTTCTATATAGGATACAATTAATTAGTTTTTATATTACAAATGGTTCAAATAAAGACTTGTAAACCATTGGCTATATTTATAATTATTTTATGGGCTTAGTCATCTCAACGTGCCTTTAGTTTAGTTCCATTTGTTCTTTTTACGGCTACTTATCATTATAGCTTAAATCTTGATTAGATTATGATGTTTATAGAAAGATTAGATCAAGAATTTCATAGGCCTAACTTGTGAGATGAGTGTGATATGGTTATTATGTAAAGGTATCAAGACACTTTAATGATAGGGTTCAAATTTCAACTAACTAATCTAGGTCACTCTTGTCATCTCATAACTTTATATATATTAACGTATTAAATTTATATCATCTATAATTTAACTTGAATTAGTGGGAGAGACAAGAGAAAAAGATATTATAAGTAATGCATAAAGGAAATTTTGTATATATCATACAACAACATTTTATAATTAATATATAAATAGAAAACCAATATTCTATTTATATATTAATTATAAAATGTTGTTGAATGATTGTTATTTTTTTTTTATGTAAAGTAGCTAATAAGAACAACCCTTTATCATACATTTAGTAGCTAGCAATAACATGTTCATATATTGCAATTTATAGATGAGGCAGTTCAATATACAAAATTCTCTAGTTATAATAGTACAAGTCTATAGGGTTATCACAGGGACCCATAAGAGTTATGAAATTTAATTATTTGTTGGGTCAATTGTAAAAAAAATCTCAAACTTTACTCGATTTTGTAATACTAGTCCGAATATTAAAAAATAATGTTAAAATACTTCAACTTTCAATTTTTTTATAAAACTAGCCCAGAGTTAAGTTCTTTATTAACATTGATGACTTAAAATGTTACGTTAAATTATTATTTTTGACATGTGGCTACCACGTTAAATAATAGTACCATATGTAAAATTTGTTATTTAGTAAAATAAAAACATAGTAAATTAATGAAAATATAATTTGATAGTCTCCTCCTGCTCCCAAGTTTCATCTTCCTTGTTTTCACCTGTCTGGTCACTACACTTCGCAGAAGAATTCTGCTGCTATAGAACTTGATGTTAAGGTTTCTTCAAAATATAAATCCCTAATTTTATGGGTTCTTTTCTTGTTTGGTTCTTGAATTTCGTTTCTTTGATAGAGTTCGCTAATTTTTTATGTTTTCTTTGTTGCGTTGCAGAAAGCTCGCATGCATGAAGATATAACTCTTTTAACATAAGGATTTAAGGATTGAAGATCGTATCATTGTAAGAATTTGCTTTCATTTTTAGGTTTTACATAGTTTTGCTTATTATCTAACTTGGAATATATTATTTTACAAGTATTGATGAACAAGATATTCACTAGGCCTTTTATGGCTACAATTATTTTAAATGTTCTGTTTGCAAATGTGGATGGATGGACATTTATCTTTGTGTGTGTAGAATTTTTTATTTAAATATCAAGTTTTTATTAATTTAATATATTTTTATTCTATTAAATAACAAATTTTATGTGTGGCACTATTATCTTAATTGACAGTGATATAATAAAAATAATAATCTAACTTGGCATATTATATTATCGACGTTAACGGAAAATTTAAAGCCGGCCGGTATATTTTTATAAAAACTTAAAAGTTTGAATATTTTAGTGTTATTTTTTAAAGTTCCAATTGTTATTATAAAATTAAGTAAATTTGCATTTAGAAATCCTCCACTTGGCACTAACAAAGTTGTATATATAGATGTCCATACTTTTGCATTAAAACTAACAAAAATACGGATGCAAGCTAGTTGGTAGCTGTTGATAAATTTGTATGTTGTTTCCTTCTTTGATGCTATTCCCTTGAGCTTGATCATCTACGGACGAACACAAACTAGAAAGATACAGGAAAAGAGTATTTCGGTGAAGGTATACTTACATATATATATATATACGCATCAGCTTCTGCAACTTGGGAAAGATTATCTTTATGTTTGATGCTCTCTTTCACATTTAATTTTCAGTACGTACAGTCTCTTTCTACTTCAGAACCCCTGCTGTGTAGGTTCTGTCATCCAAGAACATGGCGACAACAGATCCAAATCCCAACAACTTAACCTCCGGAGGAGAACTGGCTTCAGTGGGCAATCCCAAACCCTTAAACCCATTTGTTTTTGCTGCTAAATCGTTTGAAGAAAATTACCCTCCAGGATTTCTCAAAAAGGTACCATTTGTGCAGGGCACAGTTTAGGCAATGTTTGCTTAGATCTAACTCTTTAACTACTTTTTCTTTCACTGTTTTCCGTGATCGTGTTCTGTAAAAGGTTAAAAATCATCATGCATGAGCAGGTGATGGCAGAGGTTATAGCGACCTACTTGATGGTTTTTGTGACGTGTGGAACCGCAGCAATTAGTGCAGACGATGAAAGCCGGGTTCCAAAGCTTGGAGCTTCAGTTGCTGGAGGCCTCATCGTTACGGTGATGATCTATGCAGTAGGGCACATCTCCGGTGCACACATGAATCCTGCTGTCACCACAGCTTTTGCAGTTATTAAACGTTTTCCATGGAAACAGGTACTAAATTGGATATTGTTCACAAATTACTATGTTTGGGACATAGTTAAGTTCGGTTATGTTAATTGTTTGCATAATGCTTGGTCAGTTTTCATCGACAAACATACAATGTCATGCACATCAGGTGATAGGCACAGGTGGCCATAGTGGCATATGTCGCCGCAGGACATTAGACCCACAGACCATTAGGTGGCCTTCCAACCAGTAGTTTGGTATCTTTATCAAGTACTATAGATCTAATAGGAGAGAAAGGGCAAGTGAACCAGAGAATCACGTCAAATCCTCTGTTTTAGTTACTCTGTTTCAACCTTATTCTTTTGTTTTTTTTAAGCTAAAAAGGATCCAACCTTATTCTATTAAATCTCATCCATACATTTATATAGGGTCCACGTAAATGTGTGGACAAAATTTAATGAAATATAATAAGAACATCATAATTAAAACAGGGGAAAAAATTTTGATAGTTACAAGATGATGGATATTTATGAAAAGCACATGCATGGCTTCCTAAGTCCAGACCTTTTCTCCTTTTCTATGTTTGTCTTCCCGTTCTATATTAGCATTATATTCATTTAAATGCCAAACTCTAAGTTCCCTAACACCCGTTAGCTTATAATTAATATCAGATCTACGTGTATACATATATGTCCATATATCCCACTCAGTCAGCCAATTGCTTTTATGATTTTTAAATTACCAGAAAGAAACTGAGTAATAACTTGTCAATTATTGTCCTCTAGTATGTGGACTAAAATTATTTTATTACTTATTCGGAGGGAATGCGTGAAAAGAGGCTCAAGCTCAAAGAACCCTTTATTTAAAGATGCAACAAATTTTCAACAAGATAAAACTACAAAAAAAAATGAAAGAAAAAATGGATAGAACACGCAGCTTTATGGACTTTGTCTTTCAATAGAATAACTATTAACTCATGGGCAAGGAGTAGATTTATCATGAATTATTAACCTTAAGTTAATGAAAATATCTTCTAATTAAACTAGAAAAATAGTGCCAAGATCCTTTTAAAAGAAAAAAGAAACACTAGCAATGGCACTGATATAGAGTCATAGTTCTAAGTTCCAAACTCTTCTGCACCTACTGGGAACTCAAATAGTGGAAAGAAGAAACAAAAATTGATGGCATTGGAAATTTTAATGGCAGGTGCCACTTTATGCAGTAGCTCAGTTAACAGGAGCAATAACAGCATCCTTTACACTGAAAGACCTGCTTCACCCCATAAAACATTTGGGTACAACTGCTCCTTCTGGAACAGATTTTCAAGCTCTCCTTGTGGAAATTGTTGTGACTTTTTCTATGATGTTCGTCACTATGGCGGTGGCAACTGATGACAAAGCTGTAAGGGCTCACATCATCATTATTCACTAGAAATTGGGATCTCTCTATCTAAGGTTATAAGCCAATGCCATGCTTATTTCAATTATCTCCTAACATACAGGTTGGAGAGCTAGCAGGCGTAGCAGTTGGTTCTGCTGTTTGTATCACGTCCATACTGGCAGGGTAAGTCAGTTACATCAAAACTCTTTCTAATCCTTATCACTAAGTCGTAATTCAGTCGGCACATCAGTTCCATCAAAACTCTTTCTAATCCTTGTCACTAAGTCATAATTAAGTCGGCTTGTTTATATTGGAAGTCGAAAGCCCATTTTCGAGCCTTCTTAATGAGCATTTAGTCATCAACAGACCAATATCTGGCGGATCCATGAACCCAGCAAGGACACTGGGACCAGCAGTTGCTAGTGAGTACTACAAAGGGTTGTGGGTATATTTCATTGGACCAGTGACAGGAGCAGTGCTTGGAGCATTTTCTTACACGTTCATACGAGATAAACCAGACCATCCCACTTCTCCGAGTTCTGCTCCACCAAAGGTTCGTAGACAGAGAGCCTATGAGGAACAACTCTCCACCAAAGACTATCTCAACGTTGTGTAAAAGGCCTGGCCCTGGAGAGCGGATGTGTTTGTAACTTCGTATCAATCGTTTCCTTAGCCATCATGTATTGCTTTACATAGATTAGACTTGTATCAAAGGTGCAAATAGCTATCTCAGTTACAAATATATCAAAATGATTCACATTTAAATATCGAGTTGATATTTTATAATATCCTTAGGTATGGTGGAGAAAGTTAATTAATCGAAGCAATACAAAATTAATGACAGCAACATTGGTACAATTCGACTCGAGAAGATCCATCAGCGCCATCAAGCAGCTTTTTCACATACCACAAAGCTTCCAGGGTTAATGGTAATGCTCTTGGTGCAGTTGTCAGTTTTGTAGATCCCAACAAGTCGATCAGCCAACTCAAACATGTTGTTTCTAAGGCTATATGGGACACAAACATTAAGAACATGAGTTATGACTAACAGTTGAAGCATAGAAGCAACTATTCGATGACCTTACCTTATAATTATGAATTGAGCATCCTTTGTCCTATCCTTCACGTAATGTCCCACAATTGAAACATTTTTGAAATCTAGTATTCAACGTGAATTATGAGTAAAGAGAAGTAAAACAAGGAGCAATCATGGCAAGAAGATAATTGAGTTTTTTCTAGTCATTACCTAGAGCAGCGTCAATTTCATCCATTACGTAGAGTGGTGTAGGCTTGTAGTGATGAAGCGCAAAGACAAGCGCTAGTGAGCTGAGAGTCTGAAGACGGAAAACACACAAATGTCATTTATCCTAATAAAAAAGGTTCTTGTCGTGTCTTATGCTACTTTCATGTACAACTAAATAATGGAAGAGTCAATTATGTATTGAATCACCTTTTCACCACCAGATAAATTGGCAATGTTCTTCCAGCTTTTCTTTGGTGGCCTCACACTGAAGACAACACCTTCTGAGAAGGGATCTAAAGAGTCTACTAGCTCCAGTTCCGCATCACCTCCAAGTGTAATCATCTAAATTTAAATCACTCAAGAAAAGAATAAGGAAAAGAGACTAAACAGGTGAAAAATGTATGAACAAGTGCAAACTTAGGGTCTGGCTTGAGAAAAAAGACACAAGGAGAAATATCTAGTCCACAACCAGAAGAATACATCTAACCACTGACCCACAACCAGTCAAAAGATGCAATATACGAACCTGATACATTTCCTTCAGTTTCAGTGATATTGTGTTGAATCCTGTCATAAACTCATCTAATCTGCAAAAAAAGAAAAGCAATAAATCAGAATCGCGCTCTAGGACACAATGAAGACCTAAAACATGGACATAAACAAGAATAGATATGCCTGCCTTTTCTTTCTCCATTCATCATATTGCTTTTTCATATCGTCACGTTGTTGAGTGATCATGTTCAACTCCCCTACTCGATCATTGTATAATGAAACTTTTTTCCGGTATCTATCAAAGATATATAAGATAATATCAACGTACAATTAAAAGTATGCATAGTTTCAGATCAAGTTAAACAAGATTATTCGTACTCTGAAATCGAATCTAGATTTGGGTTCATCTCCTTTAATTGTGTTTCTAGGAGAGCTACCATTTCAAGGGCCCTTTTGAGGTCACAAGCATCGGTTAAAGTCCCGTCTGCAAGCGTTGCTTGAAGCTTTTCGGGGTCAACTAGATCTTTCTGAATTCTGCCATAAACAAGCATACATTTAAATGTTCTTTCAAAATGCTCTGTCCACAATAACGCCTATTCTGGATCCTAGAAATGGAATTAGAATTACAACTTTAACAGAATTTGCAACTAATGAAAATTTGAGTTGTTTAGAGATAAAAGTATTCTACGTCTAGTTTGGCAACGGAAACTGGGTGTATGACTGTCCAATTTCCATGCAATAGAGTATGGAATATAAACTTCAACTTCAACGACAGATAAGCCACGGAATTAAAGTCGACGATCTGAATCAAGTTCTGACGCTCATAGCTCAGAGTTAATAGTTATTTTGCCACAAACTCAACTTACTGTTCCATATGATGCGTAAGAGCAGTTTGCAAATCATCGAGCTTTTTCTTGTAACCTTTCCCCTTCAATTCCAACTCTTTGTAGCTTTTTTTCATGTCTTGTAATTTATAATCAGTATCAACCTTCAAAACAAGATTCAATTCTCATATTACACGAGTTAAAAAAAAAACATACGCACTACAAGATAAGGGAAGGAGAAAACAAAGGACCAAAAGGTATAATAATAAGATAATCCAGGATACAGTACCTCTGACGCGCGCAATTCATCCACGACCCTCTTAACATTTTCATAATCCGACTTTGCTTTATCCAGCACCTCCTTGTGTTGATCAATCAACTGCATTAGAGACAACGGACACTGTAAGAGTTTACCAAACCGATTCCCACCAGTGAACCATGTGGTCAAAGGTAATCGAAAACGTAGAAAAAGCAGACCTCCTGTGTTTTCTTGTAGTTCTCTTGGACTGTGAATGCCTTTTCTTCTATTTCTTTGAAGATCCCTCTCATTTTATCCTTCTGCTCAGTTAATCGTTCCTTTTCCTTCTTTGAGTCTTCGATCCCTTTAGTTAACTTTTTTATCATTTTCTGCCCGGTCTCTGTTTGAACTTTGTGACGATTGATCTCCGAGCTATTTTTGTCAATATCCTATACAGTGAAGAGCAGCATGGATTAAGGCAGACACTGCAAGACAATAGCTTGACAGTTTAAAGTCAAGTCATTACTTACTGACTGAATCTTGTTGACCTTTAACTTCTGAGCCTTCAGCCTTTCACCACCTGCATTTTCTATTTTATTCTGAAGCTCCGAAGCCTAAAAGCAGAACACAATGTAGTAAGCAACCAAAGAGAATCATCAAGGCAAAGGGATTTGTTCTCCAGTAGGAAAAATTGGAATCAACTATACTTGGAAAAGAATATTCACGGCAATCTAAAGGAAATAAGAACACTGACCACAACTGGTCCTCCACCATAAACCCTTTTATTATTTGGAGCCTAGAAAAATTGGTTAGGGACATATACGGAGAAACTCAATATAATTACTTAACACACCTTTTCCTTCAACCTTGCAGACCCTTGAATAAGTCTATCTATCTCTTTTTCTTCGGTACAAATAATTTTCTTGAGCTCCTCCAACCTATCAAGCTCATCCTTCTTTGGTCTCGATGCAGCCTCCAAGGAACCAAGTTGCTTTTCAAGATAACTATGTTCTGAGTTCATACTGTCAATCTGGTTGCCAGGAAAAATTCACAGAATGACTTTCCTTGTTACTCACAATGACAAAAGGAACCTTGGATAAAACATGACAACAAATACCTCTTTCTGACTTCTAGCCAATTCCATTTCCAGGTTTTCAATTGCTTTTTCTGATGTCCGATAACACTTCACTGCATTAATCATTCTTTCACGGATGGCATTTAGTTTGTCAACAATGGCAGAAAGCTCTTTCTCAGAATTTAAAACAGCTTCTCCGGTTACACTTGCAGGTCGAACAGACGTTCCCATCTTACCACCACGAGGCTTGGTGCCACCACCACTCATTGTGCCAGATTTCTCAAATAGTGCACCATCAAGTGTCACCACACGTCGGAACTCTGTGTTTCCACCATATGCAATTCGAGTTGCCTGTACATTCATAGGACCCGCAATCAATCTTTTTCCCTCTATGAAAGACCTCAAACAGCTGTTCGAAATATAAATCATATAGCACATGAATGTGGTATATCTTCAAAGATGTCATCAGGGTAAAAAATATATAATCAAATGAACACTAGGGCGGGCAAGGAATGTCGAATTCCAAACTTCATCATACATCATCTTGTCAGAAATCCAAGGTCAGATTTTGTTCCAATGCATTGCTGAATATAGCAAGATATTGCGGCTTAAAGAGTTAACAAGTGTTTTAATTTAGAAAGAGTGGGCAGCTGTACTTCAACTTTCTCAGCAACATCATTCCTGTTCCTTTCTAGATCCTGACAACAAGTGCTTTTCACCTAGAATCTTGCCAGTGAAACACAGGTAACCAAGGATTCAATTCAGGAAACTATAGATGCACAACTTGGAGGACCAGGGAGAACTATATCAGTTCAAGAATCTATTCCACAAGTTTTGAGCATAGAAATAATTAAAACAAATGCAAGGTCATTTTTGTTTCCACCATTAAAGCTAAAGAGCAAAGGTATGCAACAATAATAAAATGAGAATCAACCTGCTCAAGGTCCTTTGCTACTATAGTGTTGGTCAAAGCTGCATAGAAAGCAAGCTTCATTCTTTCATCTTGGACCCTGACTAGATCAAAGAGACGTGGAACTCCCTCTGGAGTTCTTATGTTCTCCTTCAGCTTTGGCAAAAGGTCAACCTGTTTCTCCTGCATTAGTAAAAGAAAAATGCAATGCTGGAATCAAGGTCTCCTAAACACAAATAACAGTAGTCATTTCACAAGAATGTTTGGCATCCAAGCTCAAGCATCTCATCGCAAAAGAAAAACTTCATGATGCCAAAGCATATAAACTTTATCAAATACAAAGCTCAAAATCATGTTTTTAGAGAACTTAAGAACTTAAATCAGAACACCTTTAATATATACAATTGCCAGGGTTGGCTCAAGTGTGACAAAAACTCGGTAAATAAGTAGAAGATGCCATAATCGGATCATGAAAAACTTGCAACTTGAATTGGATCTCTAATCCGAGTTCTGTTCTTACTATCATCAACAATTCATTCAACTATTTAGCATCTAACTCATCAATCAGGCATATTTTCAGGTTTTAAGTCAATTTGAAGTGTAGTAATGAGACATCGTTGATACCAATATCATGAAAGTTGCAACTCCAAGTTTATCCCTTCTGAGTAGCTCAACGCATACTTGGGCTGCAGCAGTTGTTTCCACTACAATGTAATCAAGTCCAGGACAAGCTGTTGAAATCGCAACATCATATTTTGCTGCAATGACAATCAATTCAACAACAAAAAGTGATCAGACAACAGAAGATTGTATCACTTAACTTGTTAATAAGAAGAATGGCATGAACATGAGCTTATCAAATACAGCAAGGATGTTATAAATGAACGTAAAAATCTACGAATACCATCTAAGCAGCAAGCACTGCCTTCAACATATAAAACACAACTTTGAATTTATTGTCCTTGAACAATAGGAAAATATCAAAGTGGATCACAACACAAAAGAATCCAAACATGTAATTCAATATGATCAAAACAGAAAAAGAAGCTTGCTTGTCACATTTTGAATTCATAAGCAAACTCACCATCAATAGCACCCAAATCCCCCATACGACCATAGATTCCCTCAATTTCATTTGATTCCTTGGCCCGAAGAATTGCTTTCAAAACTGATCCTTGACTTCTTTCAGAATCAACAACCTGTTTAAGTTCTGCAACCTTCTGTTGTGCAGCTTGTTCGAGAGGCATCAGTGCTTCTTGCTCTTTGAAGCAGTCCTGTAAAAGATTGTTAACATAAGATAGCACCAAGGCAGTAGAAAAGATAAAAGCATGGTTTCGGTAATCATCATAACAGGACATACTTGCTCCACTTTATGTGCTTCTGTTGCTTCAGACTTGTGCTTTACAATATCACTTTGTATTTTGGCAATGGATGCTGTTTTTGTTTCAATTCTTCCCAATATACTGTCCATCTGCTTGCGGGCATTGTCAAAAGCTGCATAGCCAGCTTCATGCTGTAACAGTGAAAAAATATTCAACTAGTGTATAACACCCTTCGTTAAAGAAATTAAGAAGTTTTCCGAGTTCCTAGTTTTGTCTCAAGGTATCTTTATAACTTCGAACTTTGAAATCCGTAGAGTAGTACAGAGACACCTATATGGATCATACCAGGACAGTAGCAAAATTAGAAGACAAATACGTTTTAAACAATGAGGATAGACTACAGGCACTAGAACATTTGTTATCCATATTATCATCTCATAAAGAGTTAATATAACATAGAACCCCACCTTCTCAGTCAAAAGCTTACTCTCTGTGCTAGCAACTTCAAGTTGACCCCTGTGATCAATCAATTGTTTTTCCCATGGTTCAAGTTCAGCACGAACTGTGACAAGCTCAGAGCGATATCTTTCAGTTTCAACTGTTTAAAAGACAAATTATCAGGGATAAATTAGTAGAAAAGGCAAAGGAGAAAATGACTGCTGATAATGGAACGGGAATCAATTGTAAGTAACTTAAATTGATCCTTTTAACTTGCAGAGCAATTATTTGTTGAAATGTTGAATATGACTGTCTTAAACAGAAAAATATATTTAAAAAGAAAAGAAGATCAACAAAAAACTAAGGTTCACAAGTTTAATTCAAAAGCCACCCTTTCACTCCAGAAGATGAGCCTTTATTAATCTTATTCTCCAAATAAGTTGAATCATACAAGTTCACATGGCCAATTCCTTTGGGTAATAGTTAACCTTCCAATAACTTGTGTGCTAAAATTGCACCTAAAAGGAATCAACTTTTGTTAGTGAAATGAAAACGATTAAACCTTTTGAATTCTCCACAATATCCTCTAGCAATTTCTCCTCATCCACCAACATCAGTTGCAGCCTTGAAATATTTTCCTCAAGTTTCGGAAGCATGATAGTGGAGTCCTCACAATCCTTCTGTAAGTTTTCAATCTTAGATGAGTCCTGCCAAAAACAGAGAGAAGTGAATCGACAGCACAGAAACAGGTTATTCACATTTTTGCTTACCTTCTCAAGCTTTTCCTCGAGCTTCTTGATCTTTTGCTTCATGTGCTTCAGATCCTCCCGGTATTTAACATCCTGTCTTTCAAATTCCTTAAAATCTTCCTTACAATTTCGAAGGTCATTGTCAAGTTCCTGAATTCAAGAGTTGCAATTGAATTCCGAGAATTTAATAAGAACAAATGAAAAGATCCATGATGGATAATATACGATATTAATTCAACCATCATTGTAAAATATTGTGCATCTAAACCTCCTGTTTCTTCATATATTTGTTGTGCACTATCTCTAGATCCTTCAATGTTTTATGACTGCTTTCAATCTTCTCTCTGAAGAAAATGAAAAAATGTTCAGCATATGCAATTTCTGACAATAAAGAACGTACAGTGAAGAGTCACAAAAATAACCTTTCAGCCTTCAAACTTTCTTCTAAACTAGATACATTTTCTTGAATTTTACTCATTTTTGCTCCAGTATCTTCACAAGCCAATTTAGTAGCTTTCTCTTGCCATTTCAGGTGTGATAACTCTTTCAGCATGTAAGCCTCTGCCTCATTCTTGACATCCTATTCAATGAAATAAACCAAAATGCTTTGCAAACATTTTTAAAGATCAGCAACAAAGTGCAACAAACTAGACAGCACAAAAACCTCTAAGCTATCTCTTTCCTTCTCGGCTAACTTAACCATCTGCACCACCCCAGATCGTTTCTCATTCAGGGACTCCAGCCTACGGAAGAAAGTATCGTATAGAGTGAGATCTGACTTTAATATAAATCAGATTCATAATGCAAATAGTCTTCAGCAAAATAGCAATGTCTGAAAGAATGGAGACAGCAGTGGTCACAGAGCACATAAATCCATAAGATTCCACCGAGTATTTCTTCGTGAGGTGAATGCTAACACATGATAGCACCATTACCAGCTTTTTTGGATTGAAACCTAAACCAGAATCACATAACATTTTTATGATACATCATCCTTGGACAAGTAATAGATCCTATTGAAGAAGTGTGTCGTTATGATCCTAATTACCAAAATTCTAAACTTTTATATTAGGTTTTGAAGGATAGAAAACATATATAAGCACCGATTTTACCCCTGGATTTTGCACTCGAACAGATAATAAATACAGATGTAACAGATTGCAGCAAGGATGTCAACACAGAAACAAGAGGAATTCAGCTTGTTTATGAAATTAGAAAACAAAGTCCTCACTCCTTAAATGACTCGTCAATTTTCTCAACATATTTGTTAGTCCCAATTATATCCTCCAGATATTCAAGAAACCCTTCATCATGGGGTCCTTGAGCCTTTGGCTTCATCAAAGAAATCTGCTCAACTTCACCCTAAAACAAAAGAAAGAAATGAAGCCATTAAAACAACATAATGTCATTCAAATTGAACCACTGAGCTACAATAACAAACCTGAAGAATCAGAAAGCGGTTATTGTCCAGATCAACTCCTTTCCCTTTGAGCATCTTGGTGACCTCAGTGAAATTACTAGCACGGTTATTGATGTAGTACTTGGAAGAATTATCCCGAAAGGCAACCCTGGCGATTACAAAATCTGTTCCTGGAACAGCTTCATAGGTTCCATCATCCTAAAAGGTTTTGGAGCTTTAGTATTGAGTATTTCCCTTATTTTAAAACTCTTTCTCATTGTAAACATAACAGCATAAAATGTGAAAGCATGCATCTTTTTTCTCCTAATAAACAAACCCAGCTGTAAACAAAGGGAGTAAAGCCCTTTAGGTTACAGTAAGAAAAACAAATTTCACATCCAAAAGAGTTACCAGGTCAATGATTTCCTGAAAATGAACAGAAACACCAGCACTATCAAGATTCTGGTGATTGGTAGAATTGTGAATAAGCTCCGAAACTTTGTTAAGTCTCATCTGCAAATTCAAATGGGTGCAAGATAAGTAATAGACTAGAAAAACTAAAACTAAAACAGAAAATCCCAACATTTCACCCTGCCTGTAATCACCAAAAGAGCACATTATCCTAATAATCGAAAAACCTGCTTCGCTCGTTTTCCAAATACGAACAGCATAGCGTCTATTACATTGCTCTTTCCACTTCCGTTTGGCCCAACAACAGCAGAAAAACTCTGATACCAAAGCAGAAACCAAACAGATTAGAGAAAGAGAGAAGGAGAATACATTCTTTTAATTATCAACTTCAGGAACAGTTCATGTTTGTAAATGAGAAACAAAAGAGAAAAGAAGGAAGAAATTTCCAGAATTTAAGAATTTACAACAGGGATGAGCACAGTTGCTTGGACCCCGAAATCGGCCTCGAGATTCAAAATTTCAAAACGCCAACACATTCAATCAGACACCAACAAATTGGACAAAGTTTCGAAGTCAAACCTTGTGAAAAGGACCAACGCGCTGTTCACCGGCGTATGACTTGAAGTTCCGCATCACCATTTCCTTGATGGCAAGCCTCGGGGCGGCTACGCCAGATCCGGCAGGGCGGGCCGTGTCCGACTCGCTCGTTATGAACTCGTCCCCCATTGCCCAAGTCAAGTCAGCTCCTTGTCCTTGTGCTTTACTTGTAGCAGATAGATTGCAGTTGAAGAAGACTCATGCGCTTTTCTCTCTTTCGCTATTTGAAAATATGGACAATTTTTGAGGACTGATGCGTCATTCGGGAAAAAGGAAAATTTGGAAATGGTTTTGGCGGGAAAAATTAGTTTGGTTGGGCTATTACTAAATGGACTCTATTCAACTTGTTACGTTGTGGCCCTTTGGATGCGTCATTTTTTTTTTGACTGTGTGGTGAAGTAAATTGATTCATAAACATACCTTTTTATCTTAACCACATCTTTTTACTGTTAAATTAAATTTATTACTTCGTTAAAATGTATCTGCTAAAATATATATGTCACTTAGTATATTTAGTATATAATAAAGGCATTCTATTTATTAAATTTGTGGACACCGACTGTTATTTTAAGAATATGTTCTATTAAATCATACATCATTGTTTTTTGGATTATCTGATGTCCACGTGTTTATGTGGAAACGAGGGAAGTGAAGTTTGAGTGAACGGACGGTCTGCCATGCCAACATAAATAGAGAAGAAGTTCCAATGTAACATAATTATCAAGGGATTACTTAGCAGGAACAATAATATTACCTTTGACATTTTAATCCAATAGAATCTAATTTGTATAGAAAAAGAAGTAATCGGTCAACTAATTTCGTCCAAAGTCCAACCTAGCAAAGCTCATGATAAGGTGTACAGCTCATCACAAACATGGCAACCGTTATGCCTGTTGTGAAAATCGACCGGATTAGAGCAGGTTCGCAGTTAAAATAGGACTGGAGAATAGTAATGAACACACAGATTTTACGTGGAAAACCCTCAAATTAGGGTAAAAACCACGGACAAGGATAAAAGACTTTTACTACTGGAAAAACTGGAAAATTACAAGGAGAAACTAGACCTACAAAAATATACAGAATATTTTTGCCTCTCTCTTTTCTCTCTCACCTCACTCTCTCTATTTTTTTTCTCCTGCTTGGATGATTGCTCTTCGTTCAGCTCCTGCCTATTTATAGGCAGGAGTTTGAGAGTTGGTGGGTGGCTGTCTATTTTTGACAGCCACCTTGCCCACCAAGGTTGACAATGCCATCACCTTGTATACCTAGCTCGACAATTAATTCGTCTTAGCTAAAAATGAAGTACGTATAAATAATCTGCAGAACTTGGGCTCTGTTTACTCTCAGCTTTCTCTTTTCTGTTTTACTTTAAACGTCAATTATGATGTTTCACTTTTATGCTTAATTACTTTATTATTTTTATGTGAAATTTAGCGTAAATGAACTACCAATCGACTTTGAGTGATGAATGGTCTGCACTCTGGAATCCAGAGTCTCTTCTCTGAAATCCAGCATCAGCTTTACCATTTTAAAGTTAACAATATTGCAAGCAAATTTTGAATATCTTAAAACTAAATAACTTAACTCGACTAATTTATGTCCGCAGCAATACAAGAGATAGAACATATCGTCGTATTAACATACTATTTGTCTCTTTACACAAATTATCTGAAATGATTGCTTCGAAGTTTGGAATTGAAAGACACGTACAACATATTCCAGTTTGCCTACGGGAAATGTGTTCAAAGATAGAAGATATCGTTTGCGCAATTTATTGGCAGGTACTCGTATAGCGAATTATTACGAGTAATGCAGAAATTGAGCAAAACTATCCTTGTTCACTACTTTGGTGCAATCAACTAGTCTGCGCTCAAACATTCCTCTCGTCATCTTCTTGGCAAATTTTGTCGAGAAAGATTTGGTATTGCTAAATTTTGTGGAAGTGTAAACACGACACCAAAACTTTCCAAATCTATTTGAATACTAGGAGTAAGTAAATATCAGCAATAATTCGTTAACAATGACAGCAAATCAAACACCAATAAAGACACCGCAATTTTTAATGTGAAAAATCCTTCAAATTAATTGTAAAAATCACGAAACCTCCGGTTCGAAAAATAGTTTTACTAAATTAAAATGTGTACAAATATCCTCTTTTCAAAGACACAAACTCATCATCAACAAAAGTCATAAGCAACTATACAAGATAACATTGTTAGGAACATAAAGGGAGAGAAATCAACAAAATGTGTCAATGTTCCGAGGCTCCGATCTGAAAATCCAATGCTCCAAACAAAAAACTGGCCTATCAGAATGTAGAGGACTGTCTCAAGAACACACTCCTAAATTTTCAACTCGATCCAATGGTAGATGAGTGCGTATCGAGAAGAAAGGTGAAGTTGGTCATGTATTATTCTTCTATTGGTCCATGTATTATTCTTCTATTGGTCCCATATGTTACTAATCTTAGGCTCCATATGTCACTCATTTAAGCCTCCATTTGTCACTACTTATAAGGCTACACATGTCACTAATTATAGGGCTATATATGTCACCATTTGTAAAGTTACACATGTCACCATTCTAAACTCCACATGCCACAAGTCTAAAGGGCCACTTGTCACAAATATAAAGTGTAACTTGTCACAAATATAAAGTGCCACTTGTCTCCAATCTTACCATTTAAGAATTCTACTAAGTCAATTTATACATTGACTCCTCAAACTTTCAATTTTTAACAATTAACTCCAAATCACTAACTCAAATCCATCAATTTCTAGTTTAATTCTAATTCATCAAAATCATATCCAAGCATCCCGAAATATGTCAATTAAGTGCACATAAAACATTTTTCACTTATTTCTCATATTTATAAATAATAATCTATGTATATGTATGTGAATCTTATGCATTTACATAGAATAACAACTTTCGTATCCTAATGCACCAAATTAATCATCTAGTGATGTAACTTATTTTATTTAATGCAATATGCATGAGATTAATCTTCTAAACCTTCTAACCCTTAACAATTTAGGAGATAAGATATTACATTTACAACCCACTTGTTGGGCCCCGATTCGCATTAAGCTTGTTTAAATAATTTTGAGGCATGTTTACATTATTTTGAGGTTTTAGTTTGATAATTTTAATTTGATTGGAATAAATTGAGGATTTTATTGCTTAAGTTATGATTATTAATTGAAGAAATTAGTGAAATTAGATTTATTGAGAATTATTATTTTATGATGCATTGTGAGTACTAAAAGAATTATATGA
>JAOSBP010000008.1:11816029-11837610 GCA_027563825.1 Erythroxylum mucronatum | reverse complement strand
TGTCGCAAACTGACTAAGTCGCCTAACGGGTTGCTACCTTCTGGTGGGCCAAATCGCAGTGAACATTGGTTACGGAAGTCATGCCAACTTGTTATGCGCCCTTCCAATTTCAATTGATAGTAGAAAAATTGTGCTTCTCCCAACATGTGAAAGGCTGCCAAACTCACCTTGTCCATGTCGTTAGTGTGCTGGTTTTCAAAAAATTGCTCACAACGATGGAGCCAAATTAATGGGTCCTCTGAGCCATCAAAAGTAGGGAAATCCAGTTTTGTGAATCGTGGAACAACTCCTCCAATTGCGGAAACTCTTTTTGGTGGTCTTGCGCTTGTTCCTGCCATCGTTGGTGCAGATATTGGGTTTGGTCGCACCATATTGCTGCACGTCTCTCCATCCCCCATCGTGGTCTTGCTCAAATCAGAAACCAGGTTTCTCATCTGTTCTTGAAATTGATGAGTGATGTGTTTTAAGTGACTCTCCAAACAGTCCTTCAAATCCAAAAATTTAGCCTTCATGATTGATTCCGTAACAGCCCGCTCTTCTTGTAGCAATGCTTGTATCTTATCGCCTATGGTGTTTGGCTCTGATACCAAATTGTTATGTCTCTGAGAGTAGGATCGAGTTATCGGGCGATTGAGCGGAAAATCAAATTCAACTCTCTTCCCTTTGTTACGATTCTTTTGTCGACCTATTTTGAATATAATTTCAGACTTGGTTTTGCCAGATTCTGCTGGGGCTGGGCATTATTATTTGGATCCATGATCTTGAGAGATTGTGGTTGTTGAATACCTGCAAAACAAGCAAGGCACGCCGGGAGTTGTTTCCCGGAAGGCCCCTCTGACGCTCAAGTTAGTCTTATGAAGAAGGTTTTGGTCGCTGAAAACAGAGAAAAGTAGGGTTATAGTCTCGTACCTGAATCTTGTCGAAATCATACCTTATATACGGGATAATTGTTAGGTTTAGGTCTTTACGTAAGTCTCAGTATTTGCATAGGAGATGATCACCTACGACTGGGCCGTTTGACTAGGTCGTCGATGTCTGGGCTTGAAATTGGGCCTTTTATGGCCGACCCAACCAAGACTCATTCAAGAGAGACTGACACCTTAGAGTTCGATGAGAGAGAACTCCAATCTCTTGTTTTTTATTAAACTCTGAACTACTCTTTTATTTAACTGCTGTCCTCTTAAATAAGGATCAGTCATGTTACAGATAAAGGAATCTTGTATCTGTCAAATTCCTCACTATGTTGTTCCTTTAAATAAGGATCAGTCTTATTGTAATAATAAAAGTCCTATACTTCTAAACTTCCTAAGAGATAAGAATAGGAAAATAATTATAGAAGTCCTATATCTCTAAACTACCCGCGGGAAACAATAAACTGAAAATAAAAGAGAATATAACTTTTCTGGTATAAGATTTCCTAGCCATCCACAACATAGTCCTTCTCTGAATAGGAGGCCTCACATGCTAAGGTCTACCATCTCATGAACCGGCTTATAATATATTGGAATCTGTTTGTGGATCGGCCCAGATCCAAGGGCCATCAAATCTGAATTAGATGCCACTTTTAAAATCCAAAACAGTGTCGCCCATGATTTAAAAGGCTTACCTTCTGCTCTTGGGACCATCCATTTTCAAGCTCCAGTGACCTCTGTCGTAGAACAAGAGATCCAAAGCAACACTTTTAGCTATGTTAAGGCCACCTGTTCGAGACATCCTTGTTCTGTTGTGAGAAATAAACCCAATACTTCCATTGAAAAGCCCACTTCAATTGTATTGGAGACTTTCCAAGACACTCTCAAAGCTGGAGGGAAATAAATATTTTTCTTTTCTGGATAATTGCCAAAATTCTTATTCAACATTTGAGAAACTTTTAACTTAATTTATACTAATATCGAAAAATTAATAACTCGTAAATTATGTTATTCCAATAAATTATTTTTCGAAATTAGTACTGACACCTTTTAATTTCTTTTGATACAATTTATCCTATGTCCAACTGACGGGGATAGAAGTGATTGCTACAAATTGCAGCTACCAATTCACATTAATTCTTCGTATCCATGTCTCTGTCTGCTCGGTCGATAGTGATGTGCAAGGGAGAGAAGGACTTCATCCAAGCTTAAAAGAGCGGCAATACTTGCTAGAAAGATAAGGACCAAGCAAATGCTGTAATTGTGCATTCTTCAGACGATTGTGACCCCTGAATTCGGAGTAAATTGAATCTAATAATCATCCCTCTTTACCTGGCCAAAAGGCAAATCAATAGAGGGGACAGATTAAAAATAAAATCCCCATTTAGCAAAAATTACCTCAAATTTAGAATAAAGATTTGATTTTGATTTTTATCTTATGGTAGAGCGACTAGCTAGCTAGCTGGCAAATCACCCTTCTCAAATTGAAGAAGGAAGTCAATAACAACAAATGTGGAATAGTAGGTAGAAAAGCTTTAATGTATTTCACCTTCACTGTAACGGCAAATATGGCCGTGTACTCTCAGGAAGATAGAAGATTACTGCTGAAGTTTTTCTTTCTCTTCTTAAGCATCTCTTTCCACTAAACAGCTATTTGTTTGAACTTTAAGAGTCAATGACATCAGTATTTATGTGGTACGAAGAGAGAGGGTCCTGACAATGGTCCAAAAGTCCATCTCGTAAGATCATGCAAGCTTTTGTTTTGTCAGGGACGAAGAAAAGTAATTTTCTTATAAGTTACTTTTCTTTTTCTGTACGTCCTTTCAAGGTCTGTGTATATGTTTACATTATCTGCTATTGTTATCTTCTAAACCATAGAATTTCCTAGTTACAGACCACGTGCACAGAGAGGCCTACAACAGTCAATAATTTGGTGGTTAAGACACAACAAAACGATCAAACACAATGAGCTAAGTTGTGGAAAGATATCTGGTACCTAGCTGTAGCTGTGGGTGTATTGACATTTCATTTTCTTATTATGAACTTAAAAGAGCTATCACCATTTTAGTAGTGATAAGTTTTTGTTTAAAGTTTCACAGTCAGTTGTGTAACCCCCCATAAGAAGCATGTGGGGTAGGAGGCAGATGTTAAGTTGCTGTTCTTCCACAAAACCTCATAATTTTCGGTCTCACTTGAAGAAATTTAAGTTCCTGTACAATCATGGAGGAGCATTAGGTAGATTTGTCAGAAGAGCAATTATTGCTTTGCATTCTCTTATTTCTTGGGTTGCTTTTGTTTATTATTATCATTTTGTTGTGAAACTTGCCTTCATGGTTCATGCTCCAACCCCAATCACATCAACAGAGAACCTTCGTATGTATATCCCGCCAATTAACCACTTCCAAGTTCCACCTACTTACTGTAGCGGTTATTCGCTAAATTTACAGAATTCTCACATCTGTATGGTTTCATTTCAAGAGAAGGGTATAGTTTCTACGGCCCTGGAACAACTTTGTCAATATTATAAAGACAACTAAAGGTACAAATAATTATTTAATACTGTTTTGTTTCACTTATTTTTTTTGCCTTTTTAATCATTTTTAAATAAAAACAAAACTTATTTAATTATTAATAACAATATAATTAAATATTAAATAAATATAAAAATAAATAAAAACAAATTAATGTTATCAATTAATTAAATAATTATTTTTCTTTTAATTTCTCATACAATATCTATTAATAAGAAATTTATTATAATATATTAAAATGAACAATTATATGTAGATAGTTTGTAAACTAATATTTATTCATTTTAATATTTAAAATTAATGATGTTATTTAGAACTAAATATTTAATATATTATTTCATAATTAACTATAAAGTGGAACTCTGTAATTGCAATCAAACTTAAGTTAATTTCAAAACTAATTACTATTGATTTTGATTATATATAATAAATAATAATTTAATTAAAATAATCTAACTTAACTCTCATTAACCTAATTACTATGAAATCTCAATTTAATTTCTTCATTCTAGGTGATATAAAATAAACAAAATCTTAATCTCTAAAATTTCATACATAAACCATAATCAAGTGGCCTTTAGAAAATGTTGGTCACCATATCCAATTTATGCTCGACTTCTTTATTTCATATGACTACTCATTGTTTTTTTAGTCTTTATCCTTGGTATAATTCGTCTATACGAACTATATTTACCGTTTTTCTCATAAGTAGACATTTTTTCGCAACCTCTCTTTAGCGAGTTCTCTTCTCTTAATCACGTGACTTCTTTTTTTCTCGAGGAGTCCTCCTTTGATGTTGTGTATCATCTCTAACTTTTCGCTTCATATTGGTAACCATCCTTAACTTTAATTCTTCTTTTGCTATTTTTGGGATCGGTTGTAACTAAGATAATGCAAGTTCCTCAGACATCAAATCTCCTTGGTTTGTTTACCAGGTTTGTTTAAATGGAGAAAAAATCGAATTTTTTGTTGTGACGTGACTAATAACAGAAATTTGCATCTTATGAATGGTCTATATGTTAGTTGATAACTTATATATCCGGTTCTTTTCTCAAATTAATCTCTGCTAAGCAGAGTTGTTCATATCGTTTTATAGATTCTGGGTAAAGTAAAAAAGAAGTCTTTATAAAGGTTAAGAGTGTATCCTATTTTGCCTCGTTTTGTTCTCTATAAGAATAAAAAATGAGCCTTATTTTGTCTCATTTTGTTCTTTATGAAGATTAAAAGTAAATCATATTTTGCCTCATTTTATTTTTACGAGGATCAAAAGTAGGTCCTATTTTATTCTTCATGAGAGTGGGTCTTTCTTGCCCTTGCTCAGGATCGGGCCTGCTGTTGAGCCTAATCAATGTTTCATCTTTTAAGTTTTTTTCCACTCTTTTACTATTTATTTCAATGAGTAATTTTATCTGGTTTTATATATGGGTTGAGGTTAAAAGTTTTAATGGATTAAATTTGATTAATATATTAAAATTGTGATAGTTGACAAATGTGTTTCTTTTGATCAATATAGGTTATGATTGTAAATATATTTGAAGATATTGCTATGCTAAGTATGCAAAGCAATATTGTAAGTTCTATCCATGATATTCATTCATTTATTATTAAAGTCTATATTTATGATAGGTCTTCATATGCTAATAAAAAGAAGTTTGGAGATGTTTATATTCAAGTTGTCCTTTTGAACTAAGGAGTCTAAGGTTTAATTGACAATTTAATGTCACTTCATAGTAGTTACAAGTCGAAACAAATAAGAGGAGAGTATCATTGTCAAGAAGCACATAATAATCATAGGAACAATTTTCCTATTCCAATGCAAATAAAGGATGTAATGTGGGCCAAAATATGATTATGTGACTACTAACGTAATAACCCTTGGCATAACTTTTCTCACATGCATTTTTAACATAAGTTTTGGCTACATGTTGCCATATTTAAATTAATTTTTGTATATAAATTCTAATCCTATATAGTTTGGTTTATATGTTATTAGGGTAAATTATAAAATAAGTATTAAACTTTACTTAAAATTTCAATACTATTTTAAACTTTAAAAGGTGATGTTAAAATATTATAACTTTCAAATTTTTACAAAATCAATTCGTTGTCAGATCTTTAGTTAATAGTGCTAATGCGACAAATCACGTCAATAAACGTATTTGCCAGATGGAACATATATTGCTTAAGCGTTACACGTTATAATTAATACAACAACAAAAATAACAACTCACTGAAAATCTTGCTAATACTCGAAGTCTAGGGAGGTCTAGAAATACTCAACATTACCCCTATACTCAACATTACCCCTAACTGGTAAAGAAGAGGTTTTCAATAGACCTACATAAACACACACGCACGCACGCACGTGCACGCACACACACACACACATTAAAAATGAAGTAATAATAATTAAAAACAAAAACAAAAGTAAATAAAAATATAAAATAAAGTAAATAAAAATATAAAATAAGTAATAAAATAAATGATACAATACATATAGAATAAAGTAAAAAAAAGTCATTATAAGAAAATATTTAGGCTAAATAAGAAAATGTTTACACTAAATAACTAAGAAGGATTAAGTATAATATATTAAATGTTTAGGCTAAATATAAGACATACAATTTAAAAGAAAATGAATAAAAGACTTATAAAAAAGAGAAGGACTTCTTTATGTGAGATCTTTTGCACGTATCGTAATACGTCAAAGTTTTCTGTTGAGAGCCAATCATCAGTAAGTTTCAGTAGAGTCATATCATTTTTAATCACCTCTCTCTAGTTCTTTTTAGACCTTTCTTTTTTTCTCATACAGTTTCTAAGTAAAATTTTCTCGCATCTTTTTACTAGAGCGTCAGAGTATCTCCTCTTAACATATCCTAATCACCTAAGCCTTGTCTTTCTTGATTTTTCATTAATATTGTCACCTTGAATTAGTCTCTTATTATTACATTTATGATCTTATCATTTCTAGTAAGATTACACATATAGTGGAGCATCCTTGTCCCCGCCACCATAAACTTATAACTATGCACTTGTTTGATGAGTCAATACTCCATCTCTTAGAGCATATCTGACCTAATCACTAAATAATAAAATTTACCTTTGAACGTGAGTGGTATCTTCTTGTCACATAAAACTTTTGGTGCACTTCTCCATTTAAGCCACCTTAATTTGATACAGTGAACTATGTCTTTATCGATCTCTACATTGCTTTAGCTGATAGATATTAAATACTTAAAATACTTTTTCTTTGGTATAGCTTTTGAACCAATCTTTATTTCCACATTAGAAGTCACCCCTATGGGCCAAAAAGTTACACTACTCAGTGTTAGTCTTGCTCGATTGAAAGCCTTTCCATTATAACATATCCTTATAAAGTTCTAGTTGACATTGACACATTTCTTTCTCTCATCCATTAAAACAATGTTATCAACAAACAACATATACCAAGGCACATTCCTTTGAAAATTCTTGGTGAGCTCATCTGTCACAATTATAAATAAAAAGGGCTTAAAGAGGAACTTGGTATGGATAATAACGATTAAAAAAATGCTTTGTATCTCCTACTATTATCCTTACTCTAGTCTTTACACCTTCATATATATCCTTAATAACTTGTATATGGCTAATGGGAACTCCCTTAGTTTCTAAACACCACAACATGATTTTCCTAGTTACCCTATCATAAGTCTTCTATAAGTCAATAAAAATCATGTGCAGATCATGTTGTCTTTTCATGTAATATTTCGTTAATCTTTTGAGGAGATGTAAAGTTTCTATCGTGGACTTTCATGACATGAAGCCAAATAGGTTCTTCAAGATAGGAGTATCTTTTCTCACTCTCTTCTCATTCACTTTCTCCTATAACTTCATAGTGTAACTAGGTAGTTTGATGCCTCTATATTTTTTACAACTTTAAATGTTCCTTTTGTTCTTATATAGAGGAATTAGCATACTAATGCTCCACTCATTTGACATTCTGACAAACTTAAGGATCACATTAAAAAATTTGACTAGCTAAGTTAGACTCTCTTTGCCTAGGATTTTCCAAACCTTTATAGGTATCTTATCAGGCCCTACTGTCTTTCCACTCTTCATCTCCCTCAAAGCTTTTTTAATTTATTTCCTTATAATATGCCAACAATAAGTAAAGTTACAATACCTCTCAGGCATGTTAGGATCACCTAAAGAGAAGTTTTCGTATGCACCTTCAGTAAATAGGCTATAAAAGTATCTTTGCTATCTTCTCTTGATGTCATTTTTAGTCACAAGCACCCACCTTGCTTCATCTTTTATACAACAAACTTGATCTAAGTCTCTCGCTTTCTGTTTCCTAACTCTTGTCAACTTAAAAATGTCTTTTTATCCATTTTTAGTGTCTAATCGTTGTTATAATTCGTCGTAAGCTTTGCTTTTAGCTTATGATATTATCTTCTTCACCTCGTTCTTTGTCAGTTTGTAACTTTCTCTATTAAGTTATTACTCTCTCCCACATTTGGTTTACACATTAGAGTAATGTTTAAAAATTTAAAAAATACTTATAATGCTAAACCCTAAAATTCCTAAGTTTATAAACCACCCGCCAATGATAAAAGTGATAAAAAGCTCTACTATCGATTCCAAGTATTTTTTCTTACTGCTAAGGGCTTTTAAGGTTTAATATTTTAAGTATTTTTTAGTTTGTAAACATTGAATTTGATGTGTAACACTTAGGCCAAGTGTGTTAACTTGGGGTTTGATGGTAGGTTATTTATATGAAAAATTATAAGTTAGAGCATTTTAATGCACTTTTTAAAAGTCTGAGTTAGTATTGAGTAAAGTCCATTTTTTTATAATTTACCCTATGATAATATTTTAAGTGACATATGATAAATGATGGGGAGTCTTTTTGCTCTTTTATTATTATTTATATATAAAACAAGTTTGATATAGTTGAATAGAAGTCAAGTTTTATCTTTTTTTTGAAAAATAAGTTTTATCATTAACATAATCATAGACTATATAATTAAATTGCACAATCATTTATATTCAATAAAAGTCAAGTTTCATCTTTAACATTGCAATTTAACTCTATTTCTCCATAATATAGTAAAAAATAACAATCAATATAAGCATACCAAATCCTATTACAATACTCATTAACATAAATTTTAACTCTCTTTTTTTTTTCCTCATTTACCAACATATTGATGTCTTTCTTTATGAACTTCATTTACTCCTCATTCTTTCGACTGTTTTATTTCATATAAATTGTTATTTCCTTAACTTATGAATCATTTTAGCAATCCATATAGTAAATTTGTCATGTATCACGTGAAAAAAAATTACATCTCTAACTTGAAAAAAAATTCATAGTTCAAATATTAAACACAAAATTCTTTAAATTAATTAAAATTAAAATTCACTAGATAATTGAAGCATCCATGAAATCTCCTTCTTACATTATAATCACTCCATAAAATTCTTAATGAAGTCTTTAGCTGAAAATATTAAACCACATTTTAAGCATTGGAACTTAACGTTGTATTAGAAGATGATGAGGATTGTTAAACCACACTCTAAAGTAATATGCTGTGGCTATTATTTCAGTAAAAATATTAAAATTAAAAATGCAACTTTTATTACATTCATAGTGGTGAGGAAGCTATTTTCTTTTGCAATGTAAGCTAGTTTGGCATAATTTGAAGTCCACATGACTGGGTAAATAGGTGGAAATAATTAGAACCAATTTGATGGATGCTTTTGTCTTCTAAGAATGCTTGAACAAGAAGCCACATATCCAGTTCTGTTCGATTCAGTATATAACTAGAAATGAACCAGTCGATGCATACCCTGGAAGAAGAGAGCAGCCCCATTATTGCAGAAAAAGCTTTGCTGGCTGTTGCCTTGATTATCACTCCTCATACATATAATCTTCAAGGAGACACGGAAAGGAATGGATTTGCATCATGCAATCTCTTACCCCTTTATGTCATAATGTCCACTAACTGCACACACTGTGCCCATAATGCAACGGCCTTGTTTGAACATGACACATCTTTAACCTCACATGACATGAATCTATACTTGCAACCAAAAGGGTAAGGGGAACCAATTAATTCAACTTGGTAATTAAGAATCATCATGAATAGAACTAAGTTGAATGACATCGTCTTTTTTTCTCGGGAAGAAAAGAAAAAGCCTGACCAAAAGCCAGACGGCTAGTCACGAGAGTGAGGACAAGTACAGCACCAAGTAGTCCGTCGTCGTTAACCATATCTTAGGGGACCTGATCCTCTTGGGTAGGTACTCTAGCTCTAACCTGTGTCAGAGGATTTAAACCATCCATTTAAGTGGGGCAGAAGATTTGAGGGCATTTCTTAGCCTTATTTCGGGTTAAAGCACTTTTTAGTATAAGAAAATATCGTTAAGATTAAAGAAAGGGTTAACATTTTCTTATTTTGTTGATTAGTGAAAACATTTTATAATGTAATGTAATTTTCCTTAATGTTAGCATAATGTTTACTTAAAAAAATATAGGGAGACTGCTTTACGGATTAGCAGGAACGTAGAATACATACATTACGTATTTCTAATATAGGAAAACAGTTTCTAATGTTAATTGTAATGCATATGATTTATCTTCGTCTTTTGAAAATTTAAAATTAAGAAGTAGCTAAACAGAACTCGTTGGTTCTAATTTTTATTAGAACAAAACAAATATTTGATCTTTCTTGCACTAGCCTTTATCGGATTTAAAGATACGTATATCAATGAAAGTGTGAAATTCTCTTGTGTTTATTGAAGCCTTACTTTGATTAACTGGACGCAACCTGAACCAAAGCAAGTACAGCTCTTCAGAGTGTCATAACCTGAATTGCGGATTACCCCACTGTTTATAGAATGGAAAGAATGAAAAGTAAAATAGAGGAGAGCAAAAGTAGCTGTCAATGAATACCCTACGGAACTGTAGAAAACATGATCCTTGTACCTAAAAATGTGCAAAGTCTTAGGTGCAACAAGGTACGCTGTCCTTGTATAAGAACACACCATATCCATCAAATTATGTAGATTTTTGGGTCCCTGTAAGTCTCAACTTAATCCTTTTTATTTTTTTTAACCGTTGGATCATGTCTTTTCAGATGAAAGCTTGGGAATTTTAAGCTGCCGTAGCTGCACAGTAAAAGTTGTCTGGAGAAGTACATTGGTACCTCCTCGTAATCACGTACCGAAACAATTCATGTCTATTCCAGCCCAGGTAGGTGCATAATAAATTGCCTTTTTTCAAATTCAAACTCCTATAATGCTTGTCCACTGGGCTAATTCAGACGGTGCTCAACCAAATCTCTCATAAAAACAGATAGTTGGATCTACTAATTCAACTTTGTTCCAAAATTAAAAAGGAAGTAAATCATTGAAAACCTCAACTTTATTAGTACTTTGGTAGCAAAACTTTAAAGGAAAGTAGCTCGTTGAAATATAAATCAATTCAAAATAACTAATAATTGAAATGAAATTGAATAAATAATACAAATAAAAGAGTGAAAAAGCCACGCAATAAATACATAAACTAATAATAAATTCAATTCCAGGTTTGTGAGTTTCAATGCAACGGTTATGTTCACACACACATATCGATGATTAAACCTTAGCTGCTACATGATTGGTCTGATGACGTCAGTCATCTTCGCCTCGTCCTGGAGTTACGAGTTACGACCCTTTGATTTGCCACTACCGGATAATTTGCTTCACAAAATCAGTGCCATGCACCTCATCATCTTTACTGTAGTCCTGCAAGTACGCAACCATCTCTCTCTTCATCTATATTTTATTCCTACTTCCTAAGGTTCGACAAATTATAATTATCGAAAACTTGACTTTTGAAAAGAAAGGAGGATTTACTTTTCGGACGTGGGTACTCCACGTGTCAACGGGTCCAATGACAATTAACACGTGTTATTATCTTAAAGCTCTGAAATCTTGTTTTACGTGTTAATTGTCTTTTAGAAGTTGTGTCGAGACTGGAGACCTATTTCTTAACATCACTAAGGCTAATTTTGTCCAAAAGATTGTTTCGCGTCTCCCTGTGACCCTACACCGGGGTTGGGTTACACTTACAGGTTAGGGTTACACCGAGAAAGAAAAGGAGGGCAGGAGAAAACTCGAATCGGTGTCGTTTAGCTTAAAGGGAAGGGAGAGAGAGAGGGAAAAAAGTGAACCTTTTCGGGTAGATGTAAAAATAAAAAGTACCCGAAAATTCTCCCAAGTCGACAAGAATACCTATAATATTTAAAATTTAGGAATGTAGCGTGACTTGCACACTTGACTAAATAAACCTAATTTACCCATCTACCCTGATTGAAGAGTTTTAACTGGGGTGTACCAATTTTCATTAGCTTCTTTGGTTGCATGTAACGAATATTCCATCTAATCAATGTAAGGATCTCCTAATAAAACCTGGTGTAGTTTTTCTAATTTGATTAAATTATGGTTGTAGCTGAAAGCAAAAAGCTAGAGTGAAGATGCTTATGGAAATGGTCCACACGATTTGCAGGACAGGACCGAGTCATGGTTAATTTGGGTCACAGAAATTCTCCGATAGACTGCAGGTGGAGGAGAGTTTCAGCTCCTATGATTCTACGTCATTACTATTCAACCAACTCCTCTCGTGTCAACTCAGTCGTAACCACTGAGTCCCTATCCTAGAAATTAAGGTAATTCCTGGGACAAACTCGGACAATAACTATGTGGATTTTTGTCTAGAGCTAAAAAACAAAGAAAAGTAACACTGGTATTCGTATATATATACTGCAGCAACTAGGGTCAATGGCTAGTAGACCTACATTTATTACACAAAAAAATCTAACCCATGTAGAGTAAAGGACTTAACCATAGAATTACAACTTAGGGTTAGAAAAAACCCAAGTGAGTTAAGGTTAAGAAGGACAACCACAAAACCCAGATTTTTTTTTATCATCACTTTGTTCTTCCAACAAAGAACTTTTCCCCCCTCCTCCTCTACCATCACCACCACCATCATCTCAGCCAACCCCCTCCATTTCATAACCACAACAGACGAAAAAACTCAGAATCCCCAATCCATTCTCTCCTGTACCAAAAATATCCGGTCTTTAAACTTGGTAAACTTAATGAATCTGTCATTTCTCTTGTAGAGTTACTTTGTAGGTTGAAGCTTGAGCTATGGACTTGACCCCAGCTGCAACCACCACCACCACCACCACCACCACCCCACCCAGAAAATCCCCGGAGCCAGACACCGAGACCCCAACTCGGATCCAGCCGGCGAAGC
This sequence comes from Erythroxylum mucronatum, assembly GCA_027563825.1. Taxonomy (NCBI): domain Eukaryota; kingdom Viridiplantae; phylum Streptophyta; class Magnoliopsida; order Malpighiales; family Erythroxylaceae; genus Erythroxylum; species Erythroxylum mucronatum. The sequence goes on along the minus strand of JAOSBP010000008.1, from coordinate 11,824,879 downwards.
CCTTATCTTTTACCAACGGAGTTCTCAAACGTCACCACCCTCACCACCACCACCACCACCACCATATTGCTCAGCCAATTGTCATAAGCTACAAAGAATGTCTCAAAAACCACGCAGCATCTTTAGGCGGCCATGCTCTCGACGGCTGTGGCGAGTTCATGCCGTCGCCGACTGCCACCCACACCGACCCGACTTCCTTAACGTGCGCTGCTTGCGGGTGCCACCGCAACTTCCACCGCCGCGAACCAGAGGACTCCCCTCCTCCAGCGAACACCACCACCACACTCGAGTATCAACCCCACCATCGCCACCACCCTCCACCGCCGCCTGCACCACTTTCCCATCGGAGCCCCAACTCCGCCTCTCCTCCACCCATATCTTCCTCCTACTATCCCTCCGCCCCCCACATGCTTTTGGCCCTCTCTGGCGGCTTAAACGACAATGCAACGTTGAGCGTACCCCCAGGTTCCTCTTCTGCGAGGAAACGTTTCAGGACCAAGTTCACGCATAGCCAGAAGGAGAGAATGTTTGAGTTCGCTCAAAGAGTAGGGTGGAAGATGCAGAAAAGAGACGAAGACTTGGTTATGGAGTTCTGCAACGAAATTGGGGTCGATAAGGGCGTTTTAAAGGTATGGATGCATAACAACAAGAACACCTTTGGGAAGAGGGATAGTAACAACAATAATAATGGGAATGGTATTGCAACCACTGATCTGGAGACCACCCATAGTGACATCAACCACAATATGAACAATAACAGCACTGAGAACATGAATCACCATCACCACGATCTTCAGCTTGATAATGATAGCCTTGCACATGTTGGGACTAATGGCTCATCTTCATCTTCCTGATCTTTGAACTGGGGATGGGGATGGGATGCATGGTGGCCAAAAATTGGTGGGTGACGATGACTACTATAATAAGTTTTTAGCTAGATAGAGTAAGCATGGTTTTAGTTGTTCATTTCTTTCATAATTTCCAGTTCTTTCTTCCTCATCCAATCCCTCCTCCATCTTCTTCTTCTTCTTCTTCTTTTTTTGGGTTTTCTTAGTTTAATTAATGGTGATCACCAACTTTCTTGAGATAACATGGGAGAGAAGAGATTGAACCAGAGGCAAATTTGTTTTCAGTTCCCTCGTATCTAATTACTATCTCTTTTTACGTACTTAATTAGACTTACTTGGGTTGGATGCACTGTTTACTTGGCTGTTCTGCTAATTAATTTTATTAATTCTTTTTATATGGAGGTAGCTGCGCTTGGTTGCTGTTACTTCTTGGGATCATAAACTTCTCTTGTCTATTGATTGATAGCTAGGTTCCGATTTCCAACCATTCTCAATAGATTGAGCTTGAGAGAGAGAGAGATATATTCTTTATCTTTTGTCTGATAGAAAGAAGCAAAAAGTGGTCACACATACACTTCCTTTGGTTACATATTATTCTAACATATCTTGTTATCTTTTATTCTTTAGTATAATCTTGTGTAAGATGTGGAATAAAGTCGGTTTAGAAAGTGTACTTGTGTTATGGGCTCTGTGTAGTTTAATTAGTTGATTAGCAATGTATGAGAAAGCTTTTCAATGATCAGTTTTGAATATTTTAGCGAGGATTTGAGATTCTAACTTTGTTCTTCTCATTGGGTATTGTTGTCTACAATCATGGGATACAAACTAGTTCTGAAAGGCCTAGTGGTTTTATTAAACAAACTTAACTATAATTAATAGTGGCTTTTGCCTTTTGAACTGTACGTGCGAATCCTAAACCTAATACTTAATTAGGATAACCCCATTCTCATACATGGAATTGGATGGCTCCAAGGATCTTATAATGGCTACGCATTAGTTGTTTCACTTTCCTTTTAAGGGAGGCAGAGATCTCATTAAGTTGGTGATTACTGATTATTAAATAAGGTAGGTGATGGTGCGGAAAGCAATACTTGAATGATGTGTGTCTTGTCTAGATTCTATATAATACTACGAAACTAGCTGGGGTCTCTCTCTTATCTTCTCGAATTGTTGGTGGGTGGTTTGTTTTGAGTTTGGTCATTGATGAAGTCAGTAATCTTTGTTTTGCGACTGCACGTCTTGTGGTTGAGTTTTGCAGGTCCAACTGCCCTCTGTATGGGTCAGGTCCTCTCTCTCTCTAATACTAATAGAGTCCTTGACCCTAATACCAGCTATGTTATGGGTGTGTCTATATGTATATGTTATATATAAGAATTGGTCTACGGATACCAACCAACTCAGGAAGGAAAAAACAAAACACTAAATTATACGGATCAAAATCCCGTGGCAGCCTTACTTTGATTTGCTTTTTCAGTAAAGAAAGGCTTAAATTTGTAGACCATGCATGCGAGTTGTTTGTGAGGTATGGAGAGGATCACCTCTTTTGGACTTTTTTACATATACAGATTAGTATATATACGTGTTAGGTTTTTGTCAATTAGGAATGTAATCATTAAGAAAATGATATTTAAACTAAGCTTCTCATTATTAGATTCAGACATAAAGAGTTAAATATTGTGTCTCGGCTCTGCAACTGCAAGTAGGCGGCTAAACTTGCTTAAGAGATGAAAGCAAGGTGTGGCGTTTGTATCACCCATCATAAAATATAGAATGTTTGCTTAAGCCATTTGTCCTAAAACGGTTATCCACCTAATGTGTGGTTACTTGATGTTCCGTTGGTGGTAATTAACCATCAAGAATTGCTTACGGAGGGAGCCAACTGGAAGTGGTTCCTTAATCATTGTTTTGCTAGTTCCTGTCCCTACACTATAATTAATAGTATATCAGTAAAAGCTCCCAACAACAACTTCAAGTAAATGAATGCTTTATGCTTGTATAATTTGTAACTATTTTCTATCTCACCTTCAGAGAATTGTTAAAATGATGCCTTACTGGACGCAAGCTTTATTTAAAATACACCAAGTTATGGTGTATGACGCTCACTTTGTCGTTAGGACCGATTAAGACTCTCTTGGTGGAGGAGTAACGTATGCACCAATTGCCGTACCAAAATCCCATATGCTTGCACATGGCTAAGTTTTGCTCTTAGAAGTAAACAAAAGTTTCAAAGTTCTTAGTGATCTCATGATCGCATCAGCTACTATATGATCAACCTAACAATTTTTTTTAAAAAAGGAAAATTTATATATTTCTTCTAATCGTCAACAAACTCGAATAAAATAAACTATATTTAGAGGAGAAGAATGTTGATTCGAAGTGCAAGTTTATACAGGCAATGGCGAAGCCACACATGGTTAAATAGGTTCAAGAAAACGAGGTTGCTATCAATGAAGGGTATGTATGTAATTTATCCCCTTAATTTTCATTATATAAAAGGTTTCAACTTAATGACATTTTTTTTTCTCCATTCAGGTATCTATCATCTCTCAATATAGAAGTTGAACTGAAAATGGAAATGTTGTGAGTTGTTTTAACATGAGAAAAAGGCATGGCATGATGGGTCTTCCTAATTAGATGGGGGGCTTTCCTTAAAAGTGTATTTGGAGCTATAGCTAATCAGGTCCATAGGGACGCATGCAATGCAATGCAGAGTGGGCATTTAAAAAGGAAAAGAGAGTACCATCACATTCAATGACATAACCTACTAAGTGGCGAACGAATCTCTATGCCAATCTAGCAAAAGCATAGCCCACTCCTCATTTGTGACCTTTTCCCCCTCAAATCACAGATTAGTTGCTATCTCCGGTTTCCACTTCTTTTTCAGCATGCTTTACACACTTAAATTGTGCTTAGTAGGAGTTACTTACTCGTCTTGAATTAGTGTTGCAAACCGCCACTATATTTTCCTTGTAATTTAGCTCAAATTCAAAACAAGTAGTCACGACCATGTTTTTGATGAATATTAGACATGTATAGCTGACAAGAGCTTAATTTGCTGAGACCAAATTATTTAGTACAATTAAAAAGATGCAAAATTGCAGATGCTCGTATTATATATATAGTGGTAAAAGCAATTTTTTAAAAAGAAAATAATAATAATTTTAAATCCTCACCCGTGCTTCAACACTCTCTTCAAGATAAGGGAAGAGGCGATGGTGCATAATAATAAGTCAAGTAAGGACCACAAAAAATTATCTCCAGCATAAAGTTTAATGCACTTTGCTCTGTGGTCCAACAATATATCAGCCCATATGCCTTGTAATCTTCTTCTGTGGTCTTGTGAATTGGAGAATTCTGGACAAATAGACAGTAAAAATGCTGCAAATTGGCCACAAAAGGCCAACTTGGATGTCTAATTCTGATAATCTTGCAGTTTATGATGCTTTAGTTGTTTACTCGTATAAACGACCAAAAATGATTCAGTTGTTGCTTTCACTATGCTTTTTTTTCTGCTTACTTTTAAAGATATCTAGATGCTTGCAATGGCTTTTATTTTAAAGGAGAAGAAATTTCAAAATCAAGAGCTATGTGATCAGAGGTACAAAAAATGCTGTGAAATAATCTTTGTTTTTATCAGAACTTCCTGAGGTGCATGATTTCATTCGTACCAAAACTAGAAATGGATACGACAGCATGTGAAGCAGAAAGGGTAAAAGAGCCCAAATGTCTGGCCCAGAACTGGAAACCTATTAGTATAGTACAAATTCACATGCCCAAGTAACTGTGTATTTTGATCGGGACCTTGAAACTGTATAATTGACTCACGAGCTACAATTAGTTGTGGCTGGCTGTAAGAACCCAGCCTGTGTCAAAAGGACAGTTGATTAAAATAAGGAAGACAGTGTAGTTGAAAATGTTCAACTTTTGTTACATCACTTACCAAAATGGGCTGCCACCCCTACTTGAAGGGCACATCTTGGTGACCCTCAATTCAAGTTCCTCCTGAGTTCATTACACATCATTACTCAATTACGACCTTCCAGACTTGCACTGTTAACTATTACAAATGTCAGAGAGAGAGAGATGCTTTAATGAATAATCATGTATTGGGTCTACTGTTATACGTACTATTCATTTGCCTTTTTCACAAGACTTGAAAATTAAGAAATGAAATCCTTATAAACCGATTAAAAGACCATTGACCAAATTTATTCCATTCAAGGATCTTACAGCTTTAGCTCTTCTCTTGAAGCTAATCCGACAAATTGATATCTAGTCAGGAACGATTGTCTGGTGGCTTCAACACGATACAACGACAAATGAGGCACCACAGTCTTCCACTACGGCACGTCGTCTTACATGACAATGGACAGATTTGGTTTGGCACTGGCTTGGTCTGAGTGATATGAGCCCCCAGCATTAGATTGCTATTTCGGCCCACAAATCTCTCTTCTGATGTAACTTTTAGGCCCAAAAGTGGTATTTCATACCAAGCAGGCCTGACAATTTTTCAACGTCAACTTGATCGGAGGCACAGTTCTCGACCTCAAATTTGTTTTTTCTTTTAGGTAAAAGATACCGTATCTTTTTACCATTGTACTTATTTAAAAAAATACTTTACTATTCTAAAATACTTAATAAATATATTTTTTGTTCATTTTTTTTGAAAAGGACTTCTTATCAAATGTATGTTGTGTCACTTTAATAAAATTAATATTAAAATTAAATAAAAATGTTTAAATTATGATTTGTCCATGAGATGGACATGTTATTTAATTAAAGGATAATTCATTTTGAACACCTTTTTATACTCAACCTGAAGCATCAAATATATGTTGTGTCACTTTAATAAAAAATATTATTAAAATTAAATAAAATTATATAAAATTATGGTTTATAGTGAAATGGGCATGTTATCTAATTAAAGATAATTCACTTTGAACACCTTTTCATAATCAACTGCTGTTTCAGGATAAGTTGAGTCAATTTTACAACAAAATATTTATTAAAATAATACGAAAACGTCAAACAAAAATTCTTGTTTTAGAATATGTAATGCATCAAAAGTTATTTTAAATAATTTTAAACAATAAAAATATTTTTAAAATACGTGAAATCACAAAAATAAAAAAGTCAAGTCCCTATACCTTTTATTTGCAACGACAATGAATGCTAAATTCTTTGGATTTCATTTAGATTTTAGAAGTAGCTGATTTTTTAAAATAAAAATGAATTAATTAATGAAGAACCTAAAAAGAAAGTAAGAGGTTGAAGAAAATATACAACAAGAGAACTCCAAAAGGGGCATTTACTAAAAGGCTAATCCAGAAAGCCAAATGTTATCCTATTGTAGAATAAAAGAGACATGTTCTTGACTTAAAAAAAGGGACTAAGTATTGGCAGAAAAAGCCCACGAATCTTACGCTCGAAGAATAATAAGATACCTAAGGATTTAAGCTTTAGCACATTCATATCTAAAACCTACAAGAGCTAATCAAGAAGTTTACCTATTCTAAGGGATGTTCTATCTTGAAGTTATGTTAGGCTTAGCTTGGTGATCTCTTTTACAATAATGATTTTCTTGATATATGAAAATGTGTGATAGCTTAATGCTTGAACTTCATAATATGCATTTCTATTTTTCCTTTGATTCTTTTCCTTTTAGAGTGCATTGATGATGCAGTTAAAACCAAGTCTAAAAAATTGTTTGATCTACCTTGGTATTAAATCTTTTATTGCTTGCCCATTCAATTATTTGTGGCGAGTTCTACTCTTTATAATAGTTGTTATAAGTCTTTAAAACTTATTCTAAAGCACTACAGAGGATTGACAAAGTGCTAACAATTGAAAAGGAGATGAATGATTGTCTTAGTTTCCTGATTGTAGAGATTATAAAGACTAGAGCTTGTGATTGTGAATTTTAATATATCTTTAGTATTGAGCTTTTGCTTAGTAGCTAACCATGGTATAAAAGAGGCATTAGATGGGTTATTGGAAAACCATACCAAACTAAACCATGTAGTAGGATGAAGAGGTGTTGTGAAGATCTCCAAGTAGATTAGATGGTGAAGGATTTAGAGGGATATCTTGGATATATAATTATTGTCTTCCTTTTTTGAGTTATGGTTAAAATTTAGGATATTACTTTAAATGTTGGCAAACCTTCTGGAATTAACCAAAGGCCAGTTCCATAAGCCACCTTATATGAATTTTTGCTACTTTAGAGCTCTTACCTATAGTTTATTTCAACGTATTGAAGTTTGAAAGCTTCTATAATAGTTTTAGATTGTTCCAGCTATCATACCATAACTACGTGCCTTTGTCATTTCCAAATATTTTAGCTCATTATTGATCGCATCTCATTTATTTGTTCGTTCTTCAAACAAACAGGTCATGTTGTGGAGTCTTCTTTCATTGTCTAGTCTGGTGAGCCATGGATCTAGAGAGGCGCTTCCAGGAGCTTTCGAAGGTGAATGATTCCTTCTAGTCTTATTTCCCCTACCGTAATGATTTGGTTGTTTCGAGAACTGCTTGCATGGCTATGTCTTTTTTGAATTGCTTGAGTTTCTTTAGGAATATTTGTGCTTAGGAAGTTCTATTTACTATACTGATATCTAAATAGAGACACCCCTTGAGGACTATATTCTCTAAGAGAGAGCCAGTCCTCTGCTACTATGTTGCCCCAACTGATTAATAATTAGTTGTTCCCTGATATTCTCCATAGAGAGTTCTATAAGAGTGCATAGACTATTAGAGAACTCTTTAAATCTTCTAATATTTCTCTCTTTCCAAATAGTCTGGAGGCAAGTTGCAACTGCTACCATTAGTATTTCTTTATTGTATTTAGAGATGTGCAGTTGGGATATTTTTAATAAGATATATGTGATATTGCATTGCCTAGTTCCAAGGCCACAAAGATTAGAGATTCTATTCCACACTTCCTTAGCAAACCCACACTAAAAGGCAGGTGATCTTTAGTCTCCTCCTTTAGATTGCACATAATACAATGCTTAGGAGAGGATAGTAATTTCAATCTATCCATAGTACTTAGTTTGTTCAACATAGCTAGCCAGAGAAGAAAGTTGGCATTTGGTTTGAGAGCCTTGCTCCAAGTAAGGGAACACTACCCTATTCTAGTTACTACTCCTTCCATTAGCCTTTTAACCTGCTTGTTAGTGATTTCTGAAAGAGGAACTCCATCCTATAAGAATATATCATCATCCCTGCAGTTTTTGTATTGGGGAATAGGTAATAGTCTTAGTTCTTATGAGGAAAGCAACCAACTGTCATTCCTAATTATCTCCTGAAGGTTAGCCTTCTTTGGAAACCTTCCCAGCATTGATCTAGCCAACTGATTATTAATTAAAGCCCCTTGACTGGTCCAGTTATTATACCAAAGAGATATTCTATCTCCTGCTCCAATTTTACATGTAACATACTGCTGGACATCTTCCCTCATCCTGAGAAGTTCGTTGAAAAACCAAGAGTAGCTGTCCTTACTCTTTAGTGCCCAAAACCTCTCACCCTTTAATATATAAGTATGAATCCATTTGATCCACAGTGAATGTTTTTCACTTAAAATTCTTCAAATTCTCTTGGTCATTAGAAATCGATTGTTCTTGTTGATTAACTCCAATCCTAACCCTCCTCCCTCCTTTGGTTGGCAAATTTGCTTCTAATTCACTTTAGTTATTCCTTTATCACCTTTTCCTTTACTCCATAGGAACTGCTTCATAAGTTTTTCCACTATTTTAACTACTCCTTTGGAGAGGAAGATGTAAGACACTAGTAAAATTGTTGGACCCCGAACTTTTCTTAAAATTTTGAAGTGTAAAATTGACATTAAATGAGAAATCTGTGGTGAATTATTCTTGTGCAAAGAAAGAGAAAAATTCAAGAATGGGGATTGTTATATGAGATATGTGAATTTAGCAAGATGAGAGGGTATATGTTAGGATGCTTTTGTTATAGATGTTTATGATTAATTATGACCTAAAAGGGT
>JAOSBP010000008.1:11766258-11788655 GCA_027563825.1 Erythroxylum mucronatum | reverse complement strand
TTTCTATGGAGGGTAGGGAAACGAAACTGAAGGCTTTGGAGAAGTTTCTCTGGCAATTTTGAAGAATTTGGCTCGCATTTAAATGGGGTAGATCCCCAATTCTGATGATACAGGGGTAAGTTTGTCCCAAAATTTTCAAATGGGGAATTTGAATGAAATTACAAAAACCAGGGGCTAGATTGATCGAATTAATAATATAGGGGCTAATTTGAATACTCAGGTATAACACAGGGGCCAAATTATGTTATTTGCCCATCAAATTGCAGCACTATTTGTCAAAGTTATGGATTTAGGAAAAAGATGATAGATTGTTGTAATTGATAAGGTGAGATCACGCCTAAAGTCATATTCACTCAAAGAGTTTTTGTTCAATTTGGAGATTTATTCCCAACTCTATTATATAGGAATTTAGATTTGTTAAATTCAGTTTATTATGTAGGAATTTATTTTGATTCTTTGTTAAATTCAGTTTATTAGTTAATTAATCATAAACTCCTACTTTGTTTTGTCAATTGAAAGTAAGAAACTAATTTTTAGCTCTCGTAGAATTCAACCTAGTTCATCAATACTACAAGAGTTTAGTGAATCATAATTAATTTTGAGAGCTTCAACAATCCGTTCAACCCTATACTCGCAAAGACATTCTAAGATTCGATACTAATTGTTGCATAAACAAAGATATAGGAAGAAAATAAACTAAGAAAAGGCACATAATTTACGTGGTTTAGTCGATACAATCAATATTCATGAGTTGGAGATATATTTCTTATTATTTTAAGAAAATGATACAATCTCCAGAGCATAATTTGCCACCAATTACATAAAATCCTGATCAATGTATTTATAATTTAGAGTTACATGTACGATGCTTATATTTTTACGCATACTTGGATTTTATGTCACGAGTATGACATTTGACAATCTCTTGACATTGATGTTTGGTATCATTTTGACTTCTCAGTCATCTCTGACCATTGCGAGTTCGGTGTTGATTCTATGTTCCTTTTTGGCACTGCTTCTTCTTTGATTCCTCAAGTGATGTCTTATTTGGGTCATAACATCCAAGATTTCGAGTCGGATCATAAAATGAGTTGAACTACTATAAATTTAAGGAATATCTCACACCATTTGTCCTTAATTAACTCCATATAAAGCATTTCTAATAAATTATAACTATTAATTTGTTTTCCAAATATCACTTACTTAAAGAAACAAAGAGTTTTAATTTGACATTAGTTTTTTTCATTAATCATTATAGTTTAATTAGTATTCGGAATCTATTTCTTCCCACATAAGTTCATTAGAAGAATTTAGCATAATAAAAGAAAACAAAAAAAATGTCCATTATGAGTTCAATTAAGATTTATTTTTGATATACTAAAAGCAAACATGACATTATTAAGTCCAAAGTATAAAATTTCAATAAGAGAATGACTCAACATAAATAACGAGATATTATATATTTTTTACGATTTAATATTCTTACCAATACATTATTCTCATTATATTTTAAATTACAATCTCTAATAACTAACAAATATAATGCCATAAACAAAAACTCTATCTAAATGATGGAGTTAATATATATATGTTTTATTCAATAGAAATCTAAAAAGTTAATAGGACAGGACCTCAAATAAAGAGATATAGAAGATTCATCCTAATTACATAGATTCAAAAGTTATCAAATTGTAAAGAAATGCTGTTTTTTACAAGGATAATTCTATATATGTAATTGATTTTGGAAGAAATCAAATTCTATGCCATCAATGTAATTCAGGTTTTGCTTTTCAGAAGTTTTGAAGAGCAGGGCCATGAAAGGTAAAGTCTTTTTATTCTTTTCAATGCCCACCTTCTATCGAAACAATTTTCAAATAAACAATAGCTTGAAGGTTGAATTCAGCTGCCGTTTTAGAGCATGACCTACGTGTTCTTGAGGATAAATGTTAACAATTAATCGTGGTACGTAGTTACGAAACGTGGCATATATATATGATCTTCTACCAGATAATTAAGCGACTCATAGGAATTTTCCCATTTGGTAAGTAGAAGCAGTCCAATGTCCATCTTGCATTTTGGTGAAATCACCAAAGTCAATTTAATTAGTATCATTTTCTTGTTCAAGTTTGGACTTATATTATCATCTATTCTTTATATGACTGTGATTAATGCGTTCCTCAAGAAATTCTCTTCTTCCTTCTTCTTAATAAGTGTATTTCTTTTAGGAAAGAAGGGAAATAGAGGGCTTAGTAGTTCTGAAACCAGGTTCTATATCAATGTATTAAAAAATGTTGTGTTAGGCCCTGTTGCCTAGGAATACTATGAAATAGTCATTAGTGAACAAAACCTTATGTATTGCAATCCGATTGCTAAGCCTGGTTAAAATGGCGATGGCCAGGTTTGCGTTAGGAATAATGATATTAATTGATACTCATAATTTTCGATAAAACTGTCTATATGTTGTGTGTATATATCTTTATCTGACAAAAGAATTGTTTTCCATATCTACATTTATTGGGTTAGTCAAATTATCAGTTCTCCTTTTGAATTAAAAGCAGAAAATTTTCAACTTTTAATTAATACCATAGCGAAAACGCAAGTGATTCAAACACATTAAGCACATCATTAATCCATAAAACCTACAATAATCAGTAAAATAAAATTAATCATATTAAAGATAAAATATATCAGTTTTATTAAAAAATTACTTCGACTTTTCTAAGTATTTGATAATGTCAAAAAAAAAAGTATTTGATAAGTTGAAGATTATTAGTCTAATTGAATTGTTAATTTTGATGGACGACTAGACTAACACATAGCTTAAATATCTGTTGAAGTAAAAATATCTTAGTCTCATGTACCTAAACTCATATCCATCAGCTAGATATTGTTTGAAATTGACTTCTACCCAATTCAACTACAATGTATACCGAAATATTTGTTCCCCTCCACAATCATACCTAACTTGAACACTTTTTTGCTTATGCATTTCACATGGAAAATCTCTTGCCACTACGATCAGTTTATATTTGCTTTACCAAAGACAAGCAAGCAAACAAGAAAACTCTGATACTTTTTGTTCTTAGGTACCGATAGATATTTTAAGAGTCCTTAATCTTTTGAAAGATATTATCATGCTATTTGGTCAATATTATAATTAATGCATCTAATATTAGTAGCTTTCATGCTAGTATGATACAAATATATATGCTGTCAGGCAGGAGTTGTTGATTTCTCAGGATGTCAATTTCTTTGATATATATATGTGTACTTTCTATCTTTGGCTTTGAACTTGTTCCAATTGTATTGAATAATTAGAAAAAGGAGATGTTATTAGTCTTTTAATCACCTTTTAAGTACATGGCTAAGTAGGATTTCCATGACAACAACCAACATGATTAGATATATGTGGGCCTCTTACCACAATTTCAAAGTAATGATCTCACAATACCGATATGACTAAAAATATTCGGTGTATTTTCATTCTAAGCTTCAAAATGATGAGTGCCGAATGGTTAGTGAAATTATGAGCCAATGCGGCAATTATATGTGTGTTGGGCAGTGACAAGTTACCACACTTATTTACCAGTTTAGAAACACTGCAGAAAGTTTACGTGGAGGAAATGCATTTCATTCAGGTACAAAGAAAAAGACAAATACTTTCAACTCCAAACTGAACGCTTAGCCCATTTAATCAAGCAATTAGAAAACAGATAAATTCCATATTACATTGGATATCCATCGCTCACCATCCAAAGAGAAAAAAAGGGGAAGAGATCGAATCAATAGATCATTACATTCAATTAAACATTGGGAAGCATTAATTAGCTCTGATCTTCAAGTTCCCAAATCTTCTTTTACAGAGGAGTTTATCATCTTGGATACACACAAGGTAGCTTCCGACCTCCATAGTTAAATTCACTCCAGTTTTTGAAGCTCGATACATAAAGTCGAGTATATCATATTAACACGACTGATTTGAGCGATCTGCTTTCCGATTTAGAAAGGCACGCCATAGTCATTCTTCTTCTCTTTTTGCCTGCGTCTTTCTTATTAATTCAAATATCAACACCATATAGTAAGATTACAAGTCATAATCCTTAAAACCCTAGCGGCAGCCAAACCACAACTACAACAATCTCAAACACACCTAGGAAATTGGTACCAATCATACCGAAGAAAGATGACTTTGAAGAATTTCAATTATTCGAAATTGAAGAAGGTGAGGAGCATTCGCATACGACCTCGGTATCTACTTCTCTTCTATGGAAGTTTCTGTGACAGCCACAAGCAGCACAGGTCAGTGCAGCAGTTGTGCCCTCCTCTCCACTTGCCATGAACTCTCTGCAGCCATCTACCGCATACCCTCCTACATTAGCTGCATGATTCTTTTGGCATTCTGCATATCTGACGCTCCTAACAGTGAATGAAGAATTAGTTGAACTTCTTGAAGGCTCCTCTCTTCTCACCACTACTTGTCTCTTCCTCATTGTGGAGTTCAACGATTCTTCCTCCTCCTCTTCTTCACTTAATCCAAAAACAAGGGTAAAATTCTCAAATTTATATGGTGAGCCACAACTAAAATATGGCATAAAGAGAAAGGGGGAGGTGAGAGAGAGGATGTGAGAGTTTTCCTTTAGGTAGTGGCCTGAAACCCTAACCCTAGAGGGTGTATTTATAAAGTTGTAAACCTTCTCAGAAATTTCATCTCTCACTTGAAATAAAATTTGTTTATTATAAGCTGTTCACTTCATCATTAATAAGGGACATATTATTTTCTACCAGTAAAACTTAGAATAGTAGTTGTGAAGTGAGCTTTCAATTAACTCTGTGTAAAACAAGATTTACCCAAAACTATGAAAAAGCTTAACTTTTTACCTTCAAATGTGATTGGTTTAAAATAGAATGATCAGCCAAGATCTTTTTAATAACTTGATATATCCTGTGGCCCCTAAACTTCTCCTAATGCTAAAGGACATGTTTTTTGTGGGGTGCATTGAAACGATGCCAACAACATTTGTCTAGTTTCACCTAATTTAATCAACATGGGTATGTTAAGTAAGCTTGCCTAACCTATACTGAAAGTACTGGTGGCAAGTGACCACCATGTTCCTTTTATTCTTTAATTAAAATTTTCCATATCAATCGAATTAGTTCTAACTTGATAAAGCTTTCGCGAAACTTCGAAAATTACAACGTCTTGAAGTCGTGGGGAAACTTAAAGTTCAGCACAAACTTGAAGTTTCTGATAAATTAACATGTACCACTCTTGCTCTTTCGACAAATAATTCCCTCTACAAATAGTTATTGAAGTTTTCTTCTGATTTCGTGCTCTGGGTACGTACGGTTTCTTAATGATATCTTTTCACCTGTTAATTGGTTTCTGATCCATTTTTCTATGTCATCATCAAAACCAGTAGAGAATATATAACTATAACATGTAATCTAGTAAAGCTTAATATGGTTCGTTAAGCTAAAATGTCACACGTCAAAAGGCTACAAATGCAGTGAAAGTAGTATGAAGAGTGAGAGATAAGACTCAAGGTTGCCCTTGGTTTTCTATTACCATAATTTCTACCTCTACTAGATACGAAGAACAGAAATCTTGCGCACTTGACATTCTCCATCTTTTGTTACTATAAAAATAAAATTCTCATTTTTCTTATTTACCTTCACACCCAACATTAATATCTAAAAATATACAAAAGATAAGACTTACAACCATTAAAGGTTAATTTGTGTAGTGAGGGGGGCAAGAAAATTTTAAGGAATCAAATGTCTTGTTGTCTAAATTTGGGCAAATTGCAAAACAGCTCACGTGTTCATTAATTTCGAAATCTTCGGCAAGTTTTGTTTCAAAACACCTAGCGGTTTTAAGATATTTTTGACGGTAGATGTTTGTGAAGGAGATTTAATTGTAACGTTAAAGTTCAGACATGAATTTTTAATTTATTGCGTTCAAGCTACAAATTAGAAGGAGAAGGGAAGGGGATTTTTTTTTTAAAAAAAAAGAAAAATACACGTGTAGTCTGATTCTTAGTTATCAGGTCCTCGGTCATTATCAGGCTAGTTAGTACTAAATTTATCTCATGGGAATTCGAAACTCATGACCAAAATATGATGAAAAGAAGCAAAGCAAAAATGCTTCGTAGAATTTCTTCAATCGATGAGTCGTTTAATCCATCTTTTTGACTTGATGTAAGATTTGATCGTGTAACGCTATAAGCTAACATGAAGAAACATATAAAATTTCTTTAGTGATCAGTATGAATCTTTTTGCCAATTGGGTCCAACACAAATTCTCCCCCCGGCCAAATGCAATTATTATGTGTGCTGTTAGACGTTGCAATGCACTTTAAAGACCAGCGGAATGCCCTCTTTCTTTTCAATGCCCAAGCCATCTCAAAAAATCCACCTAACCAGCTATTCCCAAGTAGGCATTTGATTAGGTCTTGGTCTGGCGAGCGAAGGTGATGGGAGACTAAAATAGGCATGTGGGTCAACCTATTCCTCATTTAGATCATCAAGTGGCACACAACTTTGCTCAATATAGCGGCTTCGCTGTCATTAGCCGCTTAAATAATTAATTGCCAGAATCAAACAAGTGTGAAGAATACCTAACGGCATGGCCATGAGCGCACATGTAGGGAAAGCATCCATATCATCAGGGCCAGTGAAATTTAGTAAAGTTCAAACAAAATACAATTCAGACATGGAATCAGATATTTGATGTTTGTACACAGCTGTTTCCTTGCCTCCAATGTTGGGGGTGGTAAGTAATTTCATCTAGTTTGCCTATTCGTGTGCTTTCATCTAGTAATTAATTCTTCATCTCAATAAATTTATGCACGTCACTTCTTCAATATAAGTATAATAGGGCATCCTTTGAAGATATATAACACCTACCTTAGTCCACTTTATACACATTTTTCAATAAGAAAAATGTTATTTCCTTCTTATTTGTGATTGTCCAGCAACAGGAATATATTCTTGCTACTTACAATTAATATTTTCTCCTCCTTAAATTTCAAAAAGGATAAATTATACAATTTGCTTGTACTAAGTGAAATTTAAAATTTATTAGTCTTCAATTTATAACACTAGATATATGTTAATTATACCTTTTATTGAATAATTGATCTTACTCTTTTTTTATTGTATAATAAACAAAAAAGATTAAGGTGTTTTGGGGAAGTTCTAAAGGGCTGTC
This sequence comes from Erythroxylum mucronatum, assembly GCA_027563825.1. Lineage (NCBI taxonomy): Eukaryota > Viridiplantae > Streptophyta > Magnoliopsida > Malpighiales > Erythroxylaceae > Erythroxylum > Erythroxylum mucronatum. The sequence goes on along the minus strand of JAOSBP010000008.1, from coordinate 11,781,445 downwards.
AAACGATGTGATTAAACTTAATTAATCTCACACGTAGCTGCTGAAATTCACTTTATTAGGACTCACATATGTTTTAAAATGTGATCGTAGCTATATTGTAAACATAGTATTGGTGGGTACCTTGAACTACGGTTATATTGCTGAGGTTATTCTTGGAGTCAACATTTACAGTTAAATAAATTTAGAACTTTTACTGTAATAGTTTAACTTCAAATTGGTTTAACAACAATTCTATTTCTGAATCTTATTGAATTACTTATCCAAAAAGATAGATAGAAATTAGTTATTTCAATTCATTTATTTTCTGAAATGAAAATATGATTACCATTTAACGTGAGACTTTATAGTAGTTTTATATTTTAAACTTTTTTATTTTCTTGTGGAGGCCCAATTTACACATTATTTCCTCCATTTTGAAGTGAAATAATTTTTTTTATATCCTTTCAATTAGAAGTTTGTCAGAAATTGATTTTTATCAATGTTTTAAAAATTAAATTTGGTTTAAGATTGATAAAACGATAAATTTAAAGTTTAAAATTCAACCAGTATATAATAAATAATAATAAATAAGTAAAATATAATATTTTATTAAAATAAAAAATAAATTGTCATTTTATATTAATATAAAATCAAATAATTATAACTAGAGAAAAATCTAATATAAAATTTTAAAATAACCATAACAATTAAAATTTTAGTTATCTATCCAACAAATGTATGACGGTATCACGTAATGGTGGGTGATACAAAGGTCACCTTTGGAATTCGAATTTACACCAAAGTCTATCGCCAACACTCTTTGCACGGCAGTCTCACGTAGATCTATTTAAGCAAAACTCAGTCCTCAACAAACTCTTGAAGTATTTACCTCGCACACCCTCGAAGAACAATGCTAAGAAAGCAATAAGAACAAAGGCAATAAAGAAACACAGAGATACGGTAACCAACTTTATATACTTTCCCTCAAAAGAATACAAAGAATGCTCTCTCTAATCAAGTGAGAAGAGCAGAGCTCGAATGAGCTATATATAGGCATCCTAACTTGCCTTCCAAGTTACGATCAGAATTTCACTATATCTGAACTGCCTAAGATCGTGCTAAGATCACGTCTATCCTTATCAGATTACATCACATGTACCAATTAGACGACACCCTTATCTAAATAGGACTCTAACTGATAAGATAAGATAAGATAACAATAAGATAGAGTTTACATTCAATTAGGAAACTAGTATTCGTATCCTCAAAGAACTCCACTGTCTTCAGATGTTTAGTTCCTACTGTAACTCTGACTCCCAGTCATCGCCACATCATCCAAGATCTCCTTACAATCTCTATCCGCTGATGATGCAGTGTGATCTTGCAAAAGCCCACGTAGCATATTGGCCTGATCCAATGTTTCCTACAATAACTCTGTTAGTCGTGATCCATTTATCCGAGCGTGGCTAAGTCCTTTGTCTATCAAGTCTTAGCCTGGGTCGAGTCAATCTCCACAAGGTCCGAGACTTTACCAAAATTTGTACCAAGTCCGATCCCACTCGCCCACGTTTTCCTTAGTGTTTTTGCATGCCTCCCTCATGCGTGAATCCAACTAACCTTTTACCTAAGGCCTTCTGCAAAGGTAGCTGAGAAGTGCTCTGAAACTTAAGGGTTTAACAAACCACCCCTACCAGATGGATTCGACGCCCTCGTCGAATTAGTCTGAAGGTAGGCATTCACCTGATCCTCAAATTGCCACAAGGTTGTATCTTTCTCGCACGTAGCTTCCGCTACAGGTTACCTTTCCACTAAAGTAAGAACTTGGTCCGTCGGTTCTTCTTATGTTGACCTATGGTTCGGTGATCTAGGATCTTCTCCACTTGATCCTCGAACAGTTTTCTCACAATCGGTGGTGCTCGCTTCACCTGGCTCCTATTTGGATCTGATGCATCCTTATGATAAGGCTTGAGAAAACTAACATGAAAAGTAGGGTATACCTTTAATCGCTCGGGCAACTTTAATCGGTACACCACGTTCCTCACTTTATGTAGCACTTCAAACGGTCTATCGTACTTCGGCACCAGTCCCCTATGAACTTGCTTGCTTGAGATCTTCTTCCAAATTTACGGGGTTAGTTTCAACAATACTTTGTCTCCCGCATCAAACTCTAACGGTCTCCTCCGAAGATCCGCTTGCTTCTTCATTCGTCGAGAAGTTTTATGAAGATTGTCCCTCGCCTCATCCAATAGTTCTTGCTTCTCCATCGCAAACTTATACGCCGCAGGACATTTACCACTTGTCCTTTGTTGAGCAATTTCCAATGGAGTAAGAGGCTGTTGTCCCAACACAATCTCAAAGGGACTTTTCTCCGTAGCCGAAGATCTATGCAAGTTATAGCAAAACTGTGCAGTATCAAGTAAACTTAACCAATTGCATTGACTTGCACTTACATAATGCCTCAAGTACTCCTTCAACAAATCATTGATTCGTTCAGTTTGGCCATCCGTCTGTGAGTGATTCACCGTTGAAAACTTTAAATCACAACTCATCTGATTAAAAAGGGACTTCTAGAATTGGCCTGTAAATTTGGCGTCTCGGTTGCTCACAATATCCGCTGGTACTTCAAAATACTTGACCACGTTCTTATAGAACTACTTGGCCGCAACATTCGAGGGACAAGTTAAAGGAGTTGGTACGAAGATCGCATACTTGGAGAATCTGTCAACCACCACCATGATTGATGTCATGTTGTCTACCTTTGGAAACCCGCTAATGAAATCCCTTGAAACCGACATCTACGGTCTCTCAGGGATGGATAAGGGTTGTAGTAAACCGGCTTCCTTCTTTCTCTCCGATTTATCCAACTGACACGCAAGACACGTCTTGACGTAACATTCTACGTCATTCTCCATCCTCGGCCAAAAGTAGGAACGAGACAGGAGCGCTAGCATCCGTTGGACTCTTGGGTGACTAGCCCACTACGAGTCGTGTGTCTCCTTCAACAATTGTTTTCGCAATCTACCAAAGCTCGGCACATAAACTTGACTACTCTTAGTCATCAACAACCTATCATCATCAAGCCAAAACCTGCGAACAACACCTTCCTTAACTTGTGAGATTAACTTACAGTATATTGTGTCTAGTAGAGTAGCTGCCTTGACTTGATCCAACAAGTTAGACTCCACCCGCGTGACCCAATAAAGGGCCGAAAATACCTCCTTCCTACTCAAGGCATCTGCCACGCTGTTATGCCTCCCCGGTTTATGCTCCCATACAAAGTCATATTCGACAAGAAACACCTACCATCGGGCTTGTTTTGCGGATAACTTCTTTTGGGTCCTGAAAAACATGTTAGCAACATTATCTGTTCAGACAACGAACTTGGTTCCCAGCAAATATACTCGCTATGTCTCAAGGCTATGCACCACTGCAAGCATCTCCTTCTCATGCGTCAAGTAACGATGCTCCGCACCATTGAGCTTTCAACTCTCAAATGCAACCGGATGACCCTCCTGTATAAAGACTCCACCAATAGCTTTATCCGAAGCTTCAGTATGTACCTCAAACGGAAGATCAAACACGGGCAACTTCAGCACAGGTTCGGTTGAGATAGCAGCTTTAAGTTTATCGAATGCCTCCTCACATGCACCCGACCAACACCACTCTTGCTTTTTCTTCATCAAGTTCGTTAATGGCGCCGCTTTCTTCGAGTATCCCACTATGAACCGCCTATAGTAGTTCACCAGGCTGAGAAAATTCCGCAATTCTCGTACTGTCATAGGAGCCTTCCACTCAACTATAGCTTTCACTTTCCTCGGATCCATTCTGACCTGACCCTTGCTCACCACGTGATCCAAGAATCTAATCTCCATCTAAGCAAACTCATACTTCTCCATCTTCACATAGAACTTGTGCTGCCTCAGTCTCTCGAACACTCGCCTCAAGCGTTTCACATGATCAGCCATGCTAGTGCTATACACCACAATGTCATCTAAGTAAACCACAACGAACTCATCCAGAAATTCATACAACAGATCATTCATAAGGTTGCAAAATGTCGCAGAGGCATTAGTTAATCCAAATAGCATAACTAAAAATTCGTAAAATCCATACCGAGTTACACACGTTGTCTTTTGCTCATCGCCCCCAGCTATCCGCACTTGCCAATACCCACTCCGAAGATCCAGCTTAGTGAATGCCTCCGCCCTTGACAACCTGTCCATCAAATCCTGAACCAAAGGTACTGGATACTTGTTTTTAATCATTACCTTGTTCAGCACTCGATAGTCCAGACACATCTGAAGTGTACAGTCTTGCTTCTTCTGAAACAATACCAGGGCTCCATATGGAGCTTTGGACGATTGGATGAACCCTGCCTCCAACAACTCACCAAGTTGTTTCCGAAGTTCCCTCAGTTCCATCGGGAACATCCTATATGAGGCGTGTGCAGGTGGGATCGCTCCAAGAACTAACTCGATCCTGTGATCTATCTCTCGACGAGGGGAAAGACTTTTTGGCAACTCTTTCGGCATCACCTCCCGAAACTCCCTCAACAAACTTGCAACTGCATCAAGGACTTCCACCACATGGTCTTCACTGATCTCCCACATGGCAGTGAGATAGGTCTCCATACCTTTCTTCAACCCTTTCTCGATGCTCATAGCTGAAACATGCCCTACCGATGTCGTAGCATTCGTCGTTCCACCATCAAGCCTACAACAATTCATGTACAAAGAATTTTGTTCATTCATCAACATCATACCTCCCCAACTCGAATACAGCACCACCTTTGCTGCATTAAGGAAATCGATTCCCATTATTGTCTCGAAATCCTCCAATGGTATGATGATGAAGTCCATCTTGGCATGCTAACTTTCAATGCTGACTGGAACGTTGTAAGCAATTCCCGCAACTGCTTGTACCTTCATCGCAGGGGTTTTGATTCTCATCGGAGCCTTTGACACCCTTATGCCCAACTTCTGAACCATCATTTTCGTTAGAAAACTATGAGTTGCACCCGTATCCATCATTGCAGTCACGTCATTTTCCCCAACCTGTGCACCCACGTACATTAGTCTATCAAAGAAAACTGACTCACTACTTACCACATTAATCAGGGCGATCGAATTTAGCGCCACATCATCCGAAGAATCACCGTCTTCTTCGACAAGTAGCGCATTCAACTTCTCTTTCCTTGGGCACTCTCTGGCAAAGTGTGGACCACCGCATAAGTAACAAGCAATCTTGCCATTCTTCAAGGACGTCTCCTCGTTCTTCGAGCCACCATTATGCTTGCCCTTGCTTTTGAAATCCCCCTTCTTGGAGTCTTTTTTTTTCTTCCCCTCGGCCTTCTCCTGTTAGGTGTGGCCTTTGCCTTTAGAAGAATTTGAGGAGCCCGCCTTAGAGTCTTTCGCCATACTAAAATCCACCAAAGCATCAGCAACCGCGATTGCACTAACCACGTCCTTCACATTCTGCCTCCGTAACTCCATTTGAGCCTACTGTTGTAACCCAGATAGGAAATTGAAGAGCTTGTCCTCATCTGACATATTCTCAATATCCAGCATTAGAGAACTAAAAGATTTCATATAATCTCTTACCGATCCATCCTGCTTGAGCCTCTTCAAGGCATCCCTCGCAGCCAAAAAGTATTCATGGGAAGGAACTGATCCTTGAGCTCCTTCTTCATTTGCGCCCACGTTTCCATGGGAGTTCTACCCGCGCTGATCTCCGCAGAGGTCCTCATCCTCCACCAAAGCTTGGCATCCCCATCTAAGTACATGGCCGTCACATTAACCTTTTCAGCATCGGATAACCTAGTAGCTGCAAAGTACTGCTCCATATCCCACAAGAAATTCTCCAACACCTTGGCGTCCCGCACGCCTTCAAACAACCTAAGTTCATGTACCTTCACAAAAAAAGTTACAGTGTGGAGCTTTCACCTCGCTCGACATCTATTGTTGCAACAGCACGCCTCAGCACATTGATCTCAAACTGGGACTCCTCTTGTGCCTTCAGCACATCTGCCATCTGGTGTTGCAATTGTTAGATCCTCACCTCCAACATCTCAAAACAAGTATTGTAAGAAGTGACTTCTTCCTCCCCTTGAGTAATAGGTCTAATGAGTGCCTCCACCCTAGACACACGTTCAGTCAAGTTGCGTACAGCTATTTCGAACTTTGGCTCTGATACCAGTTGATACAAAGGTTACCTTTGGGATTCAAACTTACACCGAAGTCTATTGCTAACACCCTTTGCATGGCAGTCTCACTTAGATCCGTTTAAGCAAAACTCAGCCCTCAATGAACCCTCGAAGTGTTTACCTCACACATCCTCGAAGAAACAATGCTAAGAAAGCAATAAGAACAAAGGCAACAAAGAAACACAGAGATACGGTTAAAAACTATATATATTTTCCCTAAAAAGAATACAAAGAATGCTCTCTCTCTCTTTTCAAGTGAGAAGAGTAGAGCTCGAATGAGATATATATAGGCATCCTAACTTGCCTTCCAAGTTACATTCAGAATCCTACTATATCTGAACTGCCTAAGATCGTGCTAAGATCACGTCTATCCTTATCAGATTATATCACGTGTACTAATTAGACGACACCCCCGTCTAAATAGGACTCTAACTGATAAGATAAGATAAGATAAGATAGCAACAGGATAGAGTTTACATTCAATTAGGAAACTAGTATCCGTTTCCTCGAAGAACTCCACTGTCTTCAGATGTTTAGTTCCTACTGCAACTCTAACTCCCAGTCATTGCTACATCATCCAAGATCTCCCCATGATCTCTATCCGCTGATGATGCAGTGTGATCTTGCAGAAGCCTACGTAGCACATTGGCCTGATCTAATGCTTCCCACAACAAGTCCGTTAGTCGTGGTCCATTCATCCAAGCGTGGCTAAGTCCTTTGTCTGTCAAGTCTTAGCCTGGGTTGAGTCAATCTCCACAAGGTCCGAGACTCTACCAAAATTTGTACCAAGTCCGATCCTACTCGCCCACGTTTGCCTTAGTGTTTTTGCATGCCTCCCTCATGCGTGAATCCAACTAACCTTCTAACTAAGGCCTTCCGCAAAGGTAGCTGAGAAGTGCTCTAAAACTTAGGGGTTTAACAGTGGGCGTATATAATCCAATTGAGTACAATGAAAAACAAGGACACATACACATGCAATTTGTTAACGGTAGCTATTACCTTTCTTCCCCAAATAAATCTCGTCAAATTATCTGTTTCAACCCTGTTTTATTAAATCTCATTCATACACTATCACAATAGTATACTTTTAACTGTTTAAAGGCTTTACTTAACTTCTTTTTAATATTTTTTTTCTCTTATTTCCCTCAGTTGTCTTTAATGTTAGTGCAGTAACATTAATTCCTCCTTTTGTCAACGTAGTACCTATGATTCATTGAAACTCTTTGGACATATACAAAGAAATGGAAATAATTATGCAATTACAAGGAGATAGGAGGACCTTGACGTTAATATTTTTATGAAGATATTTCTTTAAAAAGAATAGTTGAGCAATTGATAAGAGTTAGAAAAAGTGATCTTGGAAATTAGTAGTAGAAAAATAGATGGCAAACGGATTTTACTCTTGTAACCAAAATTAAAAATTAAAAAATTTATATGATGGTTTAAAGTTTCAAATTAAATAGTAACTTCTGATTTGATATGACGTTAAAATAGTTGTGTTACAGGAAGATCCAGAAACAACTTCCCTCAAAAACTGGTTATGATTGTAAATTATACTTACCTTGGTCATGTTTCTTTTTTTTTTTTTTTTTTTTTGCGCATAAGGAAGATCAGATGTGTGACTTGTAGTTACCCAAAAGAAGTACCCTCGAGAGTCCTCTCCTTAAAGATATTCACTAGATGAGTTTTAATTTAAAGGCGTCATCTTTAAATAATATACCAATACGTACAACAATACAGTAACCATGCAATAAATTTTTTCATGATGTTTATCCATTTTGCTTATGATCCAAAGAATTAGGAGTTGTAAGAAATTTATATCATGAAGATGAAGATACCATAGCATTGATACTTCCCAGTGCACTCAACGCACCTATCAACTTCTCCACCAGTCATTTCAGCCATCATATGAAGACAAGAATTGAATTAGAATGGAACTAATCACTGGTTTACCGATGTTACTAATGTTTAGTTCATTTGCCATAAACCTCTTGAACAGGCTTCTCATAGTCTGTTGGGTTCAAAAATTCGGTGACACCAAATATCGTGTCTGTTTGAGAAGAGATGATACAGGTGAAAGTTATATCACATTTCAACAGTATTTATCACAGAAAACTGTTAAAATATAAAGCAGAGTTATAAATTGGATTACAGTAGCATGCACAAGCTTAGTGATTTCACTAAACTTAGAAATTGTAATGGTTTAAATTACATTCTACATTTCCAATCGATATGACAAATGTTAATAGTAAACTGATAGTACGAATTCTTAATTATACATTGTATTTTCTTAAAAGAATAAAAGAATATAAAATAATAATTCACTAATACCTCAGCCTGGAAATATTAAAAGATAAAATCAATTACTTATTTCTTATTTTTTGCTAATTTTACAATTGTTACTGATGGAAATCAACTTTCCATATCGAAAAGTAGAATTGGGGAACGCAAAATTCCTTGAGCACAAAATTTTCCCCAAAGAAAGTTGCCGTTAGGTTGGCTCTAACAAAGACGATTTATGTCAGGTATTTTCTTCTTGTTTCACAAAATAGCACTTTATTTAATACTCTTTTTCTTGGCTTCATGATAGAGGATGACACCAAAGATGCCAGTGCCATGATACCATGACCACAGCTCCCTTTGCTATAAAATTATATTCTCGATTCAGATTGTAAAAGGAAAAAGTTTCGAAGTATATATTTGTTCTTCACAACAGACTTAACAATTGCTATTAATTTGACTAAATTTCGTGGCCGCAACCCATAGCTATCGGCGTTAATACAACATCGGGCAGTTTTTGTGAAATGGTGTTAGATTGAATTGGGAGTCTAGGAAGGACCATATTCCAGCGAGGAAGAGAGTTAGTTATAGGATAGATTTGTGGGGTTGATAGGGCCTTAAGTTGATAATTGTGCTTTCAGATGATAATGAATGATGGGTCTCTCTTTGCCACTCACCAACCCAACCCAAGCCACTGATGCCAATAGTAAATGGCTATTCACTTAGGCTTTTGATGTCCTTGTATACAAAAAGGAGCATCTTAGGCTTTTAAATCACACATTTCCCCTCTTTAAATTGCCATTAATCAACTAAGAAATGAGTACTACTACTCATAAATCAGGATGGAACATGTGATGCGGATAATGTTGATATGTGAACTTAAATATGGAAAGTTGATTGCTGATTGATGAGACTTCACCCATAGGCCCCATTACGTTACAGGCACTTACGCGTTTTATGTTGTAAGAGCTATGTATAACCATATTGCAGTTGCAGAGCCACTGCTGAGTCCTGAGGGTCCTGTCAACTTCATGCAATACAGACTTATTGCTTTTACTTCCCTTTTCGTCTTGGACCACAGGATAAATTTGTACAACCTTCGTTTTCACCTCACAAAATTAATCAATGCCTTATCAATTAGTCTCCTGAAATAGTTGTATATCACTGCGGGTGTGGAGTTCTTGCTTTGAAGGTAGCCCGATTAACTAGAAATTTTCACACATAATAAAAGAAGATGAGATCACCATTACACCTTCTATTTTGCTTTATGCTTTATCTGCAAACAAAATGTTTCTTTCTACAAACAAATTCGATACGAATTTTATATAATTGATTTTACTTTTGTACACAACTAAAGTTTTGTGGTGTTGTCAGTAATAGTATATTACTTCTCCTTTAAAAGATCATGTAGTAAATCTTTTATAAAATAATAATCGATAAATGAATAATATATGTTATACAATAATATTTTTACATAAAAACTAATTAACTGGGAGACGGTAATATAATCTAATTTGAATTAAAATTATATATTTTTTAATAACTCCACCGTGAAAAAAAAATCACATCATGAAGTCAACGAGTAATCATTAAGATGAAGACTGGTATCGCTCAATTACGGGGCAAAGATGGATCATCTTTGTTCGATATACCTGTGAAACACTATAATAAAAGACTCCTTTTATTGTTTGATGCATGTCAAAAGCTGATCATACATGCACGCCCATTTCTTACTGAGGTGCTTCTTTCTTGTAAGAACACTTCCAACGTAAAGAAGATTACATCTTTATAATTCAGTTAGGATCAAATCATAGACTACCAAACAAGAACGAAGAAGATAATTCGGATAAGGCACGAGCAAAGCTATTAGGCTCTTTAGACATAAATCTAAAAGACACAAACCCACGACCCTTTAATATTTAATATAAATAATAGATGATGGTTTATGTCTTATCAATTAGCCATTTGTAATTTTTGTGACACAATTATTTAAAAATATTTTTTATTTCATATATATTTATTTAATTAACTTTTTATTTTATGTATTTATTTATTTAACGTATAAGATAAAGTTCATAAAAAAATGTATATTACAATGACATTAAGATGAATTTATAATTATGATATTTATATTGTATTTATATAAACAATAACAACAACAATATCCAATAAGAGTCCACTTGAGGCGAGGGAATTATGAAGATCCGGTAATATGTCTTCTTACCCCTAGCTAGTGGAGAGGTTGTTGCTGATAGACCTACATGCAATACATCATGAAAATACTACAAAATTATAAATAGATATGCATACATAAGAAGAAAAGAAAATTTAAAATAAAATTAAGTAAAAAATTAAAAATTAAATGGAAAATAAATAAATAAAATAGGTAATGCAATAGTGTGTATAGAATTATTCATAATCATTGTTCTATTAAAATTAGACATTGATAGAGTATAAAGATTAGTACATGGTATATTTCTTCCTTGTGAAAGAAATAGTTGATTTCACACACTAAAGTATGGACATACTTAAACAAAAATATTAGTGCTTGTTAGAGAATTGAACTAACTCGTTATGAGAATTTTATTTAGAACATTACTTGTATGCTTATAGAAATTATCTTTAAGATGAATATATATGTGATTTTTGGCTTTGAGATTTTCAAAGCATCTCATAAAGGAATTATTATATTGTGATACTACTTATGACATATTTTAGTCAATGATAACCCAATTGGTAGTCATTAGATAAAATATGAACTATATAGAGATAGTTAAGTAATTAATATAAGATTGATCACTTTTGAGTAATTAAGAAAAATGTTCCATTATTCTCAATTAAATTTTATTCAAAACATCCCTAGTCAAAGTGAAATAACACTTTAAAAAGAGTTTTTAAATGTCATTACTAGAATTAATTACTAATAGTGGATAATTAATATGATTTGATTCAAATAAAGTAGACATTAATTCTATACTTTGGCCCCGTTTGGTCGTTGACTGATCAGCCAAAAAATAGTTGATTGACCCAAATTAGTTGGTTGATCTTATAAGAAAGCTATTAAACTTGTTTGATTATGAGCTGGTTGGGCTGGCTGATTCAACCCAACCAGCTGATTTTTTAGAAGCTCCTCCACAGGAACGTTTAGGGTAATCAGCTGATAGCTTTTTAGTTTAATGTCGATTTTGCCCTCACTTTACTCTACTCTTGACCGTCTCATTTCTCGTTTTCTCTATAATCTTCTTCCTTTCCTTGGCTCTTTCCTTGCATCTCTCACATCTCCACCAGATCACTAGTTGCTAATTTATGGATGTGTTTAGGGATCTGTGTAGTTTGCATGAGAATCAAAACGATGCTCATAGTGGAGTTCATGAGAAACTATATCCTCAAAAGATAGGTAATCAACAAGGTAAGCACCAGATCTTAGATGACATCCTCAAAGAGTTGGATCTTAGATGATAGATCATACTCTTTTGTTTCTCTTTTCTTGTTTCCATTTTCCTTTGCATTCTTTGATTGTCGGATAAGAGAGATAGTGGAGAGAGGTAAAGCAAAAAAAGGCCCTATGAACCGTGGTCCTATAAATGATGGCATATTGCAGTTGGTTATTGCTGTATTTACATCTCATTCCTTGTTACAGAAGACAAGTTACTTTATACCTTTACCTATGAACTATTTTTAAATGATGGATTTTAGGACTAAGATAGTTGAATATGTCTTTATTACAGGCTATATTTAGAGGAGCCATAAAAGGCAGCTGATCGTAAATTGCCTTTTGCCGTAAGAACAAATACCGAAATACCAGTTGTTATACAATGACTTCTGATTACCATATCTTTATGAAGTGTGTAATGTTGGTTTTGTAATATTTTACATTCACCACGATGATTTAATACAAGAATTATTTGTAGTCAGTGTGTTCTTGTCCTCATTCTTTTTATTCTTCTGTGGAGATTTTCTAGCAGTATTTGTGAATAATTAACAAGTTAAAACCAATGTTTCTTTGGTTGCAAATTATTTAACTTGTTTTTTCCTTCATCTCATTTCAAATTTCATGTAGAGCTAAGTTTGTGAAGTAGATATTAGCATCTTTTTCATGAAATACATTCAAATTCTATATGAATTTATCGCAAACCACCATTTAGGTGACTTGAAGTCTTTTTGCAAGGTTCATTAACTTACAAAAGGGCATTGCACAGTCTCAGAGTTCTCATAACCTCTAATCAATAACCATTTTGTGGCCTGACATGATTTGTTTAACTCACAACTATCAGGCATGGTTTTTAGTTCTTTTTATGAGGGGCACATAGAAATACTTTTAACTTGTTCTGTACAAATGTATTTACTACTTTCAATTAAACAACCATTTCAAATTAACAATCACTTCTAGTTATTACTACTCATTTCTAGTTTTACTTCTACATCATATCCTTCACTAACAGGAAAGCCAATATTGTTTTTGCTGCTTACAGTCAAAACCCTAAACCTGTTGTTGAAAGCTACCCAGAAGAAGCAAAGATTCCTTCAAATAATAGTTATGAGATAATGTTATTGAACATAGCTGATAAAGCTTAGTAGTTTTGATCATCCCTATGAGAGGTAAGAACTTATTTCTTAGAAATTTCTGACAATTGTGTGTCACAGTCTTTAATCCCAACAAACAGTGATTTTGATCTAGACTTGAGAAAAATCCTTCACTCTAATTTGAAAAGATCTTAATTTTCAGTTCAAATTTGTTAAACGAATTATGTCTTGGTTTTTACTATTGAACTTTTTTCTTATCGTGCGATATGTACATGTAAGTAGATGATGGGGGTTTGATAAAGCGTCAGAGCAATAACCAAATCAGAGTTTGGATTTGATTTACGTACAAGCATCATAACATATTAGGATGGTAATAACCTGAAAATCAATATTCTAAAACGTGACATATGATATACTTGACTTTGTTTAGATTTATGTAGTGTTTGCTTCTTGATGATATATAATGCCTAAACACTAATAAGAAAACTTGTCCTTTCCTACTTAATTTTGGCCAAGTTTAATTTCCAACTCTATTCCACATAGGATTTGCAATGGGTAAGAATAGTTGACCCTGAACCATAATTTTAGTCTGATTAAATTTAACTTATTTCATTGACTTTGATCTAAGTCTGATTAATTTGTAATAATTTATGAACCAATAAGAATTGTTAAACAAAACTTAATTTAACCAAACTTGATTTGTTGTGTTCGGGTTAGGTAAGGACAAAACTAAATTGTAAACCTATCTCCACAAATAACTCTGTCAGAAATATTGGGAATTTTTAATGTTGCATAGTTTGATATATTTTTGCATGTTCAATCAAAGTGAAATTATTTTAGTTTATTGAAATTTAGAACAGGTCAAACAAATGCCATTTACAGATGAACCAAACCTACATGTTTATTACATTTGAATCTGGTTGAGAATGAAGATACACAAGCGATAGGTTCATTTGCATTCTTCCTCATCATTTGTTGTTGAAAGCTAGTCGTTTTTATAATCAATTGCTCATCGTAGCTTCCTACATCTTTAGGTTATCTTCAGCAAAAGGGTCAGTCAGATAGAAATTACAGTGGTCCATTGTTGTATCGATAAAAAAGGGAGACCATCAACATTTCATCTGGTATGCTATTCTTGTACCACCTTACTTATTTCTTTTATGCTGCATCTATGCTGATTCCAATTCTACTTTTGCTTAATCAATTTATGCAACAAATGATACATCAGAAGGAGCTATAATGCGTAGGGGACACTTCAAGGTAACTTCAACCGATCTCAGTCCCAAGGTATTTATGGATTATTATATTGTGATCACTAGTTAATAAATGTCAGCAATTTGTTAGTGACTAAGAAACAAATTATAGAGTTTTGTTTTGACATGTGTATAATAGCTGCCTTATTACATGTTGAGCAAGGTATAGTTTATCATAATTAAGTTGCAATTTGGCATTTTTATCATTGATTCATCAATGTTTTTATTAGAAGTAGGTTTCAAAATTAATTATCATGAACTAAAACTAAAGGACACGTGTTTCCTATTTACAGTGGTTAAGCATCTTGATCAATGTTTTTTTTTTCATGTATTGGAAAGTAGTTGCATGCTCGTTCAGGTGTGTTTTTACTACTGTCTACTCAACTACTCAAATGATTCATTTCTAGTCGTTATTTTGATGATTTTGCAAGTTAGGTTTGGGTAAAGTTGGAGTAGAAAGGCTTGTCCACTCACCTCAACCTAACAGGTAACTTATCCTGCAATCTTTCCTTGGAACTATCTGTTGATTCAATGGAACATTTTTGAATAATATTCACAAGTTATCTAGTTGTAACTATTTTTGCATTATAATTATCTAGTTTATCCTGTAAACTATCTGGTTGTAACTATCTGTTGATTTAACGGAACATTAGTGCTGACAGTTCCTCTTTTAAACTAGTCTAAAACTAAATTTGAGATTTAATGAAAGTATATCTGAGATAGATTAGTTTCATTAAATGAAGCTTGATAGTAGTTGAGATAAATATGAATTTGCTGCTGGTCGGGTCGGCTGGACCAGCTTTGACTGGCCCAACCCCGGGCCCGAATATTGTCGGTCCAATGATCGTAACCCATTCGGTCCATTGGATGTTGGACTCCCATGCAAACACAACAACCTACGTAAACCTAGTATCCATCGCATATATAAGGTATAAGTCTATCATAATTC
>JAOSBP010000008.1:11754143-11766158 GCA_027563825.1 Erythroxylum mucronatum | reverse complement strand
TAACTTGAGCGTCGGAGGGGCCTCCCGGGAAACAACCCCCGGCGTGCCTTTGTCTGTTTTGCAGGGATCACGTAATCAGAATCGAGCAGGACATGGATCAGAACGACGACAATGCAGTCCAGCAGAATTCGGCTGAACCAGCTGCATTCTTTATAGTTTCAACAAACTATATTTGAGATAGATTTTGTTTCATTAAATGAAATCTGATAGTAATTGAGATAAATATGGATTTGTTGCAGTCTTTACTATGTTAATGAAGTATGTTGTACAAAGTTGTATTAATTTCGTGGGGGTTGTAGCTACTTTTTGTATTTATTGCATTTAACTCCATTTATTACTTACCACTACCTTGCGGGCTCTTTTTTAGCTTTAAAATGGAAAAGCTCATCACAATTGTTAGTTGTTAGTCTTTACAACTTGCTTTTTTTTCAGTCATCAGGTTCTTCGGAATCATCAAGCTAGGCAAAATACTTCACTTTCTCTCATATATAAGGTACAAACTACTTTTATTTAGTGTTATTGCTTTTTTTAGGAATTATGTCTTATTATTCTGGCAAGTGCGACATAATATGCTATGTTTTGTGGCCTGTTTTTGTTCCACTAATCATATAGAGTCTTTACATGTTGTAAAGACTGTTCGCCCCTGAATAGTTGTTAGTCACCATTGTTAGTTGTTCTCATTCATCATCGTTAATTGTTCCTTGGCAGGAGTTTTCATTAGGTTGTGTGACTTATATTGTTTGGTATGTTGCATAAATAGAATGAATGACAATGAATAGATTGAGCCATAAAAATTTATGTTTGTTTAACTTTATCATTTTATATTATTAGTTAATTATTAAATAGTTTTTTTGTTAACAAAATGAAGTAGTATTTTCTTAAATTATTAAATAATCACTCTGCTAAATTTAGTCTTCAAGAAAGATATAAAACAATGTTATATATTTCTACCACTTGTTCTTGAAAGGTTTGTCTTTACATAATATGTATGATGAATAGAAATCTCGAATAAGTATCGTATATATCAAATCTCAGTGGTCTGTTCATAAAGAAACTTATGATATATGCTCCCAAACTTTAGGGAATGAGCCAAGTGATCAGTGTATATCGATTATCCTTAATTTTTGGTTGACATCCCTTATTGATGGAATTTTACAAAATTAAGATTCATTATGCAGATAGTTTATTCTTCTCTAAATCTGCTAAGGTGGTTTTGTAATCATGCATTAAACTTGATTATTTAATATATACAAATTTATATTTATCTTTTTTCTTATATTATTTAATTATTTAATATTTCATTTGTTACCAAAATGTAGTAGTATTTTCTTAAATTATTATATATAAACAAATAGTAATTTAATATAAAATATTTAATAAATTTTTTATTCACAATAAATATGCAATTCTAAAAGGAAATGTTCGTACTAATATTTTTTAATTTTAACGCACACTTACATTTCTGAAATCCTATCTTAAACTTGTCAAATTTAGTGAACAGATACTTTTATTTTTTATAATGGCTATGTTAATTTAGAACTCTCTCTTATCATCCAATCGAAGCTTAACTTGCAACCATTTTATTTTATTCCTAACCCTCTCTTTTCTCTCTGTTTTATTTTCATGTTTAAGAAGGTTTTCTTTAGATTTTTATTCTTCTCCAAATCTTGTTAATGTGGTTCTGTAATCATGCTTTAAAACTTGATTATTTAATATTTACAATTTAATATTTATCTTTATCTAATATTATTTAATTATTTAATAGTTCTTTTGTTACCAAACTGTAGTAGTATTTTCTTAAATTATTATATATAAAAAATAGTAATTTAATAGAAAAATGTTTTTATAATATAATAAAAATATGTTACAATAAAATTTTATATAATTTTTGAATAATATTCACACGTTAAATCTATTACTCATTTTAAATTAAGAAATTAAATAATTTTAAATTAAGTAATTAATAAAAATATTATGATGATAAAAAGTATTTATATATTTATTTTGTTGGAATAGTCTAATTCAAGTTAGTAAAACTACTTAAGTAGTGAAACCAATTGCAAATTGATTAACTAACATATAATCTTTTTCATCTTATATGATTAGATGACATCATCCTAAAAAACAAAGGAGGAAGTCAAGGGGGGAATGATATAAGCTGGATTTGTCGGCCAAAAGAAACTCTTCTTATTTTTTGTGACATATGTAACCAACATATTGAAAGGAGTAAGTGAAAACACAGTAGAGTTATTTGTTAAAGGTTACGATGGAAGAAGGTAGAGGAAGAGTTTCACAAAGTAACCAACTTACCATGGGATAAAACTAAGCTTAAAAATAAGTTTGATTGGATGAGAACTAGATGGAGTCTTTGGAAATAGTTGAAAGGATAAGAAACTGGATTATGATGAGATTATGACAAAGGACCAATTGCTGCTAGTGAGGAGTGGTGAACTTTGAAGATTAAGGTTATCCCTTTTTCCCCAATTTAAGTTATTTTCCTTTACTCTAATGCAAAATAGTTAGTTAAATATAAGTTATTCAGTTTTTTGTACGAGAACATCAATTTTAAAACATTTAAAGAGGAAGGGCTTGAACTTGAGCTTAAATGTAAGTTTGATCAATATTTCAGATGTTTGGCCTAAAGAGAGACTACATTTTGTCTTGTGCCTGACCCTCCAAAAGGACAACAAGAAGTTGAGAAGTATATGTTCCTTCTCCACCTGATAGTCATAATGCTCATCATCAATTGTTAGGCTATCAAGATCATGAGAACATAGATGAGACTAGCGGTCTAAACAATTGGGAAGAAGTGTGGAGAGAACCTAGCCCAACCCCTCAAGCTACACACAATGAAGGGAGTGAGAGAAGAAGATGCAAAAGGGTTTTGTGGAGTGATAGTTCACAAAGTAACAAGAGTGTAAGAATTGATTCCACTAAAAGGATAGGAAGATCTACAGCAATGTATGAGAGGCTTGACGATATAATGCAATTGATTTAAGAGAGACAGAGTGCAATAATGGAGATGAATAGATTCATAACGAAAATTTTGGACACGATAAATATTGGTGCATCACAGAGTAATGGTCTTGGTGTGTCACATCATGATGTTATGAATGCTTTGGGAAAATTATGTACTTTGCCTGGTTTAGAGACTGGTACTCCTAAATTTTACTTTGCTTGCATGTTTATTGAAGATCTGCAAAGAAGGTCTACTTTTTTTTTTGGTTTGCCAGATGATATAAAGAGAGTTGAATACATAAAGTTTATGTATGAGTATGATAAACATAAAAAACATTAAACATAGTTTCTATCTATCTGTTACTATGTTTAGTTTATTGTTTTTATTATTTGTGCATTTATGTTAAAATTGTGTATTTTAAGACATTTTAGACTTGGTTAGTTTATTTTATTATATTATGTTATCTTGTTGGTAATTTATAATTACGGGCTATATTATTTATTTCTTTATATTTAGACATATAAGTGTCTTGTTTATTTACAATATAATTTACTTATTGATCTATAGGTATGGATGATAATGTTATAGAAATTATGCAACTTCTGCAAATGAAGCAATTTTTAGACAATGAGACTGAGTTTTGGGATTTTGTGGCTTATGTAGCAGGTTACATGAGTGTATAGTTTTTTAACCACATATACAAGGAACCATGCATGACTTCTTATCAAACAAGAGAACTATGGATGAATGAATTATTGAATGGTCATGAAAACGGTGTTTTAATACTTTTAGGATGAATCAAAATATATTTTGTCAATTATGTATGGTTTTGGAAAATAATTTTGGTTTGAGACCTTCGGATATGATGTCTATTTTGGATAGAGTTGGTTTATTCGTGTATGTCCTAAGTAAAGGTTCCTCTAATAGAGATACCCAAGAACGCTTTCAACATTATGGTGAAACTGTAAGTAGAGTTTTTAAAGAAGTTTTGACTGCTATGGATCGATTTTTAAAGGATATACTCATACCAAAAGATCCCGAATTCAAGGACATTCCACTACAAATTGCCAATAATGTTAGATATTTGTCACATTTTAAGGTAACTGAATATGTTCTTCCTCCCCCTTCATTATAGTTTGCATTGAAAAATGTTGTTTTATCATCTTATGATTATTGTTTTATATTAGGATTGTATTGGAGCTATTGATGGTAAAATATAGCGGTAGTTATTGCAGAGGAGGACCAAATGAGATTTAAAGGACAAAAATGAATAACAACAATAAACGTATTGGCGACATGTGACTTTAACTTATTATTTACATATATTTTAGCAGGTTAGGAGGAATCATCACACAATTATCATATTTTCCTTAATACAATTGGTAATCTGAGACTTAAATTTTCAAAACCACCAATAGGTAATTTTAAGATTTGTAGGATTTTCTATTCATGATTTAGACTTTTTATGATATCATTTATACTAATTATATTGCTTCTACGGAAACTCAGGAAAATATTACCTGGTTGGCAAAGGCTATCCAAAAAGAGAAGGATATTTGACACTTTACCCAAAGACAAGGTATTATCAATAGGAGTTTCGTGGTGCAAATCCAAGAGGATTTTAAGAAGTTTTTAATCGAGTTCATTCATCATTGAGAAGTTGTATTGAGAGGGCTTTCGGTGTTCTTAAGGCTCGATGGAAGATATTGGAGAAAAATGCCTAAGTATTCATTAATGGATCAAAATAGAATAATTTGTGCAGCTTTTGTGTTGCATAACTATATTAGAAGAAGTATAATTGGCGATCTGGCTTTTGGCATCATCGATCAAGATCCTGAACTTATACCTCTAAATATTTTTCAAGATGTTGAAGTTAACTATACACAAGAAGACATTGAAGTATAGAGAACTCGGGAGATGACAATTAGTCGTGATAATATTGCTTCTAGTTTAATTGCAGTTAGATGTTCTTATTAAATTGTTATAAACCTTTGCTTTAAATGACGATGTTCATTTCTTTTGCTCTATTTGAATTGTGTTGTTAAACTTCATTTGGATTGTTATACATATTCTATATTTTTTATTAGAGTTATAAACTTAACTTTTGTAGAAACGAGATATTAAGATATATAATATTCATACCCTTATAATTTTTTTAAAGTCATGTCCTCATAAGTCATTTTACACATAAAAAACTAATACTAAAAAGCTAATTTTACCAAACATCTTTAACAAATAGCTAATACAATTTGCTTGTTAAATTAGCTGATATAATCAGCTAATAGCTAATGCAATCAACTGATTGCCAAACAGGGCCTTTATATCTAATCAAAACGTTATATGATAATATGATTGAACTACACAAAAAAGATATGCATGAAAAGGTTAGTCAAAATCACTTTAATATTGTTATTATTTGGGTGATTATGATACTTTACTAGATATCAATTTTCATCTATATATATATATTATTTAATTATATAATTAAAAATAAATTAAATGAGTTATGATTTATATCCATTGTCAACATATTTAGAAACTTAATAGTTCACACATATAGAACAATTAAAGAGAGAAAAAGATAATTTAATCAAGTTAAAGTTAGACATGGTTGTAAAGTTTGAAAAACTTTAAAGGTTAAATATGAGATATTTAATAAATAAAAACTATCATAAGATATTGAATCTTATTTGGACTCAATTAATATTTAATTACAATTAAATATAATGCTAATCAAAGATTAATTGAAATTAGAATTATAATTCAACCAAGCTACCAAAAAGTCCAAACTAATTATAAATAGACGTAGACTTTAAAGGAGCTAATACTTTTCAGTTACCCCTCTTTACACCATCTGTAAAGTTTTTTCGATTTGTTCATATGGATATTATTAGAGACTGAACGCTTATGAAGCTACGTTAGTGGCAATGAACTTAATTAAAATTCAAGGAAAACTATAGAAAATGTTTATTATCGAAGATCATATTACTTTTGAAACTCCTTAGTTGCCATATTGTAAAAGAGAATAATTGAATGTCCTTATCCCCAAAAGAATTGAACAAAAATATAGCCTAATCATATAATGTATTGATTGAAAAATCAAACGACCTTAGCTACAACGAAGAGCTAAACTAAATAACACTAATTAATGGGCAATCTTTAAGAAGATGAACCAACGATTCAACCAAAAATTTTAAAGACAACTTTTTATCTAATAAGAAAATGCCCCTTTTAATTAGCTAACTTCTTATACGAGGGACATATTTCAAACCTCTCTATATAAAAACTCGAATATTAGCAAATATGCTAATGTTCCAAATACATTTCTAGAAATCAAGAGGAAAGAAGTAGCTATCGCTACTATATGAAGCCTTATTATGAATGGAATCCTCTAAGATTGCTTGATAGGCAGGCAAATTTGCCTTTAAAAAGTATTTTTCAATAAATAATTTTAAGATTCTTTTTTATCTTAAAAGATAGAAAGATTTTGTCAACAATTAAGCATTCCACCTATTAGTTGAAACATTAAGATCTTGTTTGGTCACTAACAATAAAGAGGTAGGAATAAATTTGTATCATTTGTTTCGTAACTTTTACTTGTTTGGTCATTGGAAATGAATAAAACAGGGAATGATAAAGCTAGAATAAATTCTAAATAATCTTGGATTTTTATTCCTAAAGAGGGTGTAGGTATAAGCTGGAATTAAATTTAAAAAATATGATATAGGAGATATGAGATATGACTAGAATATTAACAAGTTGTTAACAAAATATTATTAGGATATTGTTAGGATATTGATTCTTATCATAATATTATTATCAAAATAATATATTACGTTATTTTATTTATTTATACTTTTATTTTATCATAAAACCATTTATATTTATTTAAAAAATTAATAAATAATTGAAAAATTATTAAATATTTAATAAAATACAAAATATCAATTAATTATTCACAAAATAAATCATATAATAACTAAATATGAGTAAAAATTTTCTTAGAATCATTCTTAATATTTGATATCAAATACTAGCATAACTGTTAACTTTGTTTAATCTCATACCAAACATGCATAATCAGTAATTTTATTTTTATTCCAATTGTCACTTTCTATTCTCGTTCCCACTTTTTATTATGATTCTTTCATTAATGGTTTCTAAACGAGACCTAAAGAAGTTTAGGAACAATATCATCTGAATTCAATACTTGGTATAGGAAAATAATTTTAGGACTTGGAACATTATTCAACTTTCAAATTTTAACCTAATTATCATTCCTCACTCTTTACATACAACCTCTTTTCAAACACTTACAAAATTATATGCATTAACCTACATGAAAGAGGGATTATCACCCCTCTAAGTATTGAGCAAATCTCCATTTAAAAAAATACTTTAACTTTGAAGAATTTAGAGCATAAAAAAGAGAGATTATTGGGCCTTCATTGTAACATCCTGTTAACTATGTTAAGACTAGAATAGTAATTTATGAGAAAGTATGGGAATTTAGGAAAATGAACATCACACATAAGTTCAATATGACATGCACATTTTTGCACATTAATATGATTGTACATGCATTCATGACATTTTCCGGGTATAATTGAGTTATTAATGCGATTAAATTGTGATTTGACAATTTTGGTATTATTTAAAGTATTTTAGAATTTTTGGTGAATTTTAGAAAAATATTGATTTATGGGCCAATTATATAGTGACGCATGGCAACATGTATATATGACAAATGGCTACGTTGTATGGTGGCACGTAGACTGAATAAGTTATTGATAAATGGCACACGTGAGCAGTGAGACGTGAAAGACATTCAAAGCATACACATTCTTTTATGTTTTGAGGTAGGAACATTCCACTGTAACTATTGTTCTTCACTGTGAAGAAACACTCAACACTGAATAGTAAATTGTTATACTTTCTATACACTTGATTCCCTCTTGTTACTGGAATTAATTGCTGTATCAAGTAAGTGAATTTGATGATGTTTTACTGTTAATGATTCTGCATATGAAATTATTCATGAGTGTTTGAGAAGTACCCTTTCGGTGATTAATAAATGAAAGATTTGTGAATTAGGATTGTTCAGAAAAATACGAAATAGACTCTGTTCTTATATTGAAATAGATATGCAAAAGTGTTGGAAAGTTGACATTTTGGTTTATAGAAATCCGACTGTGGTGATTTCACTATTCATGCATGTTATTGTGAAGTATTTTTAGAGATGGTTTCACATGGTTTGAAATGAGTTTAATGAAATTAAATGAAGATGTGGTGAAGTTGTGATTTAGAAATGATAAGTTGTTGGGATGAAATGAAAAAAAAGGAAATATGGAAAATCACAGTAGAGAGAGAAAGGATAAACACAGTAGTGAAAGAAAGCTTATATGAAGTTTCGGTTTTGAAATTTTATTTTGATCCTTGAATTTTGAGTTGTTTTAGAGTTAGATAAGTTGTAATGGGTGTGAAAATGCAAAGAAGATAAGTTGGAAATGGTGTAGGAATCGTGAGACAAGGAAAGAGAAGGAGAAGAATTCTGCAAAAATTTCCCAGAAAGGAAGTCACCCTCATGTATAAGCACGACAGTGACTTTGCAAGAAAAATTGGAAATCACCCATGTACATAAGCACGACGGTGACTTTACCCGAAGTAACTCACCCTGAACAACTTTTCTTCTTTTTGCCATAACTTCTTCATCCGATGTCCAAATGACTTAGTTCTTGAGCCAATAACTTTATAAGACATTTATCTACATCTCCACCAAAAATCATAGCTTTCTGAAATGTATTGGTTGATGAATTTAAGGTGAAATGCTATGTTGAAGTATGATAACTGGGATGATTTTTACTGAACATACTCCGGTAATTGGACTATATCTTGATTTGTGGACCTCATAATGAGATGATTACTAGTTTTCATTAAACTAGAGACATAAGGATACAAATTATATGAAGAGATTAAACGTTAATTTTGTCTCTAAGAATTACAAAATCTGAATTGAAGTTCAATCCACAGTACAGTTATAGTTCATAGAATAGTACAGAGTAAATTAAGTATAACTTTTAGTATACTAAACCAAATTGGATGAACTTAGTATCATTGGAAACTTAAGAAATTGGGGTACAACTTTCTAGAAGGTAAGTGTTGCCTAATTTTGTCATTTACCTTATCAGATTAATTATGCAAAGCTGACTCGAAAGCATGTTATTAGAAAATTCTGAAGTGGTCAACTAGGTTATGAAATTGATTTCACATTGTTTTATTTTGGTCCAAATTATAAGTACAAATGATATTAATGAGGGCTTTGATATCTGAATGATTTGATGATAAGGATCACAATAAGATACCCCAGAATTATCATTGAACATGCATTGTGCATATTTTATATAAGTAGATGTGCATAAAGGAATACGTATACAATTGTGCAAAAATGTGATATCTATAAATGTGTTTTGTATATTATAGAGGAGCACATTGGACGCCAGTCAGCCATTGCCGGTCCATCCAGGGAATAGCATATTGGAGCGTACTGTGAGTTAACCTAGATGAATTTCCTAGAATTGATTTAATTTGGTTTGTTAAGCTTCCAATTATTGAACTGTTGCGATTTTGTTTCTGAATTGTGGACTTAAAGTTCGAGAAGTAAATATTTGAGACTGTATTGGAAATGCTCTGATTTGTTTGATAATTCTGTATGAAATGTGGATTCTCAACAAAAGTTGAACGCCGAACTTAGGTCTGAAGATTGTGAAATTTTGATTGTATTATGCTATGTGAATTCTCAACAAAAATTGACTTCTGGACTTAGGTCCGATGATTATGAAATTCTGACTGTGCTTTATAAATGATTGTGATATATGGTAAATTCTAAATTGTTGTATTTCATATAATGCATGCTCAGATAAAGGCGTTATGACTGGAGTAGCTAGTATTAAACGCTTGTACGTAGGGTTTTGCTCCATGATATATGATTTTGTACGTAGAGCTTTGCTCTGTTATATATGATTCTGCACATAGAGCTATGCTCCGTGATTTATTCTGACTAAGCCCAATGAGCCAATATTTGTATATGTGATAGGCACTCGATCACAACAATAATAACGAATGTAGAGTCTCATATGCATCTGTATTTGTTTATATATGTTCTGATTCACAATAATTAAATGGCGTGCCATGACAACGTGAGTATTTGGAATATACTTGTTCTACATAAATAATTGTGAAATATGTGATTTGTGTATATAAATCTAGTGAAATCATCAATGATGGTTCACTCATTGAGTTCGCAAAACTCATAAAAAATTGTAACGTGTCTTTTTAGGTTCAGAGGAGTTATCTAGTTAGACCAATTGGAGTTCAGCCACTACAAACGAGCATGAGTTAGGGGTCGGGATCAGTTTGTACCTGTATATGTCTTCAGTGATTGTATTTTTGTATTATATTCCGCAAGAATTGTATTAAGTGTACGTGATTGATTTGGTAATGAAATGACTTTATGATTTCAATGTTTTTGTTCTATAATAGGACCAAGTGATTACTGAAACTCTGACGTGTTCAATAATGTTTGTATCTTTTGTGATTGAAATTGTTATAAATACATTGGGCCGAAATTGATTATCGATTTTTCACATATGCATTTATTGTTTAGGTGGCTTTGCAATGGGATTCGACCGATTATTATTTTAGCATGCCACTAAATGTTTTTAAATGAAGTGGGCCCGATTTAATTAATGATTTCCGCATATGTGTACATTGTTTTAAAGAAACAAAAGTTTTGTAATAATTTTGACTAAATAACCGTTCTAGCATGCCACCCTTGGGGGACACGTACTCGGATATCACCTAGGATGTCAAGTACGTGTCCTGCGAGAGTGGGGTGCTACATTCAGGCATTAAGCAAATCCTTATTCTATTGAGGTGCTGTGACATAGAAAAAGCATTGGATAAAATAAGTGTTGAGAAAATGGGGCAAGATCTTATTTTGCTTATAGTAGAATAAATACGAAACTTTTTTATATAATTTCTTAAAGCTAATATCACTTAAATTCTAGAACATGATTAACATATAAATAAAACAACGCATGATTATAATTCATACCTTATTCCGAAGCTTGATTTATTTTCTTGTCATTTACTTTAAATCGTTTTTGAAATCAACCTATCTCAATTGCTTTAGTTAGACAAATGTTCAACCTCTAATGGTATATATAAAATGTGTTGAGAGAACTTTACAACTATTGTAGAGAGGATTAAAAAAGAAGTACTAGCTCTCTTGAAGCGTAAGCCTATTTATAATAGGTTTAAAATAGTTTAGTAATTTAATTGAAATTAAATTCTAACTTTAATTAAATTTTAAATAAAATTGCAAAAATTTTAATTAAACACCAATTATTTCCAAATAAGATCCTATATCTCTAGGGATGGCAATTACTTGGCCTTAGTTAACGAACCATGGGCCGAGCCACAGGCCAAGATTTCGTGGCTCGACTAGGTCACGGGACGGGCTCAGGCTAGTGCTGTTTAGATCTTGTGTTGGGTCTTGAATTTTTCTGATTTTCTAAATTTCTTAATTGGTTATTTATGTTTGTTTATTGGTTTAAATTTATTATTATTATTGTTATTGAGTTGGGCCATTAATTAGAATTTGATGGGAAGAATTAGAAATTGAAATTTGAATGAAGGTTAGGATTAAGTTAGAATTTAGTTAGATTAAGTAGTTAGTAGGCATGAGTTGAATGAAGGAAGGGTAAATTTGGAAAGGCTAAGTAAGTGAGGGGTATAATGGGAAGAGAAGGAGGAATAAAGAGGCAAAATTTAGAAGGAGAAGAGAAGTTGTCGTGGAAGCATAGAAAAGAAGAAGAGAAAAACGTGAGGGAGAGAGAGAGAAGAAGAAAAATAAAAAAGGCTGGGGAAAAAGAATGAAATTTTCGTGGAAAGAGGAAGAATCAAGGCTTTTAAGGTAAGTTTTCATCTTCTTCATGCTTTAGTTAAGGAAATGAGTTGTTGTGTTGTGATGAAGGAATCCTAGAGAGAGAAAGGGG
>JAOSBP010000008.1:11739811-11750056 GCA_027563825.1 Erythroxylum mucronatum | reverse complement strand
ATTTATTTTTAAGTTTTATTTAATTTATAATTATTATTAGTAATAAAATATTTATTATTATTTTAAAAACTTTGAGAGACGCGCAGGGGGGGTGTGAGGAGAAGTAGGAAGGAGGAAGGAAAATTTAGAAAATTTTGCAAAAAAGTCCCCTAATTTTTTAAAATTTTTTGTACCGGCCAGTATTTGATCTGTATTTTGAATACTGTCCGGTAGCGGCCGATACCGCTGAAATTGACCGGTAATAACCGATATTTTTCACTGATACCACCTATACTTGTACCGGTATTAATTTTCGGCCGGAACGGTATGGTACGAAATTCGTACCAATGTTCAGAAAAATATCTTACTAGACCAATAAAGACAGTCCAACTTATGCTATGGAATTATTGCTTTGATTGCGATCAACAGCTCATTATTCTATTCGACACAAATCAACACTCGCGTAGACTTAATTATTGAAGGATAAGAGTCATTGGTACCACCTGGCATTGGAATCTATTTTACTGTTAAAATTACTTGGGCATACGCAATAAGAGACTGATTAAATGCTTGCTGCTCTGTTTTCTTTCTGTACTGGGTCCATGCTCAATAACAGTGGCGTGCTAGAAGCATTGTGCATTATCTGGGGAAGCATATACTAACCAGAAATTGAGTTTTTCATGGTTTCTGTTGAACTTGATTTGCGGTCGAAGAGTTCTGAGTCATATTCTTTTACCGTTAATTATAAGGCTATATCTTTTATAATTTCAGTCCGACGAGCATTAGAAATTAACAAGTTAGCCACTGAACAAAATTAGAAAGGAAAAGTCTTGCATGCCCGTTGGGATTTGCACTAATCAGTTAGCCAGCTTGAGCCCAATATACGAGTCACTTCACCACACGTATTTGTACTTAATGATGTCTGTGCCGTAGTGTTTTCTTGCAAAGATGAGATCTTGACTTTGTCCTCTGAGAGATGAACGGAGTTCTACGCAGATCTAACATTTGAAGCCATTATTATCATATGGTTTTGTTTATTTACAGGGTAGGTAGATAGGGACACTATTTTTTTTTTTTACTTTTCTTGTTGTTCCATTGATAATGAAATTCATGAGGGACTTATGCCTCTTCCCACGCCTTTACAGTATGAAAGTAATGAATTATATGGATTACTTGCATGTCCAGCATCAAATTCCTACTAGTCCTGCAAGTGTCCTGTTATTTATGGTATCTATAAAAACATGAAAAGAAAACACCAAAGTCAAGTAAATTAGAAACTGCTCTTCACTGTTCACATGTGCATTAAATGCCATTCTGCAGATCTTCAAGGCAAGTATATCCCTACCCTTAAATTTCTCTTTAAACTGAGTGGAAAGAACATTTATTGGAGAAAGAGAAGGGACTAATTACTCATGGACTTCATGCCTTCATCCCATACATGACCTCTTACTTGGAAAAAAAAAAAAGATACTTGACGTATTCTGGTATGAAGTGTAAACTCATGAAGCATTTACAAGACTGGGACGTTGCAATGCTAAGTTAGAAATTCTTAATTGAACACTTAAAAAGCTTAAGGTGAGTTAGAGCCATCTTTCTTCATGTCAGTCCTAAATAACTTCAAGATTAGGGATTAGCTTTAGACTAATAACTTAGGATAGCTTCTATTTACTTTGAATTATTTGCACGTTATCATGAACACATTTTAAATTAATTGGTATACCCCTTAAGTCGTTATTAGGCGTTTAGAAAGCAATGCCAAGCATCCTGATTTAGTTGAGCATTAATATAATTGATTGTTATTTAGTTCAAATCAAAGAGATAGCCTGCCCGAGCAATTGCAGTACGCAAAGCTGCACGGGTTGTTGACTTTGTTTCTTGTTGCTGCCAACCTAGCATGCACAAAATTCACAAGAAAGCTAAAAGGTTAAATCACAGTCCACGCAATAAATGCTAATGCATGCCTTTTATTTACTTAGCTGCTTCGTCCTTCCATTAACCTTTCCCTTCTTAATTGCAACAGCAAATGGGAAGCAAAATTCTTATGGACATAAAAGCTCAACGCAAGTGCTGGTTCAGGTTTGCCAATTCAAGATCTTCTAAATCAAAAAACCGGTTGATGCAAAAAGGCAAGTTACCATTGATTCAAATAGGGTTAAAGATAAAGTTAGGTAGTGGTGATTCTCATAGTCATTATAGTCAATATCTCTTAAATTATTACTGCATAACACAAAGGTGATGATCATATACTTGATTTTGTTAGTAAATTAAACTTGTAAGTTCTGAAGGATGGATCTCTTGTTTCAATGTTTCAAAGTAAAAATAAAGCAACTCAAATTGTGGTTTTTAACCCTGTAATAATCAATATTGGAACTTTATTCTCTACACCAGAGAGGATCAATGTGAAATTTACACTTCTTGTGCAGTGGCACTAATGGAGTAAGAATCTCTGACTGGTATGGCCAACCTGAAATGAATAAATTCGAAGGCCTAGCTAGGAAAAAAAACACATACCACAATTAGAAGATTGTTTAAATCACCCTAAATTGGGGATCCCTTTAGGGAAAAAAACAAGTAGCATATAACCCCCACAAGAAATAATAAGGTTCCCACCTAGAAAAGATTATTTTCATCTATTGCAACATCTTTAGAATGGTCCTTCTTGAGTAATTCCATCATCAAGCAGCCACTTCTCAAGCAATGAAAGCGGCAGTTGAGCACTGCAATCAGGCTTGCTTTCATCTTGGAAAAGGCTACCATCAGGCGACATAGACTGAGACAAGTCTGAATTCGAAGAAGCAAAAGACTCGAAACCGAAAAGTGAGTTGAATGTATCTGATAAATTGATGCTACTGTTGTCAGCTTTGATTGGAGGACCTTCACTAGAGCCAGAATGAGCCCCTTGCATGTTAGCTAACGAATTCTGAGTAGTCGTTGAGCTTGTTTGGGACTTTTTCGACCCGTTTCTCATCCATCCTTTAAGCAATTTAGCAATGTTTTCAGTGCTTAATGCATAGGTTGATGTTGGAGTCTGCTTTGAATTATTTCCAACTGAAGGTTTCAACTCGGTTAACCAGTTTGGTTTTTCTGGGGACAAGGCCTCACATAGAGCTTGTCTAGCCATGTGAATATCAGTTTGTAGCGTTCTCTCCCACTGTCCTCTTGGGATGGATTGTTGAATAGTAGTCAATGATAATCCTTCCCTTGGATGATCTTCAAACCCTGTTTGAAGCTTTTTAAGCTTCTTCTTCAGATGGGTGTTCCAGTAGTTTTTTATGTCATTATCTGTTCTCTGAGGAAGATATGAAGCTATGGCAGCCCATCTGCATTACAATCGATGAATAACATTACTTTTACGTTCAGAAATTAAGCCATCCAAGTCACCAAAAAATATAAATGGCATTGGCACCATTTCAAATCACATCAAGTTCACAACAGAGATAAACAGTCACATAGTAATTTTCAAATTTGAGAAAGAGAAAACAGAGAACCTAAAAAAGGAAATAATGATTAATTATAAGATTTTACCTGTTGCCCAAAAGAGCTTGGAGGTGGACTATCATCTTCTCCTCTTGTTCAGTGAAATTACCACGTTTGATCCCAGGTTTCAGGTAGTTTGTCCATCGAAGCCTGCAACTCTTACTGCACCTGAGCAAACCTGAACAGCCATGGAAATGAATAAACTCACTGGAACCCATAACAGAATATATTTAAAAAAACAAAAACAGGTGCTTAATCGAAGTGATGATATTTGATCAACTACCTGTTTTTGTAGGCACAGCTCTCCAATTCCCAGGACCATGTTCTTGAATATATGTTACCAAAATGATATCTTCTTCTGGAGTCCACGGTCCTTTCTTCACACCTATCTTGTCACAGCAAGGTGGCCTGCCCATAATCACGCCTAGTTATTCTCTTTCTTTCTCTCTTTAAAGTCCGCCAAGCTTCATTCGAACCCCAGAAAAAAGATCGGGTTTTTCTTCTACCGTCGCACAATCTTCGTATTATTTCTTTTCCAAAGTTGGAACACAAGCATCTAAGGATCAGTTTCTTAGCTTGAAGCAAATTTATAGAAAAATGACTCCAAAGAGAGGGGGAGGGAGTGAGATGAAATAAGAGAAGCCAAAAGGGTACCACAAAAAAAAGAGTCAAAAGATGACAGCAAATGCATTTACTCAATCGACAAGCCAAAGTCAGCTGTGCCAATGATCCTTCTGCGCCTCACAAACCGCGTGGCATTCAATGTGGGTTTGCACTTTGCACCGGAAATGAAACCAAAAATGAACAGAAAACACAACACCCCATGTACGTATAATATGCTGTTGTCTTGCTAAACCCCATATCCCATGAGTTACCGAAGACATTTCTACTTGGTGAGTCTGTGACTCAAGACATTTCTGATAAGACTGAGCTTGAATTGAAAAAGGAAAAAATATATACATATTTGCTTTGGCTTTGACTTCACTATTATTTATGTGCGTTGACTTCGTAGAGCAATCAATGGCATAATTCATCACTGTATAGCATACTCAAGAGATAGGAGTATCAAGGAAAATAAAGTGGTCTAGTTGTAGGAAAACAATGCATCGGAAAAATCAAATCAAGTCATTAAATTTTCAGCTTTCGGCTACTTTATTCACGATTCAATTCTAAGCTAGCTATAGACAAATACCTGCGTTGAACGTTTATATTTATGTATGAATAAGTTTGAATTTTATGATTCACCGAGTCAAGCAGACTAAATCAGAAATTAATTGCTCATTAATTAATCCACCTAATTCATCAAGGTCAGCACGAATAGTTTTAATACATAACGGTGCTTTAGTCGCGTATTTCGGATTGAACATAAAAAGATAAGAAATAAAGAAATGTGAAAATACTTGATTTCAGTCTTCATAATTTTAAACAAGCTTTTTGAAGTTGAAACCAACGTAAATCTACCGCCGCCTTCACGGAAACTATTCTCCGAAATGCAGGTAAGATCTTTCTACAGTTTTCTCAAGGCATAAGCTCTCTTAATAAGTTAGACAATTCTTACACTTACGTTTGATATATGAACAACTGCAGGCAGTGGCA
The DNA here is from genome assembly GCA_027563825.1 of Erythroxylum mucronatum. Classification (NCBI taxonomy): domain Eukaryota; kingdom Viridiplantae; phylum Streptophyta; class Magnoliopsida; order Malpighiales; family Erythroxylaceae; genus Erythroxylum; species Erythroxylum mucronatum. The sequence continues at coordinate 11,745,004 of JAOSBP010000008.1, read as the reverse complement.
AAGCCACTTGTAATTTTTTTAAAAAAAGAAGATATATATGCATATGGGGGTTGTCCACCCTAAAAGAATATCGTTGACCATGGTGGATTGGATTAAAAAAAACTATATATATATACATTGCCCCCCTGAAATAAATTCCTAGCTTCGCTACTGACTGCAGGGGACCTTAACCTCTATATATAGCATCTATATCAGACTATTTCGTCACAAAATTGATTTGGGTCCGGCCTATATTGATTGAGATTTATTTTATATCCGGACTTCGACCCATTAATTTATATCATTTATTGAACTTTTTTATTATCTTTATCTAGATCAAATTATATAACTTAACGTTTTCAACAAAAAAAAATTTATATAACTTAACCCATAAATTATTAAAAAATCAAAAAATACAATTAATCTTTGTTCAACTTTATGAAAATGGTCAAAATGGTTCAATAATAGTCAGATAGTTATCCACTTATCCTGCGAAAAAGATGTCAGCAACTAGCATCAGACGGTTGACCTTTGCAATGCCAAATTTTTCTTCTTGAAAATAACCCGACATTAGTGCTGGGAAGACATTGGCGGCACTACTAGGAGGGAGTATCAATAAGATACCACTACCTTAATGACTACGTAGCGCAACAGAGGCTGAAGTTGATGGTTAAAGGCATATTAAGGTCATCTTACGTTGTCAGTGATATTTTATTTTTTTGCACTTGGATGTAAGGCCAGAAGAACAAATGCAATCTTAATTTGTGAATGGACTACTGATACTATTAATTTGATAACCTTCTTTTCTTCTATTATCATATGGTCCGTTGTTTATAAAGTTCTTTTTCCCTTTTATTCTTGTAAATATCCGAAATGTATGGTGATTGGTGAGGCCTAGACGAGTTTCTTTTTAAGTCATACTATTAGAAGAACGGCGGAGTGTGCTTAAGTTGGTCTAATGATTCTGGAGATGCAATTCTCATTTTTGACTTTTTCGATCCATTTCTTCTGGAACCTCTTGCCATTCGATCTGAAAACAGTAGCAGGCCCACGTAACAGAGTTCTTGCCATCTGTTTGTTGAGAAACTCTTGTAGCTGTCCCTGTTATTTTGATTTGTGTTTTTAGGTCCACGATCGAAATGTATAGGTTTTTTGCTTAAACAGTTGGCTTTTGCAGCTCACTGAGGTGCATTCTCTGTTCTATGCGTTTCTATTTTGACGTTTTTCTCTATTTTTCTAAAGTTTTCTTATATCACTGCAAGAAAAGAAAAGAAGCCCCTTTTGCGATATTTTAATTAAAACGTTGCAAAAGGTTTTAAAATATCGCAGAAGAATATTTGCGACGTTTTAAAAAATACCACAAAAAATGTTGCGGAATGTGGTGTAGACAAAAGGTATCCGCAACGTTTTATGAAAAACGTCGCAGAAAATGCTGACATTCCGCGATGTTTTGGAAAACATCATTAAAAGGTTAGACAAAAAACGTCTTGGATTTTCGAGTTTACTTGACATCGACATTTGTTTCTTAAACGTCGTGGATTGTAAGTAATTTATATTTTTTTCATTTTTAGAAAATAAATTTAATTATATAAAAATTCAATTTTAATAATTAATTTTTTATTTTTCCAAAAATAAATTTGATTTAATAATTTTTCAATTTTAATAATTAATTTTTATTTCCCATAAAATAAAATAAATTTTATAATTATTCAATTTTTATTGTTCTTCTTTCATTTATCTGAAAATAATTTTAATTTAATAATTATTCAATTTTAATAATTATTTTATCTTTTTTTCATTATTCCGAAAATAATTTTAATTTAATAATTTTCAAATTTAATAATTATTTTTTCTTTTATTTTGTTTCAATTTTCTGAAAATAATTGTAATTTAATTAATTTTCTAATTTAATAGTTATTTTTAAAATAACAAAAATTTTAAAATCTTATTTATTAAATAACTATTCAATATTATTTATGAATTTTATTTATTTAATAACTATTTAATAATTCATGTATAACAAGAATTTAATACGTGCAGACAATTTATTATTTAATTGTAATTCCAAACATGTCATAATACAATAATTAATATAAACAATACGTCATAAGTGTTTAATATATCATAATGAGTACATATCTAATCTAAACGAATATTATATGTAGAACATAGAAGATCTAAGATCTTTTTTTATTGTTCGACTTCAGTAGTTAATCAATCTTGCATTTTTCAACTTTTTTAGTCAATTCATGAACTTGAGACTGTAACTCCTGATTAACCTTCTTTGACTCCTCTAATTTGTCCTGAAGTCTCTTTCTGACCAAAGTCTTCCCTTGTAGTCGAGGCCCAATTCTCATGCCAACAACGTAATCTGATCTAGTGCCCAAGACTTTGTCGCACACCTCATCCATTGTCATTGGATGACCTTGTTCTATTGAATGTGTCAATTCATGATACATTAATTCTTGAAAAAGTAAGAATTAATTACATACACAATCTCATTGAAGAAATATTTGTAAATGAACTATGTACTCACCCATTTTTCTTTGCATTCGGCAGTTGTCCATTGACCTTTACTTTCATCATAATGAGTGTGATATCATAGCTTCATCCAGTCACATTTTTCTCCATCTTTGTCACTTTGTTGTATAGAAATATATTACTAGTAAAATTTATTATAAATTTTGAAATGTCAATCAAAGTAAACAAATAATTAAAAAGATAATAACTTACAATCTCATGTCGTATCGCTACAAAGGCCTTGGAGCCGGAGTTTGGTCAACATTTGACTTGACTCCTAGCTGTTGATCGTAAACGAAAGTGCACGTTTCTATCGTCAAGTAGAAAAAATATCGATCCCACGGAGACCAAATTAGTTAAAAAGTAATACTCATAAAAACTTCTAATTTAAGCTAATAACATAAAAATTAAAGAAAAGATTGATTGATTGTGGATTAAAAAAATGAAATAAAAACGAGAATTAAAGCAAGATAAAAATATAAGAAATATCAATAGAATGAAAATCTAGGAATTTAACTTCCCCTTTGATTTTACCTCGGTGTCAAAATTTTCTCGGTTTAACTCACATACCGGGTTTGATAACCTAAGATTCAGAATTAACTACTAAGCCCTCCCGGATCATTAGTAATCCTAATCATTGAACCAATTTCCTATATTTCTATGGTAAATTGTGATAATTCGATGATTGCTTTATCGAATCAATCTTAATGTGGTTACTTAGGGTGGATAGGTATCTCCCGATCCTAGACACAAATCACTACGAATGTGATCCTAAGCTATTGCAATCTTCTTCCAAATCTATTGCTCCCTATTACATTACACAAAGATTAAGAAAATCAATTTCATAGGTGATCAAATTATGAAAAGCATTAAGAACAAATTTCAATAATCAAACCTTTAAGTAAAAACAGGCATAGGAGATTAAACGTAGAAAATACCAATTAACCGAGATTATATCAAGGGTTCCATTAAAATCCTAGAATGAAAGGATTAGTTACTCATAAAAATAGTAGCAGCAATGAAAATAATAAAAGCAAGCATTATAATTATAAAATAAGTATAAGGAATGGAAGAACAAATGGTATGTTGCTTTTCAATTTTTGCCTCCAGCTCTCTTGCTTCATGTTCAATGTGCGTGTCCTCCTTGTAACGCTGGTAGCTCCTTGTCTTGGTAATTTGCTTGTAATGTAAGTGGCTGATGTCCTCTTCAATGGAACCCCCCTTCTCTTCTTTGACGTGAGTGGAGTGTTGGTTTTATGAAGAGTGAGATACACGTTGTTGAGAGCTTTTTATTGATTGAGTTGGAGAGTTCTCCATGAAGAGAGAGTGTGGGTGGGACTTTTTAGCTTGGTGGAGCCCTCTTTTTCCTCTAACGTGAATGCTCCTCCTTTTCTTTAAAATCCACCAGCTGAAATCGTTCCTACTCCAAGCCCCCTCCTTTTGTTGCTCATTTTAATATTGCATGATTTCCTCATTGATTTATTTGCTGCGCCGTCCAGCTGTAGTTGATTTTGTCTTCATGCCTTAAGCTCTCCACAATTGATTGTCTTTCCACATGTTGCCTTCCTCTTGGCTGTTGCTTGGCTCATTTTTGTGTTATTCTACTCATTCACGCCCAGCTGTTGTGTGCTCATGTGCTGCCTCTCTTCAGCTGTCATTTCTCTGCCCATTTTCTGTCTTGTCTTCATTCTATGCCTGCTTGCTTTTTGCTTCAAGTCTCCCACTAGCTAATTCTTCCCTCACTGTAGCTGATTCACGCCCACGCAGCTCAAGCCTCCAGCTGTCGCTTCCTCTTATTCGTTTCCAATTGATTTAATTGCGTTGATTTTTAATTGTTGCTCCATCATTTACGCTCTTCAGCTGTGTTAGCTAGCGTGGATGGTCTCTCTTGCTTGCTTTTCGTCCATTGATTCATTCTCTAATGACTCCACCTATTGTGTATTGCCTCTCTAATCAATTAATTTGTTTGCAGCCTCCTTTTGATTTATTGCGTCTGTGCTCTTGTTTTCCTCACGCGTGCGTTTTCTGTGCAGTCATCTTGGACCATTTCATTTGTCTCCTGCTTATTTGTTGCTTGCTGATGTTGTGCGCCGCCTTCTCTGCTGATTTCCCAATTAAAATGCAACTCTTCTTTGTCTTTAAATTTCTGTCTTTTAATTTTTCTCCTTTTCTTTTGTATTTTGATTTTTGCCTTGGACTGTTGTAGTTCTTTTCAATTAAAATCAAGCGCATTTCCTATAAATTAAACATGAAGAATTATAAATGCGAATTCAGACGAACCAAGCAATTTTAGCAAGAATATATATATATATAACTCAATAATTAATCCAGAAATTAAGGGAAAATATCATTAATTCTAATGATAAAAATGCAACAAATAAATACCCCCAAACTCAACCTTTTGCTTGTCCCTAAGAAAAATTAAGAAAAATTGTTCAAAATAGATTAAGGAGCACTCAACAATTGAAATTTTCAGAATTGCAATAACCAATTAAAATTTACCTTTAGCCATTTATCAAACCATACCCACCTTCATAGTGCACGGGTACCAATACTCGCTCAAACACATACTCCTTGATTCAAGTCTAATTAGAAACCAACCAACTCACAAGAGTATAGAAAAGCCAAATAAACTCAAAGGCAATTTACAACCCAAGAGACTCTAAAGGTATTATCAAATTAACCAATCCCATA
>JAOSBP010000008.1:11692878-11705059 GCA_027563825.1 Erythroxylum mucronatum | reverse complement strand
GAATAAGGTTTAACCGATGTTAGTTGAGGAGTTTCCGTGGTGATAACCCTATCGGTAATGTGTTTAAATCGTTTGGTCTTTGGTATTCGTGTAAGAGGATTGGGCTCCGGATCGGGGTCTAACAGTCATTATAAAAAAGAGTAATAGAATGATAAGCATTACACTCCATATATGTGTGTACAATTTTAGGATCTACGAGACTTATACAAAGAATAAATTTAGTAGCATACTTGACTTGATTCAAGTAATATCTGAACTAGTAGGATGAGACTTCAAGACCAAGAAGAAACTAAAAAGTCTCTTATCTTTCATGTCAAATTGATGATGGAGAGTTTTAAGATCAACAATTCCTTAAAAATTATCATCATTAATAATTATGTCATCAACATATAAAAGAAGTAGAGACAGTGTTATGATCGTAAGTACTGAATTTAAAGCCAAGTTGAGAGACAGTGTTATCGAATTTAGAAAACTAAGCTTATGGTGCTCACATAGGACTACAAAAAGCCTTTCGTAGGCACTAAACATTATTACTTTATTAGGTAGACAATTACAGTTAGGAGATAGTTTCATATACACTTTTTCAAATAAATCTCCAGTAAGAATTGCATTATTAATAACCATTTAAACCGACTTCCATTAAGCTGCACTGGAAATAAGACTCCAAACATAAGTAAGACAAGTTATTATAGAAAAAAGTTTGTTTATAATTAATGCAATGTTTTTGTGTAAAGCCTTGCGAAAAGTTAGACTTTATATTGTTTGATATAACTATATGCACAAGTATTTATTATGACATGACCGAAACAATTACTAAAAAATAAGGCTTTCAATTTAGAACTGAGAAGATGACCCAAACAAGCATGCCCAATGTAAAAAATAAGGAAGCAACGATATTATTAAAAGGAAGAAGAATATAGATAAGATCAAACATGCAAGCAATTTTAGGTCCAACCTAATGATCTCCCCCACATGTTAATTCTTCATGAAATAATCATGATTCAAAAATGAACATTAACAAAAAAAAATACATAGTTGTCCAATAGATAAAAGATTTAAGCTAACTTTGGGAACATAAAAATCTTAAAACAAAAATTTAATGTGTTGATTATTCTAATGTTTTGAATAATTATAATTAAGTTATCTGCATTATATAAAATAAGTGCAATAATTGGATTTTTTGGATATGAAGACTGAAGAATAAAAAAATCATATGATTGCAATAGGTAGAGTCACAGGACCATGAGGAAGAGTTACATAATGTAACATATAAAAGTTACAAGGTAGATTTACTAGTATATATCTAGTTACAATTATGGGAGAAGATCATGAGTAAATTTTATAGAAAAACTGAAAGAAGTGCTCTCAGAAGACTCCTTATTAGTAACACAAACAACAAAGGCACCTTTATGACCAAGTGATCGTGAGTTTAAATCCTACCATCCACTATTATTCAGCACAAGGTAGAGTGAGTCTGTGCAAATTTCAAGCCCAAAGAGCTTTCACTTGAGGGGGTGTGTTAGTGAATATATAAAATCAATTAAGTTGGCCTCACACAAAAGCTTAAGTTATTGTGGTGAAATGGTCACTTAACAACTTATAGCCATAATTTTCATAGTAATTAAATAATTGTTTTAATAGACGAATTCATAGTAGACATTGATAATGTTTGATCTCTATAAGCAATTTAAGAAGTATCCTCAGGACACAATTCCTTGGTTATAGTGTCAAGTTTATGCAAAGAGCTTCAATGAAATAAAAAACTTTGAACAGACTCGAAACTCATCTCTAAGGGTCATAAGCAAATGTCAAATACATTGTCGATCACCAAAATCAACATAGACTTTAGTAGTTTTAACATTAGGCCATGTTTTGACCACAAATAGCTAATTGATCTAACGAAACTTGTAGCTCAGGGATATATATACATGAATAGTCTATCCTGATTGTTGTTGTATATGATGAAGCTGAAGATAGAACTAAAATTCATAAATATAATCAAAGATTGAATATTTGGATTCTAAAGGAATCTCATACGGTGTGAAACCAGTGAAAGTCTAATTTAATAACGTTACCACATATGTTACGAATCTAAGTCAAGACGTGATGATTCTCACCATCCCATTTCCCTATTGTTTAATGAACTTTTCTTCGTATTTATTATCTTTGTTAGTGAATTTTAAAACTTCAACGGCCACAATATGCCATTAAATTATATATTTTGAGAAGTTACACATCTCTTGAGCCTCTAAGTCATAATTTGATCTATCAAATTCAAAATAATATTAATTAGCCTAAAAATATGTAGAATCCGTGACAAGAATAAGATAAGAAAACTAAGAAAATAGAGATGAGAATGGGAAAAAACTAGTAATAGTTAATGGAGGAAACTTTAGGAAGGGGACAACATATTTGGATTCGGACAAGAAGAAACTTTAAGAATCAGTCTTAAATATATATATTATAATATAGATATAGGTTAAACCGATGAGATCCGTGTTTGAATCGTTAAATTAGGTTGGCCCAGACGCATGAACAAGTAAACCAGACTAGCTAACATGGCGTGCTAAGATGAAGAGACTTAATTAGAACTTGTAGACTGACACATGCAACAGTGACTGTGTCGACTGATTATTGGTACACGTATCCGGTGATTATTATGACACATCTTCACTTTATAGAGACACGCGTCATTATTATGACATGTTTAACTGTCCAATTTAAGGACGTGACATTATTAATGGGACAACGTGTGGCTGTATCGAGAACATGTTAGTGATGATGCCATCGGTGTGCAGAGCATATGGATTTGTGTAGAAATTGTTTTAGCGATATTTCCTTTTTTTCAATCTCTTGAGTCTTGACACAGTGAGATCAATAATCTAAAATATTTTCATACTACGACGGCGGCTAATCGATAGACGCCTCTTCGTTCAGTTGGCGTCGGTTTGGCAAATATCATAAAAAAAAGTCTGTAATATATTTGATTATTTATCTTAATTTTGGTATTTTTAATTCGTTCATCTTAATTCCTGTGTTTTTTATTCTCATTCAAGATATCTCAATTATGTATTTTCGGACAAATTTACCCTTAGAATCAAGAGATTAAAAAAAACATATTTCAATAATCTAAGGGTAAATTTGTTCGAAAATACTTAATTGGGGTATCTTGAATAAGAATAAAAAACCAGGGCTAAAGTAAACGAATTAAAAACACAAAGATTAAGATAAATAATTAAGTATATCACAAGGACTGTTTTATGTAATTTGCCCGTAAATTTGGTTTGTTCTTTTGGAGTATTCATTGTATTGGTTTTCCAAAGTCAATGGAGCAGAACAAGATAGCTTCGTATTCTATAGAAGTGCTGAATAGAATGACCACGTCAATTTGACTAGCAAAGGAAAGGAGAATAGATCGACGGGGTCAATTTGACTAGGAATAATTTTAAGAAAGAAAGGAAAGGAGATTAACGCTAAGTCTAACTATCTGAGTTGGTGAATTCAAGTAGGAAAAACTTTAACGTAGGATTGGGAAACTTCGATTAGTTCATTCAAGTCTAGCCGGCCAGTAGGAATATAAATTCCACGTCTTAAGATTGACAGGCCTAAACTTGAATATAAATGTGATCGAGTATAAATAAAGTAGACCGAAATCAAGTTGGTTTAAATTTTGAGTATATAATTTAAAGTCCGCTTATTAGTTTTAATTTAGGCTTTTTCAATCCAAATTTAACATTTATTATTAAATTCAATCAAACCGATTTTTTTTCACTACTTTTATGTAATATGAATTTAGCTTTGAAATTTTCATGTGATCAAATTAGTTAAATATGACTTTTCAAACATTTTTAGTAATTAGATCTTAATTTAAACATAATATTTTAATTAAAATCTACAAATTTTTGCAGTTATGTTATTTTTAATATCATAGTACCAATTTTGTATGATTATAATAAAATAATAAAAATATTTTAATTCATAATATTAACTCTTATTTTTATAATAATATGTGATGCGTAATTAACATAGAAATATATAATTCTTAAAAAATAAAATTAACATTATTTAGGCTAATATTTAAGAAAATATTCGGTTTGAGAATTTTGAATGGAGATTTTAGAAGTTAAAAAAAAGCTCTATTTGGGTATGGATAATAAAGTGAGAACGAAATTTAACAAAAAAAAATAAAGTGAGAACGATGCTATACAATGGTATATGAGTTAAGAAAATCACGACAGGATCAAAGTAATCTCAATTACAAAATCTTTTCATATTTTGATTTCTTGAAATCCAATTTCTTTTAATTCTATAAAAGGATTAACACATAAATAATAATAAAGTGTAAATCTTAATTCATTCCTTATTTCGAAATTGGTCCATCTTAAGCATCAGAGTCACACAAGTGTCCAACTTTTAATAATATTCGTAAAACTAGTTGAAAAAATTCTGTAACTCTTATAGAGAGAGTTAAATAAGGACTGCTAACTCTATTAAAGCTTAAGCCTATTTATAATAAATTTAGACATTTTACTAATTTAATTGAAATTAAATTATAAGTTCAATTAAACTAAATACCAATTATGCCTAAATAAGATCCAATATCTCATATTGATTCTTATTTATTAAATATATCATATTTAATCATCATATTTCTTAAACTTTACAATTAAGTCTAACTTGATTAAAATATTTTTGCTTTCTTTAACCTGTTTTTTCATATGAGATCCATTACGTTTTCAAGTATGTTGATAATAGATACAAATTATAACCGTAAATCATATTTAAGATTAGATAAATTAAACATTTTTAATTTACCTTGAATTCTCTAATTAAACAATTTGTATCCATAAACTAAGATTGACATCTATCAACATATCATGACTACCCACATATTTAGGAATGTTAAAGTGGTTTCCGTGCATGACTTTTATGGTATAATTCAATTCTTTTATCGTACAATATTCCGATTAGACATAGAGTATGAAATTAGTGTCTATTTTATTTTAAGTCTAATCATATTAGTTTTTCACCTTTAATTATTGATTCAATTAATGATATTTGTAAATTTTTTACAAAACATCATTCCATATTAGCCAAGGATTTCTTGAATCAATAGTAATTGAGAACAACAAAACATTTTTCCTAATTACTTTAAGATAATGAATCATATCTTGATCGCTCAACTATCTCCATATAGTTCATGTTACATCTAATGACTACCGAATAAGCTATCTATGATTAGAATAGGTCATTAGTTGTATCAAAACATAGTAATTCTTGTATAAGATAACTTTGGAGATCTCAAATTAAAGAGTGAATTATACAATCATCATAATGAGAATTTCCATATACATACAAATAATGTTCAAAATGGATTTCTCATATTGGGTCAGTTTAATGAACTTGTTCTCTAACAACTACTCACTTATTTGTTTAAGTATCTCCATATTTTAGCCTATGAGATCGAATACTTAATAAGGAAAAACATAATTTGTGTTATTCTTTTTACGTTCTATTAATATTCAGTCTTAATAGAACAATGACCAGAAATAATTTCGGGATAATACATAAATGCAATGTGAATCTCATAATTATAATCTCATCATAATTTCATTTGCAGTGTATAATTATCTATAGAATTCATCAAATATATCTAAATATGTACAAGATAAAGAATTTTTTAAATTATTTTGTCATTAAACTACAACTAACCGATTGACTACAGGGCATAAACCAATAATCTCCCATTTGCACTAAGTCAATCATTTAAATATCATATATCATATCACCGTATGCCGACCATGTTACTGTTGGGATAATGTCTTGATGAGAGAATTATACAAGATTCTCTATAGTGAATACTTTCTTAAATCTTACAACTTTCTTCTTAATTATCATCATAATTAAGAACAACTGCCTAAATACATCCTTAGAACTTTGATGAGACCTTAGCTCTTTTTATATGCTCAATGGATTTAATGTTTCACAATACATTACTGTCTTGAACAATGCAAATAACTATATCAAGTTCACAAAAGAACTTATTGATCCAATCATTTCCTCTAAATGAAAAATGCATTATGACTTAATTAACAACCATTGCTATATGGGAACTTTTCAATCTTTAAACAATATTGTTCTAAGTAAAATATACCTTAATCAGGATTTACTTCTAAAGTAAATATCCTTATCACCTTCAAACTCAAATATCAACTCATATATAGAATAATCGATATCTTTAATACTTTATAAGTATCAAATACTTCAAATATTAAACATTTTTGGTACATTATCTATATATTTGGACTTAGAACAAGTAAACAACTTACAGAACTAAGTTGTTACCTTTTCATATCCAAAAGAGTTGTTCTTGGACAATTATATTTTTAACAATTTAAAATTAGAATTGTTGTTCTCTATGAGCAATATGTCTTACCCACTAAAGAGGACAACAATACACCCACTAACGTTCTTGCAGATAAGATAAATTCACAATCATTTCCAAAACAAACTCTTTGAATTCATTATGAAAGTGAATCTTTCAATGTCCCGTAGCCTTTCAATTATACATCAAATGTATCAACAAAGGCATTAGTTCCAATTGGATGTATTGTCATGAGATTTGAAAATTTGAAAATTTTATCTTACTCCCACTACTTATCTTGAGAACCATTCTTCTATAAGTATTCATTGATACAATCAATTTGTTTAATAGGTTTGTAAGATTATATCCAATCTTTTGGATATCTTAAAACCTTTTATTACCTAATTTAGTTCTAAACTTCATGGATAATGTATGATTCAACCAAGTATCACATCCTTCAACATTAACTTTGAGTCTTTCAAAGACTTAGCCTTTCATATCTACTATGAAATCTTGCTAATTTATTAACTAAAACTATTGAAGGTACATCAATGTACCAGGCATAACTATAGAAGAAATAATATTGCACCATATAATAACTCATATTATATATTCCTCTATACATAAATTCACACTCTTATGGAATTTTATTATAAAGGTTTTTACCAGAGAATCTCATTTCCTTCAGATAACCGAAAATTTAAAATTCACCAAATCGATTTCATCGAAGTGCTTAAAAATTTTCAATTCTTAATTTCTACTTAGATTTAAACAATTTGAACTGTTCAAAATTTTAAATCATTATTTCATTTAATGCACATGACTATATCACACAAAGTCATTAGTAATTTAATAAAATATAATTATCATCCTTTTATGAATTGTTATTCCATCCAATACTTCATATGTATAAATTTAATAATTCAATAACATCATTATCAGTTCACCAAAAGTTGATTTGGTTATTCTTCAACTTAGCAAGTTTTACACGATTCATAATCAGCATGATACATATATCCTTATATGTAACTTTATGACTCTCATTATGTTGATTTAACCAACATGGTATAACATGATAAGTCTTAGTTATCCAACTTTGTATTCTTTCCACTTTTGTTAAGCATAAGTCTCTTTTGATCCTACACATACAAAATATTTGTATAAAATTGGATCAACTACTTTTTCTCAACAATTTTTTTTTATCATGCATTGAACATTATAATAATGTTAAATCTAAATTCAGTATCATATATTCATAAGCATGAATTAGAAATATATATGATCTTTATCATATCGAATATAGGCAAGAAAAGTCATGCAATTATTTTATTTTAATGATAACTATTATTGGCAAATGCATTTAATTGTAGTCCACAATTATGCTTTTAGTAAGCTAAATTAAATGAAACAATTTCATCATAGTATTATACCTTTAAGCTCTACTTCATGCAACCTCTTGCATCTTACTATCATAATGTTGGCATACATCTTACATGTTAACACCAAAGTTCATGAGACATTATTTAACTCAAAATATCAATATATTTTATCATCTATATGATTTTGACGTGTCTCAAAAAGTTTGTCACAGAATCCTTGATAGGGATTATAACAAAATTATATAATGGGCCTATAATTTTTCTAATTATATAATGGACATACAAGTTTTCTAACTTTGAGAACTCTTTTCAAACATATCCTATGTTTAAAAAATTTGGTTCAATAACTTAGTATCATCTATACTAAATAAGGTAAATTTCAATCAGAACAAAATACAAATGTAAGGATAGCAAGTAATTGATTATATGTCATGACTATAAAATGAAATTAGGGCTTTAATCATATATTTGGTTACTCTCATTATTTTATTTAAAGTAATAGTCCCCACTACTATTCTGAAAGATTATTCTAATCTTTATAGTAAGCTAGGATCTCATTCAAATTTACTTGATTATAAGTTTGCTCAATAAACCATCTAAACTTAAATTAGGTAGATGACAATTTTATCAGTTACATCTAATGTGACTCCCATATCCATTAGGTGATAATTGATAAAATATATCTTATATGTTATTCTCAACCCTGCCTCTAAATTTGTATGATCATGAGTTTACTCATTTAAATCACACAAATTTAGTTAAGTAGAACCCATTTTTATAAGACTAAACATATTCGGGTTTAAATGACCTTGAGTTTGATCAACAAGCCTAACAATAAATAAAACTATGATTTATTCTTATAACAATATAAGGCAACAATCATGTTCAGAACATGTGTTTAATATTTTTAATAAGGGATTTCATTTTGTTCGTCTTATCAAACAAAAAACTACAGGTAAATTATTATACATATAAAACATACAATTTAACATGTATAATATATCAAAAATATATTCAAACATGCAATTTATGCATTCATAATCAAATTATATGCATAAAAATATCAAGCTTCATTTGGCTGTAGTTATTGATCTTCATAATTTAAAATAATATTTCCAACTCCTTGAAAAATAAATTAGATTTAAACTCATTAATTTTTAAATAAACCAAGTTTCCATTCTAAATAGAAAATTAATTTGATTCGAAAATAATTTTTAAATCTAATTGGAAACTATTTTCAATTATCTTGACTCTTTTAGTAAAATTCAATTGAAAATAATTTTCAATAAATTATGATTTTTACTTATTATGATTTAGAAAAACTCTTTTTTCAAAATTATATAAATAAAACATTATAATTCAATTAGAAAACTATTTCTAATCTAATTGGAAAATACTTTTCCTTAATTAGAATTTTTTCTATCAAAAGAAAACTACTTTCAAAATTAAATAAAAAACTTTTTAAATTTAATTAATAAAGTCATTTATATTAATTATTTGGAGATCAATTTCTTAATTAATTAGAAAATATTTCTTTAATAAATTAGAAAATTATTTCAAAAATATTAAAGAGAACACATTTTTTTCATTAATAAATGAAAACACATTTCAAAATAAATCAAGAAACTTATTAGTCATAAATAAACTTCTAATAAATTGAACAATAATTCTCTAAAAAAATAAAATCTTAAATTTAATTTATCTCAATCAAATCAAAATAAATAAATTTAATTAAAGGGTACTTAATTATTTAAGAAAATATTTTTCTTAATTTTAAGGAATGTAGTTAATTAATTTCAATCTAATTTAAACTACTTAATTTTAATTGTAGAAACTACTTTCCTAAAATTTCAATTTAAAACTATTTTTTTACTAGTTAAGGGTAAGACTACATATTATTGGACCTCCTCAAATCTCGCATGTCAGCGGGATTTCTATTGACTGTTATTGTTGTTATTGTTATAATCAAATAAAGAAAATAATTACTTTAATTTCAGAATTGATTTTAAAATTAATTGTGGTTTAGATTTTAAAACAATTTTAAAATTATATTTGGAATATGTCACGGAATACTCTAGTCCAAACCAATGATTGAATTACTTTAATTCAATGGCCAAACAAGTCTTATTCACTAACTAGAATATATATATTCTTGTATCCGAACAAGCTGTATTCCAACTTAGAATACATTATCCTAGTTTTCAATGCCAAACATTCCCTATCCTAACCCTACAATAGGTTGTCCATGTATCCTAACAGACCTTTCTTCAAGTGTAGAAGTCCTAATTTTATAAGATGACAAAACCCTAGTTTATCTAACATGTAGCCACCGCCATTAGTCTTCTCCAAGACTGTTGCCGACTAGTCTAGCAGTTACGTCTCCAGCCACCGCACATCTGCTTTGCCAATGAAGTTTCTAGTCATCGTACATCTGCTCTGCTAGCGTAGTTTCCAGCCACAACAGTCAAGTCTGCACACGTCACAGTTGCTTTAACCAGTCGACGCCTGCTTCGTTGAGTTTGGACGTTAAAAAGCCTGCAGACTTCCAACAGCGCCGGTGCCACTCCTTCAAGGGCGGATCCTCCTGCCATAGGCGTGGCACGCCACGATTCAGCGCTTTCAGCTGCTCAACGAGTTCTTCCAGATCTCCCATGCTTCTTGGACCCTTCTTGGATGACTCGGCTCGATGCGATAAGTCTCAGTCCTTCAATGCAAGAACGACAGAGTGGCCAGGGCGGGAAGTAGATCTTTTGTACGTTGCCAAGTCTGTCTCGGGGAATAACATTCCATGTTGAAAGAGAGATAGGGGGTGTTATACAATTAGGCCGCAAACGGCCCGAGACAGACTTTGTCTTAGCGCGTCTCAGTGATATCATGACAAAGACTGTAGCAGGTGACCTCGCAAGTATACTCAGAGAAATGAGCATTCATCTTACGGACTATTTGATAAATGTGTATCGATGTAGGCAAGGTAAACAAGCAAGAAAAGAAACTCTTCAGAAGGACACAAGACAAAGAAGGGAGGGGGGAAAAAAGGAAGAAAGAAGGAAATGAGATGAGATGAGACAAGACTTATCGCTTGAAATGCAGGGCGATATGCGCCGTGCCGTCCACAGAAGACATTGATAAATTGGCAGCCCCCTGCTAGATGGTAGATGATGGATGAGAGAACACGAAGATGGAAATGGCTACCAAAGAGTACTCGCTACTAGAACTCGAAGCAGGAGCCCGCGCGGTCATTGCCGACCTCCAAAAGCTTGAGCAATACAAGAAGATCAGAATTACCATCTCCGGCGACATCGCGTTCAAGCGATATGCGCCCATGCAGATTAAAGAACGCAGAGCGGATCAGCTCCAAACACAGGTAGGTCCACCTCTAAGAGGACTTGGGGGAAAAAACTGTTCAGTCCGGCACGCTGACTTCTCCAACTAAACCAGACCATCGATGTATTGATAGAGGTCGAGGAACCGCAAGCGGTCAAGGACGCGCTCGTTGCCCTCAGGTTGTCAGACACCACCTCGTCTCTGCCTCGAGGGACGGCCGACTGCATCAAGTACCGCACGCAACACGGCATCCAGGTCAACTTCTTACCTTTTCGCGAGGTGAGTCCGAGTAGGCCTGCAAGCAGTGTTCGCGCGCTTGTGTACCCATGATAACAACAGCAAACAACTGACTCTCAAGCCACGCACAGCAGTGCCCATATATACCGTCAGCCGCGGCGGCACTGAAGGATATATGCCTGTCTGCCGCCGACGGTCTCCCATGCATCGATGCGATGGATCTCCTAGTGTTCAAGATCGCCCACTGCGGGCTCCGGCACGTCCGAGAGAGACAGAATGAGGCGCAGGAGGCTGCTATGCTTCTCTGGAGCGTCAGGCACTGGAACAGGCCTCCACCGGCCCAGTTGGACCAGCAGGTACAAGCTGCGATCCGCAACGGACTGCCAGATGTCTTTCAGGCGCTGTGCTTGGGTCCCCAAATGAGACGCTTTTGGATCGATGAGCTCGGCGTCAGCTTGCCGCCGGTCGGCGTCCAGTCGTCGTGCCACCACACGCCCGAGGTCAGCGGCTGCGACGGGTCGGCGTCGCGTGCCCAGTCGAACACCTGCGCCAGCAGCGCGCGGACCAGCGGCTCCTTGCCTTCCTGGCCCTTATACTGGTCGGCGCCGTTGTCGGGCTCGTTCCACAGGTCCCAGCCGAGGATGCGGTTGTCGTCCTTGAAGGCGCCGATCACGCCCTGCACATAGCCCTTGTACTTCGGCCAGCCGGCACGATCGCGCAGGCCTGGAAGGCCGGGCGACTGCACCCAGCCCGAATTGTGGACGCCGGGGATCGGCGGATGCTGCGGGCCGAGCACCGGGTTCGGATCCCAGCAGCTGTCGAACAGCACGAACAGCGGCTTGATGTTGTGGCGCTGCGCGATGGTGAGGAACTCGCC
>JAOSBP010000008.1:11674026-11692778 GCA_027563825.1 Erythroxylum mucronatum | reverse complement strand
TGTTTCAAGTTCAGGTTTAAACCTAAACCTATAAATCAGGTTCGGTTCGGTTAACTGCTATAGGTTCGGTTAACCTAGAGCCGCAAGTTAGAAACATGAGCTTGAACCACGAACCTGATTTTCAGGTTCGGTTAACCTTATTTACATGTTCGGTTCATGCGATTCAGATCCGGTTCACAGGTTCGCAGGTTTTCTTGAACACCGCTATTTGATACCACTGTTAGTAATATTTTAATTTCTCGAAAAGTAAGATCACTTCAATTCTATAAAATGATTAACACATAAATAATAATAAAGTGTGGATATTAATTCGTACTATATTCCGAAGCTTAATCTTTTTCTTGTTGCATCCCTTAAATCATACACAAGTGTCTGGCCTATAACAATATCCACATAACAAGTTGAGATAACTTTATAACTCCTACAGAGAGGATTAAGTAAGAAGTGCTAACTCTATTAGAGCTTAAGCGTATTTGTAATAAGTTTTAGATATTTTAGTAATTTAATTGAAATTAAATTCTAATTTCAATTATAGTTTAATTAAAATTACAAATAATTCTAATTAAATACCAATTATGCCCAAATAAGATTTAATATCTCATATTGATTATTATTTATTAAATATCTCATATTTAATCATAAAGTTTCTCAAACTTTATATTTAAGTCCAACTTGATTAAAATATCTTTACTCTCTTCAACTTCTTCTTTATGTGAGATCCATTTGGTTTTCAAATATGTTGGCAATTGATACAAATTATATTCCTACATTATATTTAAGATTAGATAAATTAAACTTCTTTAATTTATCTTTAATTCTTTGATTAAATAATCTATATTCATAGATCAAGATTGACGTCTAGCAATGCATCATTACCACCTAAATATTTAGGAATGTCAAAATAGTTTTGACTAACCATTTTGTACATGATTTTTTCGTATAATTCAATTCTATTATTATATAATGTTCCGATTAGACATAGAGCATGAAATTAATATCTAATCTATTTGAGTCTAATCATATTAGTTCTCCATTATTAGCTACTTATTCAATTAATGATATTTGTAAGCTATTTACAAAACGTCATTTCATCTTAGCCAAGAATTTCCCGAATCAATACTAATCGAGAACAACAGAACATTCTTCCTAAATACTTTAAGGTGATGTATCCTCTCTTGATCACTCAATTACTTCCATATAGTTCATGGAATATTCAATGACTACTGAATGGGCTATCCATGATTAGAATAGGTCATAAGTAGTATTAAAATGTAACAATCCTTATATAAAATAACTTTGAAGATCTCAAGTCAAAGGATCATTTATGCAATCATCATAATGAGAATTTCCGTATACATGCAAGTGATGTTCCAAATAAATTTCTCATATTAATCAGTTTAGTGAATTTGTTCTCTAATAGTACCTACACATTTGTTTAAGTATCTCCATACTTTAGCATATGAGATTAACTACTTTCTTCATAAGGAAAAACATAACGTGTGCTAGTCTTTTTTGTGTTTTATTAATGTTCAGTCTTAATAGAACAATGACCAAGAACAATTTAGAGATAACACATAAATGCAATATAAATCTCATAATTATAATCTAATCATAATTCATTTGCAATTTCTAATTATCCTATAGACTTTATCATATACATCTAAATATGTACACTACAAGAAAATTAGGAATTAGTAATGGAAAATTATCGATAGAAACAAAACCGTTACAAATTACCAACGGAAAACCAATTTTTGTTGGTAACATTATCGAGAAAATTTTCGTTTAGCGACGATAGTAAAATCTGTCAGTAAATATGGAGGAAAATTATCTCGGCAAAATTTCCAACGGACTTTAGTAACGATATAAAGTTCTTGTCAATAAAGAAGGTGAGAATTGTTGGAAGAATAAAAAAGTTTTGAGTTTACCGACAAAAATAAAATTTCAAGGTAAACGTCGTTGTTTACTTCAACTTCAGTGTTTCTTGTACATTTATCCCACCTGAAAGACCCTTCCCCCTGCGTCTTCTTCTTCAGCCCTGAGTCTTCTTCTTCAGCCCTGCGTCTCTCCCTTGCATTTTTCCTCTCTCTGGTTTCTCTATCATGGACTCCTTTTCTACTCGTCAACGTTTGTCTTCTCCGGCTACTGTCATTATGTCCTTCGGCGAAGGTATTCTTACAGCCTTGCACCTCTATTATTTCGTGTGATGTTGGATGAAAGTTTGGGTATTTAATAACTTACGTTTATTTAGGTATTATGTGATAAGAAAACAATTTTAAGTTATAAATGTTAGTGATGGAAGGGAGAAGACGTGATTTTAGTTGTGATGTTGGATGAATTTCTAATGCTTGTAAGGTGTTTGATGAAATGCCTGTTATGTTGATGTTTATTGTATGGAAGTGATCTGCATAATTTAAATTGATAAAAATCTATTCCTTTAAATGATAAGAGTGTTATAACTTTGATACAAGACTCTATAATGAAAAAAAAAATCATTCCTACATTGAAAAAAAGAATTTTCATCTTAATGATTTATAAATTTCTTTATATTGTGTAAAATATATTTTAATCTCTTTCATACTCTCTTGACCTTTATAGAACCTTTTAAAGTCTCTTAAATACCTGGTTGATATATGTAGTATAAAGGATTAAGCAATAAGGTGGAAAGATGACATTGAACTCGAAATAATGGTGAAGTTAGAATAAGAACAAACTATATCCAATGAAATGGAGAGTGATTATGAATAGAGAATAGGGCATATAAAATGGTAGATGGAGATGATACACATATAGTACACTTAGGGAGGGAGATCACATACAATTATAAGGTATGACAGTTGTATGGGTACCCATACACCTATGCCATTAATATCATTTTCAAGGTCAAGAAACAACCAAAAGATAATACCCTTAGCAAATCACAAAAGAGAAAGGTTCATAAAGGTTTATAAGAACCTATTAGCTAATTAAGAGATCAAAATTTTGGCCACCATATAATTATGAAGAGATTCAACCACTTAAAGAAAGGATAGTACTTGATAGGATAAGGAAAAATAAGAGAAAAAATGATAACAAAGAAGTGAAAAAAAATCGCTTTAACTTTTATGGAAAATGATAACAAAAAAGTGAAAAAAATCGCTTTAACTTTTATGGAAAGAAAATAAAGACATGACAGGTGAAGCTATAAAAAGAAAGACAATACTTTACCTCTTATGAACTAAGTTGGAGATGAGGTTAGAATATAAAAAAATGTATTAAGTTTTTTCCTGTATATCTATTAATGCTATTTTATGAATATAATAGAACAATACACCAATATAACGTACTTTATAGCCTCAAATTTTAGTATTCAATTAAATTTTAGTATGTCTCTCTCCATTTCATTGGACATAGTTTGTTCTTGTTCTAAAAGAAAAGGAACTATAAAGCTCTAATCTAAGAAGGAACGTTTGGGGATTGATTGTAGGATAGGGAAGGTGTTAGGCACCTAATCATGCTCATCTAAATAATTACCTAGGGTTATGACAAATTTTACAGATTTAGGGAAAGATTGAAAGAAGAAAGGTAAGATTGGTAGGATGAAAATGTAAGACAATTTGCTATACCTTTAATAACTTAAATTATGTAATTTAATTTGTTGTTACATAATTGATTAATTATTGATGAAAGATTAGTTTTATAAAGGTTTAAAGAGTATTTAAATTATTAGGGTTACTTTTGATTATTATAATTGATAATACTTTTTTGATAATTATATATATTTAAAATTTTGATATATAAATAATAAAGAGAATTCGCATACTTTTTTCAATTGAATAATTTACCCTTCTTTTTATATTGTTTTAAGTCAAATTCTCTTAACGATAGTTATATCGATTATCAAAATAAAAATTATAATTAGAATATTCTATAATATTTTGTATGATTTTACGGATAGTGTAAACCAAGTAAGCCGGGATTGGTTTGGTCTAGCAATATTTTTAACATTCCTCCTACTAAAAGTCCACATATTTCTATTTCAAAATAAACAATATTATTTTCTAATTTGCTTGCTTTAATATATTAAAAATATAACAAAACTATTGAACAAGTGTATTATATTAAATACGAAATATTCTTTTCGTAAGAGCATCGCTTATCCTTCTTTTGTGTAGTTTGGAGTTGTTCGTCCATCCAGGTAAGTGGTTTAACTCATGTCTACCATATGTATTGCTTTAAAAATATGATTCTTATGCATTTGGGTTTTATGTGAATGTAAAGGAGGACTTGATTTTATGTTGTTTATAATATTCTTATAATTATTGATGAGTTTTTGTGTTCTTCTTTAATAGTCTAAGTATTTACTATATGTGGAATGAGTTTGAGATCTTATAGATGATTTAAGTCATAACTAAGTTCCTATAACGGTATATAGGCTGGAAATCCATGATATAGCTCTCGTGAAGCTTATTGGTGAAAAATTCCACTAACCTAGGAGTCATAGCAAGAACTTGCTTTCTTGATTTACAGATGTAAACAACGCCATGTACCATAATATTGAAATCAATTGTCAGTTATTAATTCAAACATAAATACTTCAACTTCAACGTGATTAATGCAAACTTAGCAGTAACACAAGAAATTCATAGGTTTAATAAACAAGACAGTTTTTTGCAACAAACCCCTAGGACAGTATATAGACTAGAAACCTGTGATATAGCTCCCGTGAGGCTTATCGGTGCAAAATTCCACGAGCCTAGGAGTCACAGTAAGAACTTTCTTTCTTGATTCATATGTGTAAACAATGCCACGTACCATGGTATTGAAATCAATTGTAGGTGATTAATTCAAACATAAATACTTCAACTTCAATGTGATTAATTCAAACTTATTATTAATACAAGAAATTCATAGGTTTAATAGACAAGACAGTTCTTTACATATTAAACCCCTAGGACGTTATATAGGCTAGAAACCTGTGATGTAGCTCCCGTGAGGCTTATCAGTGAAAAATTCCACGAGCCTAGGAGTCACAGCAAGAACTTGCTTTCTTGATTCACAGGTGTAAACAATGCCACATGCCATAGTATTGAAATCAATTGTAGATGATTAATTCAAACATAAATACTTCAACTTCAATGTGATTTATTAGTATTAACACAAGAAATTCATATGCTTAATAAACAAGACAATTCTTTACATAATAAACCCCTAGGACAGTAATAGAATATTATATTCAATAAATCAATTATTAAATCAACAATATATTGTTATATATTGAATTGAAGTTGTTAAATTTATGAAATATTCAATAAAATATGAATTTCAGGTTAAAATATGCCACCAAAGAGAAAATAGGATATGAAGCGACCAAGGTTCATACCACGATTTGGAGCCAGTTACCATCTAGGTGAAGCATTATAT
Source organism: Erythroxylum mucronatum (assembly GCA_027563825.1). Taxonomy (NCBI): domain Eukaryota; kingdom Viridiplantae; phylum Streptophyta; class Magnoliopsida; order Malpighiales; family Erythroxylaceae; genus Erythroxylum; species Erythroxylum mucronatum. Next base: position 11,687,375 of record JAOSBP010000008.1, on the reverse strand, counting down.
TATACAGCTGCAACCGAATCAGATATTGTACCTCCAGCTACTACACTTACAGATGAGGCATCACCTTTCGTACCTATTCCATACCACGATTTGGAGCCAGTTACTGTCTAGGTGAAGCATCACTTTCTGCGGTTGCAACTGAATTAGATGTTGTACCTCCAACTGCTACACTTGCAAATGAGGCATCACTTTTTGTACCTGCTAGTACACCATCCACCATCCACCACCCTTATACTGACAGAGATACCAAGGGCAATCAATGTGGATGAAGGAGACGGCAACTTGGAGTTGAGGGAGTTGATAGAAGAACTGACATCACAATTGTCAACAATCTGTAAATGAAAATATATGAAACACCATATGTTTATAATTAAGTTATAGGTTTAAATTTAAAAATGATATAAAATTAATTGTTTTAATATTAAGTTGATTCCGCCTGGATCATGCTCAAGAAATATGACATCCAAATTTAAAGAGAAGATTGATCTTGAAGGTTATATTTGGAAGAATACCTCTAAAGCAACAAAGGTTTTTTATTATCAGGAGTTTGAGATACAAAAAAATATTTTTTAATTAATTCTATACATTAATTAGATAAATATTGTAGATTATAAGTACTTACTGTATGTTTTTTTCTTTTTTCAGAAAGAATTTTTTTAGGATTCTAAATTTGATGCGGTCATTTATAAAGTTTAGGAGAGACGAGCACGCACATGTTATCGAGACTTTGTTGGTGCGATACATAAGGCTGGTGAATGACTACCTTATATTTCTGAACAAATATGGATTTGTTGGCAGCAGTATTAGACATTACCTGAGATAATGTCTATTTCAGAGCGTAATTCTACTAATAGACGTGGAGGACTGGGGGGAGAAAGTCTTCCTGTATATGCTGGAGGATCTATTACCTACCACGAGCATGCAGAGAGACTTGTAAGTATCTACACTTTACACTCATATTCTCATTTTTTTACTTTGATGTATTTCAATTTAATTTGATGTGTAAATTTTGGAATGAAAATATGTGTATTATGGAGAATGATAATGTTATAAATGTCTAGTGTCATATATGGTTGTTAAATTATTTGTCAATAAATTATAACTAACAGATTGATTGAAGGGCATAAATCAACAATATGACATTAAAATTTGGCTAAAAGATAAGTGAGATACAATTCATTACGAAGCTGTTTTCTTAACATTTTTTAGTAATTTTTATAAAACATTTTATTATCTTTGTATTTAAAAGAAATATTGTTGTCTTGAGGATACTTTATTTATGAATTTTAATTGCTCAAGTGACTAAAAAAACTTGAATTTTACACTAAATGAGTATCGTGAACTTACAAATTTTCAAATCAAAGCACCTTGAGTGTATGGATTTTAGGTTTTTAAAAATTGTATATTTATAATATAATCGTAACGTAATGCTTTATTTATGAGAAAGGGATTGCAAAATATTTTGAAATAGTTTAATTTGTTCAGAATTAAAGGAATTTTCAAATAATAAAACAATTAAATCTTAAATATACAAATTAAAATAACATTACTTTAAATTGAGAGAGTTTGAGCTAATTAAATTGAACTTGGTTTGAAGTTCGATTAACCTAAATTTAATTTATTAATTTTGAATCGGTTTTTAAATATAAGTTAGTTTTATAGTGTAAAAAAGATCAACAAAATGTCTAATAAAAGTTTCCTCTATTTATGAGAGACAAAGCTCTAAATTTGCAAGTCTTGAAGACGCCCATCCTCTTCCTGAAGCACCCGATCAACATCAATTCGTTTCCAAAACTAGAATTGAATTTTCTAGCGTGGAAATAAGCATGGTCCAAGTTTTATAAGTTTGAAGAATTCTTTTTCTAATTTCATTATTTATATTTTGTCTTGACTTGAAAAATAAGAGAAAATACACATTGATCTTATGGTGATATCTTGAACGTAAACGATAAGTGATGCCCGAGGAATTGTTAAAGCCAACCTTGTACATATCTTGGTGCCATTTTCATATTTCTCCATTCTCGGTTTGGACTTGGACAGTAGACCCATGTCTTCAACCTATTTTGGAGGTGAATTATTCTGAATGGACACATATGACCTACCATAAACGCAAAATGGTCTCATGAGGATAGGTCCACTCAATTATAAGTACTTGAGATTAGGATCAAATGAATATGATGAAGATTCCTCACAATGTATGGCTAAAGAAGTAGCAGATTAAATCTCATAATTAAAAAATCTTGGCCGTATAATGACACAAGTGTAGTGCATCATGCCTTGCTAATGCTCCCTCCTAGCTTAGTTTGAACTCTGACAACAATTTAGTAAAACAAAGGCTCCCATTATACGAGCAACGCGGCAAGATTTAATATTTTATCATTCTTTATGTGGGCATGGCGTGTGCTGTGTTGGACTCGCATTGTGAAGCGGCCTACGTCATACAAAGCGTCCCCAGCGTGATTGCTGGAGTCATCAAACACAAACATAGGTTGTACGTACAATTTCAAAAAAAAAAAAAACGAACAAAAAGCTCCTTTTTGTTTATCGTCCATGGAAGAAATATAGAAGTTGAGTAGATCATCATTCTCTCTCGTATTTGCACCAGCCTTTTCTTCTCCCTATCCAAACAGGTTTTGTGCAATTTACATTGTAAGTCTGGTAAGAAAAGATTTAGTTCTTGGCGGTTCAACGGGCTGTAGATAGAGCAAGTGGTGTGCTGTGAATTCTTCTGCATCTCAATCCCTTTCTTACCAATAATATAAAAGGGCACCTTGCGAAGTGACTAGATCCGAAGATATTGTACCTATCAAGACAAAAGGGAAAGCACCTAAGTATTGTATAGATCTCAGTTTCTTTTTGTTAATAACACCAGTAATTTAGATTTGGTGGAAACTTTCTATTAAGTTAGATTGGAAGCTTCCCAGCTATTTGAACCGTAAAACTTGGCATTTATCCATATCAATCGAATCTCGTCTCAAACACGAGGTTTGTACGCGTAATTCCCTACCGACCTGAATAAGGCCGTGGAACTCGTCCTTGTAAGTTGGTGCCTTTTCCCACTTCACAAAAAAACATTTCTCTAGTTGGAAAATTCTCCGCAACTACTCTTCTCAACCCCACCAAGTCTCAAATGCCTCAAAATCAAAGGCGTAAACTTTCAATTTGGCCCATTTTGTACTCTTCATCTCTCTCTTTGCGTACGTCGTCGACTTTACATACAAAATAGACGACAAAGCAGACCCTTCAACTGAAGGAAATCCTCTTCCATAATCGAAATCTAATAACGGTCCTCAGAATCCCAAGGCTTTAAGCAATCAGAGATCAGCTCTTAAAAACCCTCCAAGTCGCTCACACGTTCTTTTCTCTCCCTAGCTCTTGCCTAACTATCCCCCTCGAAAACTATCCCCTATTAGGTCAGATTTCAACTTCCGTCACTGCATTTCATTCTCATGCAAATTTTGTGCTCTTCACATTGTTCTCTTACTTTTCTGTTGGTGAAAAGTCCATTCTTTTTTCAAAGTTTTCAACGCAGATATCACAGTCTCAAAGACTTGCTCTGTTTCTTGCTCTGTTTTTTTGCTTCAAAATGAAATAACTCAACAGATTGATCGGTTAAATGGATGGGTTCCTGCAAGAAATACCCATTTCAGATTGGTGAATATGGGTTCTGTCAATAGGTTTCTCTATCAAAAACTGATCTTTCTTGCTGCTTGTTTCTGGGTCTCTGTGTTCACTCTGTTCCGGACTCTGTTTAGACTTTGCAAAAGAACTATCTTCAGGTAATGAATGTTACTGAAACCTTGTCTCACCATATTTTCATGTGTTATTCGTTTTGGTAATTTAATTTCACAATTGTACAGAATTAAGTGGAAGACTGGTTCTCAAGCAGACAATTCGAATTTCACTCCAAATTCTACAGGGAAAAAGGCTGAGCATCTGATACCTGAAATCGATGTTACGAACGATACTGAAGAAAGTGGATATGTTGAAGAGAGTGATTCACCAAAATTCACTTTCAAGTTTCAGCATCAAACATATAAAGAGGAATATGAGCCTGTTTGTTCAAATAGCACGACCTCCACAAGCACCAATAAGTATGAGTTTTCATCCGCGAAGAATTTGAATCAATACATGGAGAAGCCTGAGGCTCTGAACCTCACTGTCAAAGAGCTTTACACTGATTCTGGTGGTGGTTCAATTGGTCCAATTAGTTATGTCAGTAAAGGGCTATTGTCAAATGAGGAGCTCGTTCATGAGATATCACAACATGGTTTTGTAGATATTGTAAGTGAAAAAGAACAAATACAGGAGTTTGGGTTAGACACTTCCATTAAAGAGTCGATTTCTGGGAAGGGAAAAGCAGTGGAGGTTAATAGAAAAGTATTGGGTAATGAAGATGATTTGAAAAATAAAGTTCCATCTGTTTCCAGGGAGGAGTTCGTGGCTGTGGATTCAGATTCGGATTCTGATTCTGATTCTGATTCAATTACTTCAAGCCATGAGGTTTTTAGTCGCTTTGTGGCATCAAGCAGTGATCGGTTCTTGTTGGAGAAAGATGTTGATGATGGCTTTGATCGTAACAGTTTGAGTGTAGTGAAAAAGGAGCTAGACTTAGATGAGGAAGATTTGGAATTAGATGTAAATCTTCAGAATTTGAGTTCAGTTTATGGTCATGATGACTTTAATGAGGAAGATAGTGAAGTACTGGAAGAGCTAAGAGAAGTAGAAGAGCCTGATACGCAGCAGAACTTAGGCAACGAAGACCTCAAGAGTTTGTCCGAGAATGACTTACACGACGGAAGCTATAGAAAAGAAGAGCTTTGCTGTAGAAAGAATGGTTTAGGTGATCCTGAGAAGTCCAATGAACAGAATTCATCAGGATGGGATTCTGATGATTCAAATAAATTTGATACTTTGTGGGAGCATCAAGATTTCATTGAACAGCTGCAAATGGAGCTGAGAAAGGCCAGAGCCACAGGTCTTCCGACCATCTCAGAAGAAGACGAGTCTCCTAAAATAATGGAAGATTTCAAGCCATGGAAAATTGATGAGAAGTTTCAACAAGGAGATGCAATGGGTGAGCTGCACAAGTTCTACAAGAGTTACAGAGAGCGGATGCGAAAATTTGATATCCTGAATTTCCAAAAGATGTATGCCATGGGTTAGTTTCTTGCATTCACATTTCCATTATTTTGCTTGAAAATTTTCTGTGTGTTCTCAGGTCCTATGGTGATGACAATTTCATTCAATTTTTTATTGTGGATAGGAGGTTATCTGTGTAATTATGACGAGACGAGATGATCCTACTGATCAATACCTTTCAATCGAAGGACACAACCTACCTTTTGTAGTCTTTTAGAAGTTAAGGGCATGGACCCACTCAATCTGTTTTGCAAAATACACAGAAATATGAAACTGCGAGTAATAGGCAATCATAACTTTTAACGTGTTCTCTTTTTATTTTATCCACTAACACACATGCAATCATGCGTACATGAAAAAGGCATCTTCTTTGCCTGTATAATATAACAGGTTTTAGTAACACTCTTTTTCATTTTGAAGTGTCACCTGATGTGTATGCTTTTTTTTCCCTGTAAAGCTAAGTAGTCAGGTCACATGATGGTAGCCATAATTGTTTGAATGTGGAACAAAGCCTATTTTCCTGAATGCGTGAATCCAAATTTTATGGTTAGTTGAAGGTGCATATCACTAATCTTTAATGCCATCCAACAATCTTTCAAGTTTCAACTTAGCTATATGATTAATTCCAATGACCCAAGTTACCTTTTTTCTTTTTCTAAAATATCTCTTACGTGAACAAAATTCTTCGTCACAGCAGAGCCAAATTAGGAAAAGTTATCCCTAGTTGATTGTTATAACTTTTCAAGTATGATTACCGATAGCTGGCCAATTGAGTCTTCGTTAGATCACTAAAGTTGCTTGGATTTTAAGTTTCATTCAATTACTTTATTATCCACTTTTCATGGAAATCTGTAGGCTTTCTCCAATCAAAGGACATATTTCAGTCAATTTCAGGCCGAAAAGCTTCAGTTCGAGGATTCTCCCTTCTTTCTCAGAAATTTCTGCTGAGCAAACGTAGAAAGTCTGATCCTGACTTGATGATGAACTTCATTAGAGAACTGCATGGTGACTTGGAGACTGTCTACGTTGGGCAAATGTGCCTCTCATGGGAAATCCTTCATTGGCAGTATGAGAAGGCAATAGAGCTATGGGACTCTGACCACCATAGCCTGCGCCAATACAATGAAGTTGCTGGTGAATTTCAGCAGTTTCAAGTGCTGTTACAAAGATTTGTAGAGAACGAATCTTTTGAAGGTCCAAGAGTAGAAAATTACACTAGGAAGAGGTGTAGCATGCGTAATTTATTACAGGTTCCAGTAATTAAAGGTACAACCATACCATTGAATCAATGTTCATTTCTTGATGGGTGTGACTAACAATTGCTAAATTGTTCTGCAGAAGACAATGCAAAGGGTAAAAAGGCAAGAAGAAAAGGCAAGGAAGATGATGTGATTACAAGCGATATGTTAGTAGAAATCTTGGAAGAATCCATACGAATTTTCTGGCAGTTTGTTCGAGCCGACAAAGATGCACATGAAGTGATTCAAAAGGGCCGAAAAGGAACTCGAATAGAACCTCAAGACCCATCTCAGCTACAGCTCTTGGCAGAGGTTGAAGCAAGCCTGCTAAAGGTAAGCTTAAAATTTTCACCATCTGATGAAATACCATCCTTGATTAAACTCGGCTTCTTTATGAAGTGCAGAAGGAGAAGAAGCTCAAGGAAATGTTGAGGAGTGGAAACTGCATATTGAGGAAGCTTAGAAAGCAGCAAGAAGACAGTTCAGATCACGTTCTTTGCTTCTTCTCACAGGTGGATATGAAGTTGGTCTCAAGGGTTCTGAGCATGTCCAAAGTAACAATGGAGCAGCTAATTTGGTGTCACAATAAGTTGAGCAAAATCAATTTTGTTAGTCGGAAGATACATGTAGAACCATCTTTGCTGCTTTTTCCTTGCTGATGGTAGTCATTAGCTTTCTGTACATTACATCCTCCAACCATTAATAGATAAAATAGCTTTCTGGAATAACTTACCCTTCCAATTTATCTTCAATACCTGGAAAAAGCCTGAGGGCTGTACCAATTTTTTAGTTACAAGCAGGTATTTAATCTCTTTTTTCCAATGTATAAAGATGAAGTTGAAATCTCTAAATTTGAATAAATTGTCAAAGTTGCACATGAAGAATTCGTTTGCCCGTGGAATGGAATGGATACTTTCGAAATAACATAAAGCAAATTCATATGTTTAAATCAGAATAAAAATTGGGAATGTACTTGTGAACTCCTAAAAGGTTAATATAAAATGATAACAGGTGCACACAAGATTGACTGACCATCGAAGCCCAGTTCTGCAATCACAACCGTTGATCAAATAACTCATAATAGCAGCCGTCAGATGTAGGGCTTCATCCACCAAAAAACCTAATTATAACTCGCCCGCTTCGTAGTTTGACTCCCTCCGCCCAAGTTGTCTCTCTTGAGCCTCCCCACCGCAAAAAAATGGTTCAGCGACTGACCTACCGTAAACGGCATAGCTATGCCACCAAATCTAACCAGCATCGCGTCGTCAAAACCCCTGGTATTATCGTGTTTTGGCTGATTTGCATTTTTTTTTGCTTTCGTTTCTGGGTTTTCAGAGTGGAAATTTTGATGGGCGTGTTTTGTTTTTGTTTTCGTGGCTGAAGGTGGGAAGTTGGTGTATCAGACCACGAAGAAAAGGGCAAGTGGGCCTAAGTGTCCCGTTACTGGCAAGAGGATTCAAGGGGTATGTGGTATAATGCCTGAAGGGTTTACGTTTTGAGATGTTTTACTTGGTTTCGATTGTTGCTCTGTTTTTGTGGTTTTTTGTTCTTTGGTTGAGACGAAGATGCCATAAAATTTAGCTTTAATGTCTTTATTGTGCATTTGAGATGGAAAAGATTGATACTTTTTTCACTTGGCTATTCAGAATTTGGTTACTTTGAAATGTTAAAGTTTGCATTGTTTTTACTTGTTTCGTGTCATTGAGGCACTGGATATTTTGAGTATGTTTCAAAATGCTGCGTTACTATGGAGGCTTTCGGGGTGATGATTTGTGTGTGGCGTTATATTTTCTTCTGACCTGAGGATTAACCTTTGTTTCTTATCTAAGGGAGTTGTGTGGTTCACTTGTTTGTGAGTGATCCTAGAAAATTTTACACCTTAGGTCTTTTATGACTGAGGAATAACTTAGTGGTTAATGCCCATCAATTTTCCTATCAAAAGAGGTCTTTAGGATCATATTGGTGGCTATCTGCAAAAAATCAACTTAGTCATAGTTGAGCATGATTTGAAAAAAAGATCGGGAGGTAAGAGTGTGAGTCACAACGTTGAGTTTTTGGGTTAACTTTACATAATTTTGCAACTGAGGGTTGTTTTAATTCCTGCTATCAAAAAAATTGTGAGAGGAATGCCTTAGAAATTGACAACTTAGGCAAGTCAATACTAGTCTTCTTTCCTGTCCCAGTAGCTGCGTTACTTTTTCCATGTAAGGCAAGTAGAATTACATAGCGTGTTTATTCTGCAAAGTTTCATCTTCTTTACTTTAGACCAGTTACTTTAGTACTGTCGATCTTGTAGTATCTTGCCAATTTCTATTTGAACTACTTGATACCCCCTTTCTCTAAGTTGTTTCTTTTTAAGCCACATATTTGATGAAGTCTGCTTCAATGATGTTGATTTGATGGATTACAGATACCTCACCTGAGACCTGCTGAATACAAAAGGTCCAGACTATCCAGGAATCGTAGGACTGTAAATCGTGCCTATGGTGGGGTATTGTCTGGAGGTGCTGTTAGGGAGAGGTAGGTTGTCCTGATTAATTGCTTGGTTCAAAATTACTCCTGTTTCTGTTGGAAGCCCTGTAATTGAATTAATCTCTGTTTCATGGTCTGCATAGGATTATTCGAGCTTTCTTGGTGGAGGAACAAAAAATCGTTAAGAAGGTCTTGAAGATTCAGAAGGCAAAGGAAAAGCAAGCCAGCAAGAGCTAAATTGAGAATCTGATTGATTTGAATCCACTAAACTACTAGACATATTTGAGACAAATTTTGTTGACAACGAAAGATGGAATAGAACCTTAATATTTTCAGTTGTAGTTGATTGGCTGGGTACTTCTTTGACGAGATACCCTCACCAGCCGCTTTTTGTGATAGTTTGTGCTCTTCAGCTTGGTAGCATTGCCTCGTGGAATATCTAAGGATCAGTACTGGTTTTGGTAGCCTCGGCTGATATTCTTGTTTATTGAAAATGAGTTGAGACGTCTCTGTTGTTTCATCACGAAGAATTTGCATCTTTTCCAGTTAAAAGTAAGGAAATATGACGTTCTGAACACTAATGATTTTGCCCCTTTATCCGTGAACTTTATTTCTTGACTTGTTCTTTTGGCTCATTGATTGAAAATTTTAATCTTCATGCCTAATGATTAGCAACGCGAAATATAGTTTTCTTATTCATGGAGCTTTTTGTGCTTTTTCGGCACAAAGAAAAGAAATGGAGATCCTTCTGTCAGATCAGACACTTTTAAAAGCATCTTTAACATGGTTTGAAAGCAAAATTTTGTTTTTAAGGTTGATATTTAAATTTAAGTTCGGAATAAGTTTTTAATGTTCTTGATGTTTTACAGAACATGTCATTTGTTCTTTAAATTGATGAAATTTTAAATTTGTGTCACATTTAGGTGACAATTTTTTAAGTTAAAAGGTTCATATTCCAATTATCTGAAGCCTCAAATCATCCTTAAAATAACTATTGAAATTTGATAAATATTTAAAGAGCATCATCTTGTAAAATTTGTGTCATTCTTTCTGCCTCTTGCTTGCCACGACAATGAACTTTTCTTTTCTTTTTTCGTAAAAAAGAGTTTAGTATTGTTGAGGTCGTAATGTTGTATAATGTATTAATAGTAATTTAATAGAAGGAGATAATCAACAAGAACGTGTTAGAATGGATAAAGTAGGAATTTTTGTTACAAAAAAAGTTCGATTTGTTAGGCTGCTTTTGTAATAACCAACAAGGATGGCTATTATAAATAGGAATATTAATAGATGCATAATTGATTATATTTATATTTCATATTTGATATATTTTTACTTGATATTTTATATTTTTATCTTATATTTGATACTTAATTCACTCCGAGAGTGTTTACAAAGTATAATTGCCTTCACGACCTTAAAGGAGAAGAATTTGGAAGAAACACAAAATAAACTAAATATTCGAATCATAGAAGGGAAGTACGGCCGTGCATTAGCGTGTGTACTTCTTTCAAGCTGTGTAGATTTACGAATTCCAAAGATTTTGATTATGCACTGTTTAATGCACGGTCGTGCATAAGCCCGTGCATCTCCCAAAATCTTAGAATTCGCTATAAAAAGACATGTTTGGAGGCAAAAGGGGCAAAAGGGGGAGAAAACATTGGGAGGTGATTCTAGACTTACAGATCGTTCTCAAGGAGCGATTTTAATCCAAAAAAGTGGAAAACACGAAGAAATCATCAAAATATCCATTAGAATACAAGATCAAACCTCTACCTTGTAAGAACATTTGATATAATTGAAAGGGAAATTTATAATTTTGAATCTTCTATTTTCTATTCATTTTTCTTTCAGTTTATGTTTGATTTCATATTCTATCATGTGTAACTAAACGTCTTGTTAGTGTTTGGACTAGATGAACCCTATGTCTATACTTTAACACTGATTTGATTCTTTTATTAATGCAATTAGTTTAATTGATATATTGTGATCCGGTTACATTTTTTTATTTATGCTCTAATAGATTTGAAATATTATATCATAATATAATTTCATACATAAAGATTGAGAAATCTTGTTTATGAATAAATCTACTATAATTGGAAGGAGTTGATTTCAACCCTAAAGATAGGATGGAATAAATCTTCCAAATTAGGGTCAAATTTAATAGAGAGATTTACAAATCGGTAAAGCAATCCTATAAACTTTAACCTCAGTAATTCAGTTGAAAATACTAGGATTAGTTGTTAGTAGAATTAAGGTCAGCTATTAGTATACCATAGGAATCTCTACGATCCAATAAATCAATAAAACAATAGCACAATGAAAAATTAATCTACTATGGGTTTTAAGGGATTCGAAACCTAGATACTAGTTTTATGATATCGATAGTTTACTAAGTATTTCCTTAATTTTTTGATTCAATTTGCTGCCATTTATCTTACTTGCTTTAGTTTTTTTCTTTTAAATTAAAAATCAAAACCAATTCCATATACTAGATAATAGGATAATGGTAATTACTAGTACTTATAGTCCTTGTGGGTAGAGATGTCAATAGGTCGGGCCGGGTTGGGTGGCCCGTGGCTCAGTCCAACCTTATATATATATATTTTTTAAATTAAGAAACAACGTTATTTTTGACTTTTCGGTCGGGCTGACCTGAGCTTGGCCTATGGCCTAGTCAACTTGGGCCAAAATTGGGTCAAGCCAGGCCAAAATTGACATTCATATTCATGAGATCAACCTGTACTTCTCGGTACTAGCTATAGCTACGTTGTGCACTTGTGATTATTTCATAATTGACTAACTCAGACAAAATCAATCAAGTTTTTGACACTATTGTCGGGGACTTTGATATTAGGAACACCTGAATGCTATTATACTAGTCATTATTTTCTGTATACTATTTTATTCTATTTTTAATGTATTGTATTGTATTGTATTTGTGGGTTATTAACTTAATTATCTTTTGAATTTCTTTACTTGATCTTGAGTTTGTGGTTTATTGTAGAATTTACAATTCATTGTCATAGCCACAACTCACAATGGAAGGATTGAGCAAACAATAGTTTTATGGAAGCCAGGATATGTCTTTGTAATACAAAACTCGCTATATAGGAGAGAGAGGTGCGCTCAAATGTTTTCAGAGGCTCAATTGATGTCTATGTCATGTTGTGACATTTGTAGGACTACTTACTACAATCATGAATGTCAAGCACCAACTTATATATGGGAGCAATCGAACATGTATGATCAACTTCAAGGTGTACTATACAGGAACAACTACAATTCAGAGTGTAGTAACTCTTACGCTTATAGATAGAACTATTGCGCTCCATTTGAATATTTACAATCCTAAGCAACTCCAATTAACAAGCCAACTTTGGAAGATATAATAGTTGATTTGATTCAAGAATCAATCATAAAGCATTAGGAAATAGAGGATCATATACAAAATTTGGCGAATTAGATGGATCAGCTGGCAGAGATAATATCTGATTAAATGCAAGGGAGTTTGCCCAGTTCTATTGAAACTGATGCTGAAGAATATAGAACATCAATCACCTTTAGGAATGGAAACGAGCTTCCAGAAGGAGAGAAAGCAAAAGAAGTAGAAGTGGAAGAGGAAGAGGAAGAGGAAGAGGAAACAAGTATTATAGATAAATTAATAAAAATCCTTGCTAAAATTAAAGCTAACCGAATTAAATTCGAGAGTGAAGACAAGACAAGGGTTGGTCTCATGAATAGATTGACAAAGAGCTTCTTAAAGAAGATGAAGAAGCCTTCATCCAAGAAGAAGAAGTAGAGAAGTGGCAGGAGATAATTGAAGAAGATAAGTCAGAAACCTCTGCCTAGAAAGAAGAAGAAGAGTGGACAGAGATGGTTGAAGAAGAACTAGCAAAGGAACCAAATAAGGAAACTACTGCTGAAGCATTGGTAGTGACCTTAAGTACGGAGGGTTCCCATTTCCTTGAAGACAAATTGTTCAAATCAACTGAAGATTTAGAGATTTTTGTTATTCCCTCTTTCATTAACAATTTGTCATTAAAAAGGGCATTAATGCTTACAATTGGATTTATTAATTTGATAAATTATATCCTTGTTATTATTTTGCAATAGGTGGCTTACTTATAGGTTTCAAAATCTCCTTGCTGAGAAATGGGTGGAAGCAAGCCATTCATTATTAATCCAGGATGAAGTTAAGCATAAAGGGCACGTCGAGCTAACAATGTTAAACAAGCGCTACATGGGAGGTAACCTATGAATTAGGATATGTTTATATTTAATTTTAATTTTATTTCATTTGTTAGTATAAGATTTTATTTTATTTTACGTTATTTTATTTTATGTTATTTCCATGTTCTTTTTATCCCTTTCTTGTTTATATTTTGAAAGGATGTAGTTTAACATTGATGGATCTGAAATTAGAAAATTGTCACAATCAGGAAAATACCAACTTAACCCTCTCACTTATTTTTAAATGTATTGTGTACAATT
>JAOSBP010000008.1:11582607-11608783 GCA_027563825.1 Erythroxylum mucronatum | reverse complement strand
GACGCTATATGAGAGGAGGATCTTTACGTAAGTGACGGAAAGTCACTTTAAAAACAGCTTCCCGAAAAGCTGTAATTGGGATTTTTAAAAAAACTCCAAATTATAACTTTTGAAAAAATTGTATTTGAATTTAAAAAAAAAGCTGTTTTTACTGTAAAAATGTTTTTGAGATGTGTAGCTAAACAATAACTTTTTCTTTAAAATAGTTTTTGTTGTAGGCAAAAGTACTTTTTGATCCTTCCAAAACTTGAACCAAACACGCACATAATAATCCTCTGTTTTAAACAAGTTTACAATTTAAACGCAACATTGTCACGTTAAGAAAAGGATATCACTTTTGAATTATTATTTAAGTTTTAAACTGAAACTCACTTCTATCTTTTAATTTTTAATAATTACATAAAGTATATCAATTAAAAATAATATGTATAAACTCTATATCTTTTAATTGTTACAATATCTAGTTTCTTTCTCTTATGATTGTTCAATTTACTCATTTGTTCACTTTGTTATTTTATTGAACTTTATTTTTATACATTACTTAAAATTTATTATAATAGAATTATTAATATCACCAAAAATGAATTAGTTTATTATTACTTTAGAAAATCAAATTTGACTTTTATGATGTGAAATCAAGAAAAAGATCATGTAAAGACTGCATGCAATGTATGACAAATGGGATATAATGATAGAAATTTCAGGAGCAAAATGGATCCATTGATGTATTTGGTCCGGCAGTTAAGATTGTTCTCCCGAATTATCAAGCCAAATGGGAAAAAGGGCACAATAAGGACAAATTAAAGTATATACGGAGGTAAGGTTGACAGGCAGACATATATACAACAATTTGCCGGATATTCATATAAAAGATCAGATTACGGGAGCAGATCACCGTCCAATTCATATAAACTGGCTTAAATTATACATGAAATTTGACAATCATGATAAATCTAAAAGTCTCCAAATCACGTAAAAGCACACGAGCACGCAGTTAGTGGAGGCCATCGACATGTAAAGGCAGACATTCCACCCAAGAAGAAGCCCACTGACTCCACAACAAGACTCTTAGCCCCATAAAAAGTAGCTAGCCAAACACAATGTACGTGAATGCTTTTCTAATGGTGACTAATAAATTATTGAGGAGGGTTTTGTTTTCTGTGACTGAATCTCTTCTCTCCTGATTTTGAGGTTAATGGAAAGAGTGGCATACACGTTGAATGAAATGCCTACGCCATAGTAGACAAAACAATCTATATGTAGCAGCCTCCAGCCCCAAACTGTATGACTAGTTTTTGTTTATTAAACTCTAATTTTTTTCCTTTTTTTTCCAATTAAGATGGAAAAGAAGTATGATGAGTTTGAAAATACGGGTCAGATGGAGTATACATCAAACAAAAATGACTGAGCCTTGGAACGGAGAGATTAGAACTACATATGCTTGTCTAGGAATCCTTGTGGCATTGGAAAAGAAAAAAGCATGTCGAATTGCCTCCTAATCCAGTTACAGCCATAATTGATGAGACATAGCTGTACAAGGAATTCATCATCATGTATGTACATGGTGATGGAAACTAAACTATGAAGAAGAAGATGGTGAAGAAGAGTTCACGTGAACGTTGTTTAACCCATAATCCCATATATGTGCATCTCCTGTCCTGGTAATCATGAGTTAATAGAGTTAATCCCCATGTATGCACCGATACACGTGATTTCCTGGCTGTAAAATTACTATTTAACAACCTACATTTCATGCATGATATTCTGGGAAAATCTTTTAGTTTCTACTTTTGAACCTTAATATAAGTTGAGGAACTAATGACATTTGCTGTAGGGATACTCAGTTTTGTAATGTCTAGTAAAGCATGAGAACAAATGGGGTCTTGTGCTTCCAAATTTGAATTCAGAGTCAAACAAAAACAAGTTGAGTACTTTGAAGAAGCATAAAGCTCTTTCACTTTGTGTGTCCCACTTCTTATGCTTTAGTTTGAGTTGCTAACAACCAAAATTTTCAACTTCCCGTTAGACTTTGGAATCTTTAAGCCACCCATCCAAGTCCTACCAAATGCCTAATACAATTCCTAGAAAGAACCAAACTCGACAACTTATTTTCCTTCTCTCTTTTTTCCGGCATCTAAGATTTCTAATTTTCCATTTAAGCCTTCTTATCATAAGGACATTATATTGACATTTCTAGTAAAATTTGCAGCTTTATGATTCCAAATTTATTCCATCAAGTGCGATACAAGGGCTACTCGAAGCATAAGACATTCTGCAACTACAGCATTCTGAATGTGTTATTTTAAGAGTATGTATTTTATTGAAATCATGACTTGAGATAGACGTGAATTTAGATGAATGTTGTTCAACAAACACAAATGTTGAATTTTGTAAAGTAATGAGGATAAAAAGATCAACGTGATGAGAACCAATGCCCGGTCTATTATTATGGATATATGGTATTACTGTTGGTCTCAAATCACAATTCTCACAATGTCAATAAAAAACAATCAACTTCTGTCAAGAGTTCCAATCTCAAAAACAAATAATCAAACAATAAATATGACAAGAAAATAAATTGAACACTAAATATATTTGAAAAGCCCTCCAATATAGACAAAAAATCATGGGTTAAACTGACAAACAAATTTACTAACTCAATTGAGAACTTACAAGAGTTTAAAAGTTCCAATATATTGATCCTTGCTAAGAATTATACTACAAAACAGTTACAAATTATCCTACCAAGTTCTAGTATTAAGTACAGATTGATATCCCAAATTAACAACACTCTCAATCTAATCCTTAAACAAACACTCAAAAAATAAAAGACAACTTGTCTTAAAAACTACCAATTATAGAATGAGAAGGACTTTTCAAGTAGCGATAACACTGGGCTGGCCCATGGGCTAGCTCTTTCCAATTTTTTTAAAATTAAAAATATATAACAAAGTACTTTTTTTAATTGGTTCCGAGTTTGGGTTGTCTAAACCCAAGCTTGCTAGAAACCTAACTCTTTAAGTAAGACGATGTCGTTTTATTTAGAATAATTAAGTCTCGAGTCATTCTAGGACTGCGCTTGGCCAATGTACCGACCCATTAAAAACAACTAAATTTAGGCCTATGGGCCAAAAATTGACATCCCTATTATCAGTTTACTTTTGCTCTCTTTCTTGTCCTTTTTCAGTGTTCTTTTTCACTCGTATCGATGAACTCTATTATTTCTCCTTTTATACTAAAAAAAGGGTTCCATAACTAGACATAGTCACTTACACGATCATGTAAGTAATCTCGTCCCAACCATATTTCAATTAGTCGTGAATATACACAATCTCAATCAATCACATGATCAATTTACATTGTGTACACCTGGGACAAGTGCTTGTATATTTCCATATGGCAGGTCGTTCCTAGTATGTTATAAGCCCTGGGCAAAGAAAAATGGGACCCTATTTTGACTATTTTTAGCCTCTTATAAAGAATAAAAAGAAGCAAAATATAAGCCTTTTATTATTTTTTATAAGGTTAAAAGTGGGTACTATTTTATTTCATTTTATTTTTTTGAGAATAAAATAGGCCCTATTGTACTGTTTATGAGGACCGGCCCAGGCCGATTCCCAGGCTACCCTTGCCTAGGCCCGACTCTGTCATATGGTCATGTATACCTTTGACTCTTGTCATCCACCCATACATTTTTGTCATTACCTATTCGATCTTCACATATAGTCGTATATGATAGGGACATGGGCATGTTTTATCTTACACGACCCTTAGGCCATCATCTATCATGTACACATTCACATTCTCTTACACAACCTTCACACACGACCATGCAAGTTAAGGAACACAAGCGCATTGTGCTTTACACGACCATATTTCTTAAGAATGGTAAATCATTATCCATTTTGACTTTACTCATTCATTATTTTAAATGATCCTTCATAATATCCAATATCACTGAAACTCATTGTTGCCTTTAATAGGGTTAGACACTCAACAATTTCTTCATCCATCCTATTTTGGGGGAGATTTGAACCATCTCAATAATTATTTGAGAGTCATCCTAACTAGCTTACTAAAAGCTTATGCTTGCTTCCAAGAACCACCTTTGTTAATATATTAATACCGTTCTTATATATGTGAATCTTCTTTAATTGTAATCGTTGTTCCTTAATCTAGATCTTAACCAATGATACCTGACGTCAATGTGCTTAGTACAGGAATGATACATAGTATTCTTGCCCAAATTTATAGCACTTTGGTTGTCACAAAATACAGCATAATCATCTTGTTTTGCATCTAACTCTTGAAGGAATCGTTTCAACTAGCACATCTCGTTACCTGCTTTCATAACAGCTACATCCTCCACTTCAATTATGGATAAAGATACACTTTTTCGGCTTGAATTGCCAAGAAACAGCTCTCCTTATGAATTTGAACAAGTAGCTTGAAATGGATTTCTAGTTATCAAGATCTTTAGCTATGTCTGCACCTGTCTAACCTTTTAGAATTAGATCCCCGCTCGAAACACAAGCTCTATTTGGAAGTGCCCCGTAAGTATCTTAAGATCCATTTCATAGCTTCCAATTAAACTTTCTTTGGATTGGATAAGTACCTACTCACCAATGCAACAACTTGTGCTACATCTAGTCTTGTACATACAATTACATACATCAAGGAACCAAAAGCAAATCAGTATGAAGGCAAATTTACTCAACTTAAAGTAAGGTGTTAGTGGCGTGTTACTTGGCTTGGTATGCTTAATATTGAACCTTTCTAACACATGTTTAATTTACCTCTCCTGTGACGATTACAATTTTATGTATTTCCTACCCTGAGTTATTTTTAAGCCCAAAATCTACTTTCTAAAGCCTAAATCTTCCATGTCAAAAGATTTGGATAAGTCCTCTTTCAGTTTACAAATTGTCCCAACATCTTGTCTCATAATCAGCATGTCATCATTTCATATAAGGGAAGAATAATGAAATTGTCACCGGTAAACTTCTTAAAATATATACAAGAATAGACAAAAGTTTTTTTATAACCATTTCATATCATAAATGAATAAAACTTTCGATGCCACGATTTTGGTGCCTGTTTCAACCCATAAAAGATCTTCTTTAAATTGCACACTAGATTCTCCTTATCCTGAACCTTAAATCTTTCTAATTGCTATATATATTTAAGGAGAATTTGGTGTGCACACACACACACACACACACACACACACCCACACACACACACACACATATATATATATATATATCCTCTTCAAAATCTCTATGCAAGAAGGTAGCTTTCATATCCAATTGTTTAAGTTTAAGATCTAAGCTAGTAGTTAGATACAACAAGGTTCGTATGGAAGTCATCTTGACCACTAGTGAGAAAATTTCATCAAAGTCAATGCCCTTCTTTTAACTTAATCTCTTCACTACTAGTCTTGTCTTATGCTTCACCAACTTGTCATTGTCTTGCTTTATCTTGAATACTTATTTATTTTTCAATTCCTTCTTACCCTTTGGAAGTTTCACAAGCTCATAGGTTTTATTTTTCTTCAGGGAATTCATTTCCTAATGTATAATTGCAAACTAAAGATCTTTATCTTCATCTGACTCTATCTCTTGCTTATTTTCAACTCCTTGCTAGCAGTAACTAGAAGGTATTATGTACTCTTGTACCTTATAGAAGGCCTTTTCTCTAGTTGACCTTTAAATTCGAACATCTTCTACCACTAAACTAAGATGCTCTCATTACTCATTATTCTCATTAGCCTCATCTACATCATTGTTCGAATATGAATTATGTAACTCATCACTATCATGTTGTACCTGATCATTTACATCATGTACATGTTTATATTCTTCGTCTCCTTCACCTATGGGTTGGTTAATAGAACTCGAAATAGGGGAAACATCAATAGAACTACATAATGAACTATAGAGAGTTGCCTTACCTCCTTTATTGAGGTTAGCACCCATCTTGTGCTCTTAGAATGTTACGTCTTTGCTTCTAACAACTGTATGCTTTTCTTGATCATATATTTTAAAGTCAAATTGTTCATTACTATAATTGAAATTTATGCAAAGGACCGTCTACGTGTCAAGTTTCAGTCTCTACTTTTTAGGTACATCTTTAAACACCTTACATCCGAATACCATCGGATACGAATAAGAGGAGTCTTTTCCTATTTATATTTTCTCTAGAAAGTCGAGACTTAAAGGAACTGACAGTGTTTAGTTAATCAAGTAAACATCCATATTGACCACTTCACCCCAAAACATATTTAGAATCTTAGACATTCTTAGTATATATCGAACCTTCTTCACAGTTGTTATGTTCATTCTTTCAACAATACCATTATACTATGGAGTACCAAGTTTTGTCATCTCGTGTCTCATTGCATACTGCATGCAGTAATTCTCAAACTCTTTAGAGGTGTACTCTCTTCTGTTATCAGTTACAAGACACTTTAACTTTTTCTTTATTTCCCTTTTTATCACGACACGCAATTTCTTAAAAACTTTGAAAGTTTTGGCTCTTTGTCTTTAACATGTAGGGCCAAGTTTTCATAGTTACATCATTAATAAACGTAACAAAGTATTTGTTTCCTCTCAACGGCACCTCTTCAATAGGATCAAAAACATCTAAGTATATGAAGTTTAGTTTGGTCATTTTTCTTTTCATTCATATAGATGAACCTCATTATTTTCCCTTTTATACTAAAAAAATAAGAGTTTATAATTAGACACAGTTACTTGTACGGTCGTGCAAGTGATTATGTCCTAATCATATTTTAAGGAATCGTGAATATACACAATCTCATAGTCACACGATTCACTAACATGTTTGTGTATACCTGGGACACAGTCGTATATGTCTTCAACTCTTATCATCTACCTGTACACGTTTACAGTTACTTACACGATTTTTGCACACAGCCATGTATGATAGGGACACAAGCGTGTTTGATCTTACACAACTGTGTAGGTCATTATCTATCTTGTACATATCTGCAGTCTTTTAATGATCCTTAATAATATCCAAATTAACCAAAACTCACTTTTATCTCCAAATAGGGTTGGCCACTCAACAATTGGGAGTATCTCTAATTTGAAATTTGAAACTATTATATTGGCATCTAACATACTAATACATCCTCTAAAACTCCCATACATCTTCTACTGTTATAAAAAGGTCCTTTTTAACAATGAAGAACATTTTAAAATTCAATGCAATGATAAGAGTACTATTGACAAGTTTTACAGACAATCTTTAACCATTTATGATCATATTTAGAGATTTTATCTTTCTTTAAATAAGAGAAGTTGTAAGGAATATTTTTTATATTTATTAAATAAATATTTAGAACACATAAAAATTTGTCAATCATATTATATGTAATCCTCAAAAACAAATTGTGCCTTATAACTAGCTAGCAGCATGAAACGCCTTGGCTAAATAAGCTCAAACACTAACTGAAATTGAATGCAGGTAATTTAAAGAAGTCCCACCAAATATAGAGTCAAAGGTTAAAAATCAAGCGAGACGTCCTCTATAAGCACTTCCGCAGGTGAACTGGGAAAATTTTATTAGAAAATTAATGAAAATAAAATATTGGAAATGTTAAGAATTTTATTATCTACTTCATTATTTAATTTTGACATTTTTTAGTATTGGATTTTCAAGACAAGGCTTCAAAAATCCAAATTGAGATGAGGTGTAAATAATTAATAATTCTTATTTGAATTGGACTATTAGATAAGACTTTAAGGAAAAAAAAATATAAGTCTATCTTTAATTGAAGTGGAAGTGGATTATGTCAGATCATGGATGGATATCGTGATTAATTCGGCTATACTGAGATAGGCTTGTGGGGGTGATTTTGTTAGAGTCTTGGCATTGGTTGATTGGTTGTGGTATGGATATTGTAAGATAGCTGGAGTGGTTGTTATGTGAAGCATTCCAAGTCTTAGTTTTACTGCATGTGTGACTATGCTTTCTGCACTACACATGTGAGTGATCTGGTGAGTTTTTCTGGCGTGTGTTGATGGTGAATAGGAGAGAAAATTGTGATATCTTTGATCTGAATATTTTACTACTTTGAGGGAGGCTTGCGTGTGACTTTGTTAGTGTCTTGATGTGGGTTCATTATAGGTACATGGGCTGATTACATTGTAGGTGTGTGAAGAAAATTGTGAGTGAGCTGAAGCAATGTGGGTGTGTGCGTGAACCATTATTTTGGACGATGTGTATGTGACTCCTCATCTAGTATATCTGTGTGTGTGTATGTATGATGTTGTCATGGGCTGAAAGACAGATTTAGGGAGCTGCAGATTTTGTGATGGGACATGAATAACTTCCTTCATGCGTGACTCCCTCCTTGCGTCGTTTTTGTTTAGTTGCTGGTGGTGTGCAAGGTGAGGCTGTGAATCTTTTGTTTTGATGATTAAAAATTGCTTGGAAGGACCGATGTACTGAGCTTTATGTTGCTGTCGTTATTGGAGTTTCACGTGAGTGGGCTGAAGGTGACATGCTACACTGAGGTGCTTTAATAGCTGTGTGTCTTCGTTGGTTAGTTGTCGCTGATGAAGTTTTAATGCAGCTTTGTTCTTGTTTTTGTCTTTGCGTGGTTCAGTTGGGTAAATTCATGAGTTTTTGGCAGTTGGCTTTCTATGGTGTTTGTGTGATTTTGTTGGGCTACTCATTGTCATCGATAGTGGTTTTTGTATGGAAAAATTCCAGCAATTTTAGTGATTTTGTGGCTATCGTTTTTGGTGTTGTTATGCGAAAATTTCAGAAGTTTTTTTGACTTTGTAGCTACTATTTTGTTGTTGGTTTGGTGTGAAAAACTTCAGTAGTTGTCTTGGTTGTTGCAGCTCTATTGGGTTAACGTTTCGGTGCTGAAGCATTTGTTGATTTGAGACGTTTTATGACTGCTGTATGTGGAATTTTTTAGTGACTATATCGAAAATTCATAGCAGATTTCTTGGTAGACAACTTCCCGTTCTTTCATTGATAAAGCAATATATTTAAGAGAGTTGCTTTTCATCTCAAATGTTTTCGTTTATGTTGAATTTTATTTAATCACTTGAGTTGTTTATTTTATTTCGCTTTTATTAAACATTGTTTGAAAAAATTCTCTGTTGAGGTTAGCACGAGACGGTCGCACTATTAGGTGTGGAATTCTTTAATGGGTAGTGAAGGCGAGGGATAGTGTCAAGGATTAAGTGGTGTCGGCTCAATAAAAACCTTATATAAAACTATTATCGTTAGTAAAAGAATTAAACTGAGCGAGAGCTCCGAAGACGTAAGCGAAGTGTGCCAAACTATATTAACAAATATTAATGTTGATTTATCTTGTTGCATTAAATTCTTCTGATTTTTTATTGTGTTAAACATGACTGTGATAAATCGAATATTTTGCTAAACTAGAACCCCTTTAGTTTGTCAAAAAAGATAACGAATTAAAGAGGTATACACTTACGCTGCGTTTGGTTGCTGTCTCCGGTAGCTGAAAATGGAACGGAACAGAAATTTGGAGACGGAACGGAACAGAAACTGAAGACAGTGAGGTGTTTGGTTATGGTAGATAGAACAGAGAAAACTGTCTCCGTCTTGAAGACAGAATGTGTTTGATTGCAGGGGACAGAACGAAAAAATAGTGCAAATGACGAATATGCCCCTGGTCCTTAATATGATTAGTAATAAGTAATTCATTGGTACTTTTGTTATGAATGGTTTGTATTAGTTTAAAAATGGACAAATAATAATAATAACAATTTCAAATTAATCATGAATAACAATATTAATAATTTTATTATTATTTTAATAACAAGAAAAATAATAACCAAACATAAATAAGTGCAAAAATGTATGATAATAATAAATTTAAATAATAATAAATACAAATTATGTAATAATAATAATAATAATTTTTATTAACATAATTATAATAATAAAGACAAAATGGATCTTACATCTCAGTGTATAGTTTTATAATATGGAGAAGTGAAAACTTCAAAGTATTACAACTTGGCTATAACAAAATTTAAACATTTTGGTATTATTTATTTATTATTGTTTATAATTATTATTAGTTGTTGTCGTGGATAACAATTACTTGTAACTTCACAATAAATAAACAATCAAGTACTACAAAACGGAAATATTAAAGATATGCTTAGTTTTATTTTTAATTTGCTGTTGTAGTTTTTAATAAATGTAGTTATATTTTTATTACTAACGATAATTACCTATTAAATAAAAGTTAAATATAAATTATTTTTGATTAATTACATTTATTTTAATGCCTTATATAATATTTATTAATAAATTATCAATAAAAATTATTTTATTTTATGAAAATACATAATTTAAATTTAAATTTTTGTTTTAAATGTAATTTAATTATTAAACTAAATTTTATGTGAAATTTACATATTCTGATGCTATTATAAATTTAATTATATTTATTAATTTAATTTAATTACAATAAATAAATAAACAGATAAAATTATTTATAATTTTTATTAATAATTTTAATTAATTAAATATATAATATTAAATTATTTATAATTTTATTAATAATCAATATATTAAATAATATATATTTAGTTAATAGAAAATTAAATTATTAAAAATGCAAGAGAAAATAAAAATCTATTTTATGCTTTCGTGAGAAAAAAGCTGAAATAAGCAAATTTTTTATTAAAATTACTGTTTACATTATTTGATATATGTCTCCGTTTTAATGCACGATTGCCTACCTCTCAATTGCGCCTGCTTGATTGTCTTAGGCTTAGAAAGTCTTGCTGCGTGTCCCTTGTGTCCCTGTCCTCCTGGAACAAGGGACACAAAAGCGAGGACATTAACTAAATAATTACGGAGGCGGGATTCTTTTGTCTTGTTTATTGTCTCCACTCACGAGACAGCAACCAAACACAGGGTTATACTCACGCAAGGACGTACTACAACTTTTTAAGAATACTCCAATTACGGACAATGATATTATGACTAATTAAATAATGCTTGAACTAGAGATCCTATTAAAAGTTGGAGGCAAAGATTTTGTTAGATAAGACATAAAAATGAGGTGAGTAGAGCAAATGATATGTTGTTCTGCCACGACCCAAGTTCAAAACCCCAAGGTTTGCATGTAATGGAAGAAGAGAGAGCAGGTTAAAGAGTTTTTAGGAATCATAAGATGGCGAAGGAATAGCTTAGACAAAGCCAAATGGTGTTAAGGGTTGGAGTTATTTACATGGATATATTTTGGAGGGTTCTGGTAGACGAGAAAAGTCCGCTTCATGAAAGCCGTAATAATAATCCAACCAGAGAAAATATGAACAGGAGATTATCTTTTTCGCGTTCATTGGAAAAGTCTCCATTTCCTATCCCCACAGCGAAGCTTAAAAGTTAAAAACTATATGACATCTACATAAGCCTCTTTCCTTTGTTGCGGAGCCATTCAAGCCTGAGTTCCCTCATTTGTCCGCACTTGTTTACAAAAAACACATCTTCTTCTATTGTCTTTACTAATATACATATATCTAGAGTAAACGTAAGCAAACTTTAGCGAATGGGAGACTGGTTCTGATTCAAGACTCCTCCCTTAGGCATGTTTAATTCGATCTACTTTTCATAAAATATTTTTTTTGGATCAAGAAAAGATCGAACAAATTTATGATGGTAACCACAAATTATAATTTTTAAGATTATTCATCAAACTTAATTCGGATAATTAACTTTTGTATTCACTCTAATTTTGTTTCTCAATACTCGTTTATTGGATATTTTATGCTAACCAACAATTAGATTTGCATACTATAAAATACTAATTCAAAAATCAAGGGGTGTGGTTGAGTGACAGGGACTCATCCACCCTTAACCAAAGGTCAGGGGTTCGATCCTTGACTTTGGGTATGGAGCAACCTTAAATCCTTGAGCCAGCTGTCCCATCCTATAAGGTGCCTACAAACCAACGAAGAGATTAATTACTGGGTCTGTCGGTGGATACCCTGATATAAGACAAAAAAAAAATACTAATTAAAACTTAGGGCAATCTTGATTACCTCATCCCAAATATACTTTATATTAAGAATGGCGTTTTACTGAATATTCAACGTCATTATTATTAGAACTTTCAAAAAGACCCCGACCCGTCTCACCTTCTGACTTCTGTTCCTTTGTTCAAACTATCATCACATTCCGAACACCTACATTATGTTTTACCCTTTTAGCTTCTTTTTTTTTTTTGTAACAATCACAAGACACATTCCTGTCTCTCTCACTAAAATTTCAGAGAGAGACGCACACAGCGGCTAGCGCCTGCCAGGTTGTGTTGGTTGTGGTGCGGGTCTTTGTTAATAAATGACTGTGTCTTAGACTCTATATGTTCAAATTTCCATTCATTTTCCTTCCAGAAAATTTTCCCTGATTTCTCTTCCTGTTTTTTCGTTGATTGTAACTTGTTATCTTTGTCACGAGACCCTCCTGAATTTCTGAATCCAAAAGTCTTGCGTTCTGTCGTTTTTATCTTCTTCCTTCTCTGTTTATATTTCAGGTTCTCTAACCTGTTTGATTGTTCCCACGAATTCTGGCAGTTGATCGTTTCTGGTACGGTCACCCTTTTGGTTTTGGCTTTTCCGTTCAATGATCGCATAAAGCCTCGATCTTTCGAACAACGAAAACTACCCAATGAGGCAGTTTCATTCTATCTGTCATTAGTTTCGGAAATCCATGTAAACTTCGAACAGCTCTGGAGGCGTTTTCTTGGTGGATCTATCTCTGATGCTTTAATACCTATTGGTGAATTGAATGAAGATTCCCAGAATTCCTTTCCTTTCAGACAATTCTTGAATCACCTATAATTCCTTTCTTATTTTTCTTTCCCTGTTTTAATAATCTAATCTGGTGCCAAAAGCTAAGATCCTTTCAGCTCATCCACGAAGGAATGTTCTTTTTGTTCTCGATGATCTGACACTCAATTCTTTCTAATGTCATCTCTTTAGAACATAATAATTTTTTGGTGTTTCATGCTTTTGGTTTTGAAGTGGATCATCGTATATGGGTTGTGCAACCTCAAAGCAAAAACGTTGCCGGCACTGTCAAGCACCGTATTCGCCGGTGCCTCGAAGCTATTCCATGCATGTTGTCCATCCACCACAGCAAAAAGGCGATAGCTATCATATGGTTGCTCTTACCTCAACCACCCTGGGCACTCTTGCGCTAGATTCATCAATATCTAATCACAAGGATAGTAACGGAAATATTGAAGTTGTAACCAGAAAAGGAGAAGACCAAGGGAATGGCATTCTAGGAGACAAGGAATTGAAGAACAAGGAGTTTTTTATTAGTGGCGCGGGGGCTGTAGGTGATATGGAGGTAAAGAGCGGGGAGTGTTTGACCGGTGGCAATGGAGCTGTGGATGGTAAGGAGTTGAAGATTGGTGCCAATGGGGTTGTGGATGATAAGGAGTTAAGGAACAAGGTGTTCACGTTGGGTCTAATTGAAGCCAAGGGATGGTCCAATATGATCCAAGGAAAGATCCCGAAAGTTGCTCCAAAGACACCAATCATGACTCCACCTGGAGAGCCTGAGACGATCAATACTTGGGAGTTGATGGCAGGGCTTGAAGATGTGAGTCCAAGCCATTTTGTCAATCATCATTTCCGTAGCTTCTCTTTTGATGTTTCCCGTGAAACATGTGCGGTTGCTGATAGCCCAAAGTTAATGACAGTGCGAGAGAATAGTCCAATCCCATCGGATTGTAGCAGTAAGCCCCTGTGGCTTCAAATGGCAAATGAGGAATCCCATTCCAGGTGCCCTGAATTCGATCCAGAAGTTATTTCTACATTTAGGAAGTCATTGGAAGAGCTATCTCCTAATCATCCGTTCTACATTAAGCCGTCAGATATGGGGAACTCAAAGCAACTTCCATCGCTTGGCAGCGGTTTGACGGTAGATGTTGGTGATACGAAAATGACCAATCTTATTGATAAGGATTACAAACATGGAAAGGAGAAGGTGGTTTTGTATTTCACAAGCTTACGAGGAATAAGGAAAACATACGAGGATTGTTGCTACGTGAAGGTGATCTTGAAAGGCCTGGGGCTTCGTCTGGATGAGCGGGATGTATCAATGCATTCTGGGTTCAAGGAGGAGTTGAGAGAGCTATTGGGAGAAGGGTTTAGGGGAGGCTTACCGAGGGTGTTCATAGGCAGCAAACACATAGGTGGAGCTGAGGAAATAAAGAGAATGCACGAGGAAGGTCAGCTAGAGAAGATAATTGAAGTTTGTGAAATGGTGAGTAATAGTATTCCAGGTGCTACTGGGGCCTGTGAGGCCTGTGGGGATGTCAGGTTTGTGCCTTGTGAGACATGTTCAGGAAGTTGTAAAATTTACTACGAAGCTAATGAAGAAGAACATGGAGAACTAGAAGAAGGAGAAGATGATTGTGAGTTTGGGTTCCAACGTTGCCCAGATTGCAATGAGAATGGGCTAATCCGATGCCCCATTTGTTGTTACTAAGTTTCCTTGATACGGTAAGAAGTTTTGTTGTTTTTCTTTTACATTCGAGTCTTTCTTTTCTTTTCTTTCCCACTTTCCTAGCGGGTTTTCTCTTTGCCGGTTGTTTGTTGTACAGTGAGGATTTTTTGTATCTATTTGGAAAGTGGTTCATGTCAGAAATGCAATAGACGAAACAGAGAACAATGTGCTCTAAGAAGGTTTCTTCAATCCCTAGTCATTTGTCCCAGTGACTTTTATACCAAAAAGCTGTTTTGGAATTTGGATGAAAAGAGTCTTGTATACTTGATCTTCAGGAAATAAGAATCAAATAGCTGAAAGAACAAACTACTCTGTGTTCCGTTACACCTTCCTCTAATATCTAATATAGATTTTCACCAGACCACATCGAAGTGTGTCAAGAGCTGCAACAGAAACTATAGCCTATTTTTTTTCAGTTCTTGATATGATTTTGACTCTTATCAGTTCATATTATCCAAAATCCATTTCCATTTGATAACTGTGAGCTGATTTAGAAGCATCACACAACTATATGCTTTAAAGAAAAGGGAAACTGTTGATCAAGTGACGTGACGGTGATAGACCGGCTGATTCCCTTGTGGGTTTTAGTAATTACTATTACCCTAGGATATGAAGTCGGTAGTTGCTGGCAGATATTGAAGAATGGGCCAAATCATGGAACTGGTCAGCCAAATTAGGTGAAGAAGCCTGGTCAGAATTGGGTAGCTGCAGTTGCACTTAGAAAGAAGAGCAACAGGTCAATCCTCATATTTTGGACCTACTGAAGAATGAATGTCATTGCCCGCAACTCCAAAGTTCTCAATTTTCAACAGAAAGACTGAGTCTATAGTATAGAGGGATACACAGCACAGCCACCACAAGAAAGCTTTTTTTTTAAGAAAAAACGCAAACTCCTTGAAGAGACGGCAATTTGTTCTAACCATTTTATAAAGAACCTTTCTCTTCTCCCATTTTAACTCATTCAAGTCTCCAGTCCAAGGAATTGTTTTGTCCGCGTTAACATTTTCTCAATCATGCCAAGCAAGAAAATGACTTGCAGTTAACTGATTCTCCAAGATAAGTAGAAGATTAAAGAATGGAGATAAATTGACTCTTGATATCACTTTCTCTGACATTGTAAAGTTGAATTAGCTAAGTCCAGATGGGTGGGGATGAATGGGACCTTTTCTCGATTGCAGGATTAGATGAAGTTGATTAGTCACATAATTGTTCTAGCCCTTCCAATTTCAGCAAGAGATAGCATGAAAGAGCAAAAAAATAATACGATTATATATGCCTAAAGATGCAAGTATCTGTCTTTATCTGCATGTCTTCCCATTTGGGATCCTACCATTGAATTCAGAGATAAATCACACTTAGCTAGATGACATAGTCATATCTAATCATGCCAACTTCCGGTTGGAGTGGTGACGGTTAAGTTCATTCAAGAGGAGAGCATACAAAGTGCAGATTCAGCAACTTAGCCTTACAAACAGTTTCACTGAGAGAACAGCATTAACCATCAACGTGGGGCAAGCTTTCGTGTTAGGCCCCATCTAAAAACCAATTACTTGTAACTCTTATGTTTTGCCCTTCCTTAAAGCAACAGCAGATACCGTTGGATTTGCCTACACCACTGGGTTGGAAACTTGTTATAAATAAGTGGAACCCAATTGGGCAACCAAGCCTATTTTAGACTTTAAAGATTTGTGCTTTTGTCACAATTTGCAACCCACGGCTTTGAAGTTAGCTATCGCCTCGAAAACGAGAAGTGAATCATTCTTTTTGGTGCAAGTTCCCTAAATTAAGGAGTTAAAATACAGATGATAGAGATGTGCAACTTTTAGTGTCACAACCATGGCTGGTTCAGGTTGTGTTACTAGACTATAAAAGAACAATAAAGGTTCTGTCGGCAACGGTGGTTGCGGAAGAGGAATTGTGTATTAAGTAGGTGGCAGACATCAAAGGATAGATAATTAAATATCAGTTCACATGTAACCTAAAACATTAAGTGGCCTATCGCTTTTAGACTCCTCCATTCCTGAAAATGCAGACATTTGAACAATTGAAACAGAAGTCTGGATGCTTGAGCTTGACAATGGCCAAAAGTTGTGGGATCTTAGCTAGTGGGACTAGTGTTCCAGAGTTGACGGGCTGACCAGCAACAATTTTAGACCAGATTCCACCCTGAGCATGAAAAAGAAAAAAGTCCAGATTTTATGACTGCAACAGCTATGTATTTTGTTTTTAGATAAATGGAGTCTACTCCCGTCACTTCCAATCCATAGCAACCAATTGGCCATGGTCTTATTTTCTTATAATTTTACTTCAAAAAAAAAGAAGAAAACATTGGTCATGATCTATTATTTTTCTGGCTTTGACTTCATCAAACACTTGTAACGCCAAACTAGTACATGGAATGAAAGTATTTGTAACATTCCGGAATTCCCTTATGTAATAGCCCGTTTTCTATAATAAGGACTAGAACCTTAGAATATTGCACATGGCCATATTATTGAGAATTCATGAATTACATTTCATTCACATGCATATCATTAGCATACACATATGAATTATGAATTAGTACAAATTGCAAATATAATATATTCACTCAATTGTCATATTTCGGAGTATGAAAGGTTTTAAATGATCATGATGTGAATTGTGTATTATTTATGTCTTGAATTTTGGTTTGGTGGACCATAATTAGTAAACTTGGAATTTATCGTTACAATTGGAAAATTAATGAATTAAAAAGTACATTTGGTTTAGGAAAAATACCAAGTGGTAAAACAAATTGACGCATGAAAAATTAGGATGATTAAGCCTATGAATAAGTGACATTTGGCATAGATAAATGAGTGACATTTGACATAGGTAATTAATTGGCAAATGACAGCAATGAATGAGTGACAAATAGACTAATAATTAGGTGACATTTGGTAGCTTATGAAGAGGATAAGTGGCTAGCATGCTTAATGACATATGTTATTCTAAGATAATGACAACTTTCACCTAGTTGAACTAAACAAATGCTAGAAAAGTTTCTGTTGTGTTTCATCTTCATTCTTCACTCTCTTTACTGAAACCTGCATTCATCTCATAGCTCTGCATTTTTTGTTTAAGTCTTGCTAAATGGCTACACCAAAATCCATGCTTTTACTCTCACAAAGTTAGGTAAAGAATTAGAATATAGTTGTTCCTGTTATAATCTTTGATCCCACTCAAAAATCATCCAATGCCCACCTTGAATTTTTGATGATTCTGCATGTATGAAGAGCTGAATTAGCTTGATCTTTGAGGTGAAAATTTGAGCTAGACAAGTAAGTAAATGATTGATCTTTATGGCCTATTATAATAAAAGGATTATGATAATTGAATTGAGATGGATTGTATATGATGTTGATGATGAAATGTGCTGGAAAATGATACATGAATTGGATACTATTCTGCTTTGTTCTTGATGTATAAACATCGTAGGTTCTAGGTTGTTTTATGAATGAATTAGATTGAGATTTGAAGTATAAATGAAGGTGGATTTATGATAAAGATATGTGTTATTGAAGTGTTCTTGAATCTAGAAAATTAGAGCTGTAGGTGTGTGTGTAAAAAATGACTGTTATTGTCATAAGTGAGCATAATTTTGTAAGCCTTAGTGTAACCAATAAGGAAGCTAAATTAACCTGAAATGAAGTAACCTTAAAGGAAATGAAATCTGGAAAATTTCAAGTGTTAGTGATGTCTATAAGCTTGTAAAATTCATGAAGTATTGAAGGTAGTAAAGTTACACACATTAGTGATGTTGATAACAAATTTTGGAATTTTAATTTCAGCCTTGTGTATATGTCAAACCAACTGAGAAATTTCACTCTAAATTGGTATATTTGAACTTAATTAAGGCTAGGAATGAGCCTAGATTGTTGCTTGCTTAATTGGTTAAAAGCTTGATAAGTTTATGTAGTTAATTTATGCCATAACCTAAAGAATGGACTATTTTCGATATAATTCAGTTCAAATATGGAAAATTTTATTTGTTAAAGAAATAAATGAGTTCTTTTAATGTAAACATAATTTTAAAGACATGAGTAATGTGTATAAGGTATGGATGAATGAGTATTGAAGAACACGGGGTAATTATGAATGAGAATTGGGTAAATGTATAAATATATATTGTTGGAAAAAGTTTAGTGAATGTATAGATCTAGCTTACTGAAATTCCAGATTTAAAGTAACAATTGTGTGTGGATAATGAGAGGCTTTTTGATCATGAAAATGTTTAAGGATAAGTGTAAAGTATGGTTGATGAATTTGGAGTGAATCAAGCTACTTAAAGGTACAAACCTGATTGCAAAGTGGTAATATACAAGCTATGATTTTTGAATGGTCAAGAATTGTGAATAAGGATACATACTCAGGATAGTCAATTGAGCATGCATTGAACATAACACATATACATATATATGATTTAGTACTCATTTGATTAAACAAGTTAGTTATGTGTAAATATGTGTACTGCATGATATAGAAGCACAAATTGAGTGTCCACATCTAGACATTGCTGGTTCGTCAAGGTAATAGCTTATCTTGAGCATACTGTAAGTTAATCTAGATGCTTTCTTATTATGATTGAATTGTTTTTTATTATTGTCAATTACTGAATTGTTACTGATATAATTGTGATAATTTCGGACATTGATGATCCGAAGAGTTTGATATTCGGGATTGTATTGAAGTGCTATCTAATTGCATGTGCAATATGAAATGTATACTCAACTGAATGTTGAATGTCCGAACTCAGATCCGATGAATATGATAAGTGATTGTGCACTTTGAATAAAAGTTATTAATAGCATATTTTATGAAATGATGCATTCCATCACATGATTATGCATGATCAGATAAAAGAGTTGTGACTGGAGTGACCAGTCTGAAAAGAGCTTAAAGCTCATAAATGTGCACAATGAGTCACAAGCTCGTTATTAATGAGCCCGGTATTCACAAAAGGGTACGAGATAGCATATGAAATGAACCTGGTATCCACGAAAGATACGGGACAGTATTTAAGCACTCAGTCACAACAAAATAAAAATGAAAGTGGAATCTCATGTGCATTTGCACACACACACACACAAATATATATATATTGAATGATTGTGAAGAATTACTTAATTATATTGATATAGAGATATGCAATCTTTGTGTACATGACGATGATATGACTGATCGGATTATTCTGAAATGATTTTATGAAATGTTTATATTCATAATGTGCTTATTAAAATATGATGTATAATGTGATTAGGTAGTCAATTCTGAATGATGTGATATATAAGATTTGATATTGAATAAGGTGATATACTGATTGAACTATGTTATATACTTGTGATGTTTATGTTCTGTTTTGAGTAAGCACATCGATGTGGTTTATTCACTGAGTTCGCAAAACTCATCAAATTGCAATGTTAATTTTTAGGTACTGAGGTGACCTAGCTTCTAAAACAATCTAGTTGAAGTCTCGTATTATCAATTTTGGGAACAAGAAATAACTCAAAGGTCTGATCAATTGATATCTGAGGAGTTTAGATAAAATGTGATTATTTAGTTTCTCATTCCATATAGAACATCTTGTATGTAATGTAAATATATTGAGTGTGAAATGTAATCCTACAACGTAAGTTATGTTTTGTTAATGAAATGGAAAAAATTGATCCTTTGAAATATTTGTGTTTCTGTGATGTCATAATAAGTAAATATGATTGCTCTATCATATCATTCTCATAGCGTATGTTCTTGGATGTCCTATAAATATTCAGACATATATTCTGTAATAGTGGTGAAATTACACTTTCCCTGTCTGCTAGGCCTGTTAACCAGTTTGCAACAATGCAAACCAGAGAAGCAAATTGTAATTATGTTCCATTACGAAATGCTTCATCAGTCATCTAAAGAGATGAAACAATTAACTGTTGCAAATGAACATCTAAGGAAAAACCCAGCAGGGCGGAACTTTGATCGCTAATTCGCCGACAGAGAATTTGCAAAACTAGGCTGCCATATAACAAGAGATTATTTATCGTACAAAGTAAAGAAAAGAACAAAGAGCATCTTTTTTTTTTTTTGGCTACTGAACAAAGAGCATCTTGTTCATTTGTGGGAAAGTTCTAACTTATTTTCCAGCTTTGTTGCCCAATTCGGCTGCAGATTGAGCTGCACGTGTTAAAACATCTGACACCAAGAGAGCTCCCTTGGCAAAGTAAGTACTGTTTACTACGGCATTAGCAGCTGCAACGGCTGTTTTCCCAGTGAATTTAGCTACAGATACGGCTGCTGTGCCAGTGACTGATGCAGCGGATTTAGTAATATCCAAAACATGATACTTCTCGTCCACTGACTTTGCAGTTTCCATGCCTGCATTTATCTTGTCAGTGAGGCCAATATTTTTGCTAAATTGCGCAATCTTGGCTGCTGCAGTGGCTGAGACATGGTGGGATTCGTCAAAAGCTTTAGCCTTGATCAATGCATCTTTCCCTAAAACATATCCCTTGGCTAGCATTGTTTTGACAACTTCTTGAGCCACTGTTACAGCCTCCCCAGGGGTAGAAACAAACTGCCTGTCATGAATCCCCTGCTCATGGATTGCGATTAGATATTCTTAAGATCAAATAATACTCTAGGTGTGAACATAATATAGGAAATCTATACGCTTTGGCATCTTCAGTTCCAATAGCTGCATACAAGCTTATGTTTGAATAATTGAGTTCTGGAAAAAAACAAAAAACAAAAACACATCACTGTCGTAAAAGTATTACTACATACCGATGATCTAACATCATCTTCAACTTGCCATGTGGTATTCCTCCAAGGATCAGATTCATCTATATAAGTTACCCAGGGTGTTACACAAACACGGTCATCAACAATTGTAGCTCCCTAAAACATGATTACAAAAATATGAGCATATCAACTGCAAAATACTGCTAGAGAAATGGTTCTCAATGACAGAACTTGATCATTCAAGTAAAGAGGTGTTTCAACACAACTTAGATGCTGAAGACTTAATTTAGAACTGAGTTACAGATCAACCTTCAAAAAAAAGTTATTGAAGGGAAAAAAGAAATATGAAAGGAAAATACAGGCCCCATTTCTTGTTTATTAGTCACTATAAACAGAACACTTCAAGTCACTAACATAATCAATCAAAATCTCAGACGAACCTTGACGTGCAAATGGAGAGATCTAAAGAAAAAAGGGAAACTAAAGAAAGAAAAAAAAAACTTCCTAGTGCTTAATTGAAAGGGAAATTATGAATTTTAAAACAAGCAAATATGACAGTTTCCAAGTAACATGAGCAGATGTTCAAATAGAATTATCAATCCAATGGTGATTCTGGCCCATCATATCAGAACAAATTACGTCTGTTCCATAAACTATATCGTATCTTGAGGAAGTCAGTTCTGTAAACATCAATTATTAAGTTCTGCTTGAGTCTTTTTTAAATATGAGCATTACGAGAATGGGAGATGTGCTACAGACATGTCAAAAGTTAAACATCAAACCCCAGAAAACAGAAGAATCTCATAATCAGCATGAGGCAGAATTACCAGTGAGAAATTGTTTATAAATACATGTGAGGAAAAAAAAAACTTGTGCATTTACCACTCTCACAAGCTAGGAAAGTAAGTGGATGTGGATCAACGTTGGCACTATTTAAGCTAATCTATATGTATATGGAATTTAGCTTAGCTAAGCCAAAGAAGATGAGATGAGAGGCATCCAGATAACTGAGGACATGAAATGGATCAGAAAAATGAAATCCTACATTTATGAAGTTATTTACTGACTAGAAACAGTAAGTAACTTACACTGAGCAGGACTGCTGTCTGAAGAGCATATGAGTCTTTAAATGTCACATATGCAGTACAAGCATACTCACCAGATCTGTATCCATGAAGAAAGGAATCATTTGAAAGATAAATAAGTTATGAGCAAGGTCAAAGGAATATGCCTTCCGGTAGCAAAATTGATCATAATCAAAGCTGTTGACAGCATTTCACATTTGATGGCAATAAAGAGAGTTTAACATTTTAGTTTTACTCCCTCTAATCAGTGAACATGTTGCAAGGTAATGTTAATCCTCTTTTGGTAGAACAAGTATCTAAACTCTCAACATATAACTATTCCAAACAAAAAGCTTGGGATCTAGATAGATTACACATTCCCTCTCTTCCTCCACCTCTTTCTCATCTATTGACATGTTCCTAAAAAGTCTTGGTGATAATGGTCCATCTGAAATTCATCCAACAGAATCCCGGAAACAGACATTCTAGCAATTTGATTTTAAGAAAGGAAGAATTGAGCTAACCAGAGTTTTAAATAATTAACTGGGATTGCAATGATAAGGACAAACAGACAGTTTGATATTGCTTGGAGATGTGACAACAAGATGAATGTTACCTGATGATCTCAACGTGCTCAACTGCACCACAATGGGAAAAGAAATCGTGCACATCTTTCTCAGTGGCTTTGGGAGATAAGCTTGTAACTTCAGCAGTATATCCACCCGGATACATCCTGTTACTAAAGTAGGACAACGAAAATGCTGGACGATGGTTTTCCTGGTTGAAAATAATAGATGACTTTCAGTATCCTATTGCAATAAGAATTCCGTTATTACCTAGAAATCATCAACATTTTTCTTATCTAACGCCTATTTCCCTCCGTTTTCTGCACAGAAAATGACATTATGCAGAACAATTCAGATAAGGGAAATGCAGAATGAGACAATATACATTATCTTCACGATACGTTCGTGTTTTATCTTGTGATCCTAAGATCAATAACCCTTGGTGGTCCCTGCTTATTTGTGTGAGCCAATACACGGTCCAAATTTCAACAGATATTCCTTTTATCTAGTAATAATAATTTGATTTTTAGCAGACACTAGGCTTATTAGTCCATAGGAACCCATTCTAAACCCCTTACTTTTCCTCTACTAATGCAGATAAGATCTGACACAGTGATAACATTCACGTCATCCAATGCATTTAACCACCTATCTCTTGTAGATACCTGATGCATGATGCAACATAAAAATCAACCCAATTGCATGACGCAAATTTCTCATGTCCGGTTAATTTTTGTTCTCTTGATAGATATCTTAATTACCCACCATGAATATTGTGTCAACGTGAAGACCAATTGGAGCCAAACCAATCTTCGAAATTAGAACACTCAGAATCAGATAAACTTTATTTAACCGATATGAAACCCTTGAATGGGACGATAACTGACTTCGAAAGGATATAACAATTCCCGGATAGAACAGTTATAAATCCAAGTAAAAGAAAGACATAAAGTCCCAAAGAACTATAATTCACAAGAATATCAAGAAGAAACTTAAAAAGATGGAGTTTTTGGAACTGGGTATTAGAGGAAAGACATAAAGTACACATCTTGAACTGGAAAAGTTGAGTTACGTTCCTTTTGAAACATAGCTGAAAAACTGAACAACAAGAGCCATTAAAAATCGCAAAAGCACAGTTCACTTACAGGTCATACGTACGCACTCATACTTGCTCATAAGATTGTAAAGTAGAGATTGGCATCGCTTAGACGTCGTCGATCAGAAACGAAACTGAGATGGGGAGAGAAGGAAGACTCGAATAGAATGAACCGCAAGTACTGTGTGGAAGGTCGGGTCGAAATCACACGCGCAGTCTAATGCACTTGAGACGAGGGATACATGTACAAGATATATTAAAGCCTATTCCAATGCAAAAAAAACCATTTATCCGATCAAATATTTTCCAAGCTAAGATGGTTATTAAAAAAAGTCAGAAATTTCGTAAAAATAAAAAATTTCTGCAAATATCATAAATTATGGGTAAGCATCTCCAAATTCTCTTCCTAAAATTAAGACAATTGCTATTTTCAAAAAATAAAGAAAATCACATTGGTTTCAGAAACATTCACATCATTTCAGGATTTTGAATTAGTCCAAAAACAACGCCTAGTTGCAGCTTTGTGGTTGTTAGTAGAGCGTGTAAACCGCATCTTTCGGAGGAGCGTGCAGTAACTGTGACCGGTGGCAAAATTACTTCTTCAACCCCACGCCTCGGAGGAATGTAGAGTGGGCGCAACGGGCTCCAACCGTTTTTCAACTGTTGAGAGGTAAAAAACGGCGCAGTAGTTGGTCGATTTTTTGTTTCCCGGTATTTCTTGGTCTATGCATTTCATGAACGGTCCCTACCCTCTCTGTCTCTCTCGGTGAAAATAATTCATCATCATTATTTCATTCACTCCAAATCCTGCACCATTCAACAATTTTAAAAAGTTTTCATAATACACAATCTTATTTTTATAAAATAGAGGGGTTATTTTTAATAAATCCACATATAAATGTGACATAACATGAAAAAAGACAATGCACATTAAAAAAAGAAAAATAAAACAAATAAATAAGTAAATAAATAAAATTTTTGATATAGTGCTAAGATGTCCTAATACTTAATAAGCTGTAAAGTACAACTTTTCATGTCTCAAGTTGTGTTAGGGATCCTTGCTCAGTAGCCACGTGAGTATAAACAGTCTAACGGTCTTGAAGGATCTTTCCTCACACTTCAAAACTTAAAAGTCAAGTTGTATGATATAAAGATTTGTCCACGACTTAGCAATTGAAAAGATAGATTGAATATTAAGATTAGACTTTCTAAATGGTAGATACATTGTCAGAGCTTTACAATAAAAATTTCTAATAACTACTGTAACTATTTTGACGCACTTTAAATAATATCCTTTACTATTTTAATATGCTAAAATTTTCTATTTTCGATCGCTTTCTCAGCTAATTTTATCATATCCTTCTTGATCAATTCCTTTAGTTGATTAGTTCATGTTTGAAATGATAGTATCTTTCGCGGTCTTGAAATCATAAGGTGAGGCCTATGCTTGAACTTTCCGCGTAGTAGTTAGTGACTTTTGTCAGGCACAGGCTCCATATGTGTTGGGTCTCTTGGCCTAAATTATAGTACTGTACCAACTGGCGTTATTTGGGTTCCTTGGCATGATTAAACCCGCTTTATAGTTCCTGAGGTCTATTCTGGTGTACTGTCAGACCAGACTCCAGAGCACTCACCAAATATTCAATGCCAACCAAAATTTTTAATATTGAAAGCCAACAATTACTATACTGATAGCAACATTTTTATTTTAAATTTTTTATATGTGAAACTTTTCAGATGCTTTCAAGCATGCCAAGTCGGGCACAGTCGATCCTCTAAACTCCCGATGAAAGTAATATTTTCAAAATTGAATTGATTTAATCAATTTTATAATAAATATTTTAAACTGATTATTTTTTAGTTTAATTTTTATTTAATTTAGTTTAATAATGTTTATTGTTTAAATCTGATCAGTTTATTAATTAATGGTTAGTTATTATAAAATAATATGTTTTTATAATGTAAAATAAATTGATTAATTTTTATTTAATAGTTTCTTTTTTAATTGAACTGTAACGCCCCAAATTAGGGGTTAGAAGACATGAGTACAAATTACGAAATTGGCATGCAGTCATGACATTTTCCGGGTACATTAGTCTACTGAACTTTGGAGTGATTCGGACAATATTAAGATATTGTTTTTATATTTA
>JAOSBP010000008.1:11571234-11582507 GCA_027563825.1 Erythroxylum mucronatum | reverse complement strand
GTATTAATGTGTGTGGGTTTGAGTTACTAATTAAAATAAATATCAGTGTGAGTGTTTGTTCTGTCTTGGGTGGCATCTATGTATCCTCCCAGGGGGTATTTGGGTGTTACTTGAACATTAAAATTTTCAATAAATAAGGGTAATTTTTTAAATCAATTTTTAAATTTATTTAATATTTAACCAATATTATGACAGTATGTTGAATCTTTTAGACTTTAAACTCTTGTGTTAGTCATTTAACTTTTGGTTCAGGACTATGTATTATCAAATTATAAGTTATCTCTAATCACTCTCTCCCTGTATATCCTATATTTAACAATATAGCATTGATCATATTTGTATCTTATCCACCATATGGGATTAATCTGAATTAATAATATAAATGGACTGTATATGAATGCCTCTTAGTGTATGTATCAAAATTGATACAATGAGAATGAGTTAATATAATCGAGTCACATAATAAAATTAATGGGATGTATACGGTAAAGCATATTCTATGTAATTAAATTGGACATTACAACCTTATAAAAGCATTTTCATTGCAAATATTTAGCATAAGACATTAAAAAATTGTGGATATAAACTTTAATTCTATAAGCATATAGTTCATTGAATCGAGGTTCGAAAATTATTAGTAAGTTAAGGAATCGGTTTCTCTTTTTATATCTAGTTTTGTACTTTTTCTTGTTTTTTAAGAAAAAGTTGGAAAGAAAAAGAATAGCACCAAAGGGTTTCGCCCTCCATAAGATTTGGTCGGAGCTGTTCACTTCCACTTAGTCGCTCGCGTGCTATTGAAAGTTGAAACATCTTTTCCTGCGGGGGAAACAGACAAGAGCGCTAGCTCCATGAAAAAATTATGTAGGGTGCCGGTGAAAGGTTTCGACACACTTTTTCTTAATTTTTGAAAAGGGAGGTAAGTGATTATTCTAATTTTAATAATTTTTGGTTATGATAATGACTTGATACTGAGTTTTGAAAAGCTTCAAATACACACACCTGCAGTTTTGAAAAGCTTCAAACTGAGTATTGAATTATATACGGCTGAATTTAGCTCAACAGGTAATAATAGTATAGATTCATTCAATTTCGGCCAAAGTGACACATGCATGTACGAAAATCTAGAAAGATGAGTGAAGATTTGAAGCATATGGGGTAGCAGTATTGCCTAGAATAGGCCAAAAGTACTGCTTCATAATGTGGAATGGCAAAAGTAACGAAGGGAACAGATGCGCAAATTGAGGGATTTTGGTAGTGCAGATACATCGCGACTTAATAGCGATTTCTTTTGAATTATTGAGAAGCTTGTGAGCTAAAGGTTCCCCCTTGGATCCTGCCCAATGTTAAAGGCGACTTTCTGTTTCCTCACCCTTCAACCTCGCTTTCCCTAAAGGGAATAAGAATATAAAATGACAAAATATATATGTGCAACAGTCTATATACACTCGCCTCTCTAGGGTGTATCTGGAGCTCTTCCTTGTCACGCGTACTGCATCTGCATGCGACAAGCTAAGTGTTCTAATAAAACAACTAAGTCGTGAGTCAAAATGATTTGTTCTTCAATGTTAGGCTGAAGTCTATGAGTAGAGAAAAGTTATAGTCTGCATTGTTGACAATGTACACAAACCCTTTAAAACAAAATTGCCGAACATGGTCTTTATGTGGCCAGACTCTTTTCCCTCTATTTGAATTGAATCCATGGAAAAAGGAAACTGGAGAAGAAGACGTATGATAGATTGTCAACTATTGCACATTATTACTAGTCCTCCATGATTGGTTCAAAATTTCCCCGGTAGCAATCAACCACCACCAACATTTTCTCAAACCTCGATCTCCTTCAATAATTACCGACCATTATCTCTGCTCATTTGGCCTGGATTGACCTTAATTACTGAGCTAATTAGTAATCAGAGAGGTGGTGCTTTCTTTGGCCTAATTAAATGTTTCAAAAAACTAATGATAGTATAGTTGATGGCAAGTCCCTGTCAATTCCCTCTTTCGAGAAATGTTGGTGCAGGGATGAAACCTTAGGTCATGACTGTTCAAATTCAAGAGTTTATTGGCATAGCCCCACTTCCATTTCATGAATAAAGTAATATATTCCCCTGCATTAGCTCATAGTAACCACTACATTTTCTTTTTTACCGCCATTGTTCCTCTTAGATACAATGTCTTTGTCACTCGACCAAACTTGTCTTTCAATTCTGAACTGGACGTTATATTACTTGGTCACGGGATTTTGTTACAAAGGTTCAGTCCTTTTCTGCCGTTTGGTCGCTTGGAAAATTTGTGTGGACGTGATGATCTTTTCAGTCATACGGTTCCCCCATGCAAGCAATAGTCATCATATGGGAGAATATTAAGCTCCAAGTCAAATTTTCTTTTTTCATCTTCATGATTAAACAAGGTCGAAAGTTTCTGAGTAGAGAAGCCACATTCTTGTGTCTCCATTCCGTGCTTGATGGAAATCCCACTTGTACCTAGAAAAGTTTACGCTGATAAGACTATATAACTGATCAAATACTAAGTGCATGGTTGATGCCATTTCCTTGAACCACTTCTTAAAAAGATCACTGCATAATTACACGAAATCTTGCTGACAAATGTTGCGTAGCGCAAGACTTTTCAGTGAAGAGAAAATTTTATTTGATGTTTCCTAACATATATAGCAGCTTCTTTTTCCATCCAAATAACAAATTCCAGGATTGATCATTACTTGATAGGAGCAATATTTTAAATAACTGATTGAATGTGACGCTGATGTACAATTGCAAACCTAAACAACTGTCATAATAGTAGTTGCAATTATCGGCATAATTGCAGTATGTGCTGTTGTAGTTGTTGTAGACCCATGTATATTTTAAACCTAGAAAAGTGATTGCAGCAAAGAAAAGGTCCGGGCTTGCTCAATCTTTTTATCAGATTTATTTTAGTCTTTTCTTTTTCCCTTTTTGATGCTTTGAGCTGGTTTCTTTCAGGAATTAGAGAATTAATGATTATCGTTTTCAAGTATAGCTTGCAATTCTCTGCAAATTGCTGAATCTATAGAATCTCAAATAACTTCCCCCACATCTTTGACTACCTTACAGCGCAAAGCATGTCTCAGAAAAGAAACACTAGCATCGACTGATCTATTGAATCACAAGATTGTAAATATGACTTGTTAGTAAAGTGAGTCAAACTATAAGCACTAATATTAATATTCCATCAAATCAGGATCCGGAGATGATTTAGCCTTTTATGCTGACATTATGCCGCTTGATCCCTACTTGCCGACAAAACCACCCTGTTAGTATATTATTCCTTCATTTGTTGTTTCTCTTCTTAACAATGGACAAGACATTAACCATAAAATTCATGCAGATTCATACTTCAGAATCCTGACGGGAGCAAAGCAACCTATATATTTTTATGTCGACGAACTGATACAAAATCGTCAAATTTAATTGCCACCATGATTCGTAGAAAGCATTTATAAACCATATCTTATAATAGATAATAGGCTTTGCTAGTGCAAGTCCTTTACTTATTACGCAACTAAATTACATACTTGCCTACCCACATGGCATACCTTAAAATACACTCTAAAACCCTGTTTGATCTAGTGATCAAAAACCATCTAGTCATTAGTAGTAGGAAAGTTGCACTACTGAGAATTATACTAATACAATTTATTAAGCATCTATTACATAATCAAACTCCGGATTATCGATGCTTCGGGACTATCAGCATCAATTGTTGCTAAAAGCTGAGACAACCGCTCGCTCAAGTCATCCACCTCCCTGTGTAAGTTCCTGATATAGTTGCAGGTCTCTTGTAGAACCTTGGAAGCTGATACCTGAAGCAACAAAAGTCAAACCCAATTCGCTACAAGTCTTATATTTTAAACGAACCCTCCCTTCCTTCAACTTTTTACCGTCATTGTGGAGATTTCAACTTATAATAAGAAAAAGATTAGATTAGGGATGTGCACCAATTTAGGCAACAGTAAGAGTTTGGTCCAACTATACAAAGTTAACTGTTTAGGTCAATAAGAACAAGAAGACCTATGAAAATATTGTCCTTGATGTCCGGTTCACATTTCAAACTATCCGAAGAAAGCAATTTTTATAACTGTAATACACTGTTGATCATGTGTTACAAGTTCTATGCTTGCATTGTATATTTATTATTTTCCCAACTTTGTCTTCTACCTCCATGTGGAATGATATGGTTGGCGTACTCCCACCGGTAATATTCCAGGCGAAGAGCAACAAGAAAAGGGCTTCACGTAGCCATAGTTTTAAGTGCATAACATGAGTACTTAAAGGGGTGACTTAAAAATTAAGTACCTTATCAGAGCGCCTGACTCGAATTTCAGGCAAAAGTTGACGCAACTTGGAGACAAGCTCGATGATCTGATCATCAGTGATCCTGGGAGCACTACTAGTTGATTGCCTTGATCTTCTGCTAGACATCTTGCACCAAAAGAGTGTATATAGGT
This sequence comes from Erythroxylum mucronatum, assembly GCA_027563825.1. Classification (NCBI taxonomy): domain Eukaryota; kingdom Viridiplantae; phylum Streptophyta; class Magnoliopsida; order Malpighiales; family Erythroxylaceae; genus Erythroxylum; species Erythroxylum mucronatum. The sequence goes on along the minus strand of JAOSBP010000008.1, from coordinate 11,578,024 downwards.
CTGTTTTCAAGCTCAAGGCACAGGCTATGCTCAAACTATGAGAGACGAATTAGCTAAAGATCCAAATGGGAAGATATTACAGTAGCTATAGAAGGTATCTAGAGTTAACAAGGGTAGATTGGACGGAGAAAAGAGAGTAGGGAAGAGATGGAAGAAGGGAATTGTATGTTGGATAAAAGAGATATGGAGAAATGGAGAAAGTGATAAGAGAGTTATAAAGAGAAGGACCACAAGCAACAGAAAGAGAGAGAGAGAGAGAGTACAATATCAATAGACAGCGATGTTGGATGTGAAGAGGACAAGTGCATTGGAGAAAGAAGTGGACTAGTTTAGGCTTGAGTGTTTTAATTTGAGAGAGAGAGAGAGGCTATAGCACCTTATGTGTGTTCCCAAGTTGGGGTTTGATTTCAAGTGCGCTAAGAGAAGTGTGTTTGTTTTTGAGCTAACAAAGTGGGCCTTCATGTGCATGTCTCAATACACAATACCATGTGATCATAGGACATTGATCCTCTCCAATCAGGGCCTTTTATCACTGAATTTCATAAAACAAAAACAATCGCCCTGGAGCTGGACTTTCCCCACATATTATATGTATGTATAAATTATATTATGTAGCTGCTGCTGCTGCTGCTTCTGCCAGTACTGGTACTCTCAACAGTACTGCTATTAACTCCTATTCTTATTTAGCAAGTTGTGTTAACCGTAACCCCTTGATAGATAGATATGCCTGCCTGCCTGCCTTCCTTCCTTCCTTCTCATTGGTCAGAACGTACCAGTCTTGAGTAGTCAGTGTTCATGCTTTTTATAAACTCTGAAAAACTAAGCATAAAGTACAACAGCGATTTAATTAATACTATTAGTTATGCTAATCATATTCATTAAAATTTGTATTAATTAGATTAAATGTTGGCATTGGGTTTAAGACAAATCTGTACGATCTAATTGGCCTTGATATATATATATATATATTATAAAAGAAATTATTTTCTTCACCCTTAGCTTGTCTGGGACACAAGTACGTGATTGTTTGCAATCCTTTCGTCCCTCACCTCACATGCTCTTTCTTTGGCGTACACGACATGACACGTGTCATGTCTTGCTCTGGAACATTTTATATTAGGGGGGAATTTCTAAAACGGGCATGCTTATGTAGTTTTCATGCCTATCAATGTCACGTGATTTAAGATAATCCTTGCATTAATTTTCTCTGCTTCTTCTAATTGGCTGTTTACAACACAACTGCAAATTAATTCATGCAACAACCACTCCATCACAATCCCATTTAAACTCCTCAAGCTTGCTTTTGTCTAATGTCTGTAATTGAAGTTAACTTCTCTGCTGCCTCATCTTACAGTACAATGTTGACTTAGGCACCTTGTTTTTCCGTCAACATCCAACAAATCTTGAACTGGGATTATGCATATATATGTCGTTGATGTTAATTCAAAGGTCAGGCTTACTTGGAGGGTATATATTCTTAATTATTTTGTGAGCTTTAATATTATATGACAGTTTCTGATGATTGATGAAGCAAGTTGATAAGGCTTGTACCATGTATTTATTATTTAAGCATCTTTTGTCACTTTGAATATTAGAAAACAAAAAATACATGAGACTCAGATTTCCTTGTCTGCCTTGTCCCACAAGTCTGTTAATTATTTTTTCTTGCATCTCCTCGATCATGTGAGTATGAGAGACAAAGAGCAAGAAGATGGTAGAAGAGAAACTAGAGTTTTTATGCTATTTTATTATTTTTCTTGTCAGTGATCACATTAGGGTTAAAGATCACTTCAGCATGTACTGAGGGTTAGGAAAGTGGGTGTAGAAAGTCAATGTAAAAAATCATACACCATCACCTGATCGCTTACTAGCTAGTTACTTAGAAAATGGACCAACCCTTATAGCTAGTGTCATTAACTACAACTCTGATATGGTACCATTGCATTTGTTAGTCCATGTGAAAATGGGAGAATTGACCAAACCATATTCTGTCATTAACTGCTAGAGCCACCTTGCATGTTAGTCCATGTGAGTTTTTTTCCCGAGTAAATCAGGTACTAGAGCTAGCACATCACATATCCATTTATAGAGCATGATGAACGATACGTAATTTTTCACCAAAAACCACAGATGCTCTTCCCTCCCCTCTGGGACCAAATCAGTAGCAATTTGCCACCATGTCTAATGGGAAATACGAATGCTTTTCTATTGTTTCTAAAAAGTCAGTTTTCTTTTCCCTGTTTCATTGTCTTCCCATCTCAAGTGTATAAGATGGAGTTTTTTAGGCCAAAAGGAGGCTACTAAATGAGTCTGGTAGATGTGTTATCATGATTCAGTGGACTCCTACATCTTGAGTAAGAAGGCCTATCGAGTTTTTTATGTTGGTTCTTTTTGATGCATAACTAAAGTCGCTGCTTGACAGATGGGATATTTGGTCAGGCAAAGCCAAGAATTGTGGCAAATTCTAGCAAATGCAACCTTTTCATCAACTTCCTTTACCGAATTTAGAAACATCAGTAAATTCTTATGGTACCACTTTTTGACCATACATGCAATCACTTCCAAGTTTACAGCATGTTATGAGATCTGATCTTTCAGGATTTTAAAATAATCACTTCCATTTATATCGGAGATACATGGGATTAGGTCCACAAACAGTTGATCAAAACATTCCAATTCGATTAGCAAATATTTAACTCTCAGAAGTCAAATCGATTGAAACTAGTTAACATTCTTTAGTTTGAATGAAAAGGAAAAATTGATCAAACCACTCAAATATCTCTTAGGCATACATTAATATGTATTTAAGTCACAGAATGTTAAAAGGGCATTCGAAATTTAGAATCCCCCCCGACATACAATAAATGATGTTTTAACACATGCACCAACTTTGTTGACAAGTAAGTTGGTCTTTAATTGTTACTTAACTGCTTTATCCTCCGTAATTATGGTTTAATGCCATTTCTCAACTACCTTCTCTTCTGTACCACACGCTCGCTTGCCCACTTCAAAGTAATAATTTGTTGACAGTCAGTCAAGAATAGCAATATTACATTTGCTCAAACGTGTTCATGAATTGAAACATATAACAAATAGAGTACTCATTCCTAATTGACCCGATATATTATCTACTTGTCTTTAATATAGCATGAGGCCAACGGTCTAACTTCTATATCTTTTTGACAAAATGATGGCCCCTGACTATAGTTCAGTTACCACAGAAAGTAAATAAGTGATAGTTAGTCCCAAAGTTAAGGAAATTTTTGTGAAGAATTAAGTTAAATCTTCGTGCGTGGAACGAAAATATCTATGCTTGCCAACAAAATTTCCCTCTCTGCGAACTCAAGTCATTGAACAGGATTGCTACATACATATATTTTGAGATTCTCGCTTAAGAAACTAAGGAGTACTCAACTTTCTTTCGTCAAAAAGGGTCTTGGTTAGTTAATGCAATGATTGAAAAGAGAAGGCACGCATGCATGATGGAGATGGACTTCTAGAGAAGCTTACAAAGTTAAGATATTGATTGACTACATTGGCAAGTGTGCTACTCTCATATGATGAGAAGGAAATCAGCCCCATTGGAACAGTCGGATCTTTTGTCCAAAATAACTCTGTCTTATTTTGTTTAAGAGTAAAACGGTGTCATTTTTTTTTAAAATTTTAACGGACGTGTAGTGCCTATGTTCTTCTCCTCTTGCTCAACTTCAAGTATCTAATCGAATATGTTAACCTCACAATTCTTTACTACTTAGTCTTTGAAATCTTGAAATTGAACCCCGGCTAATTAGTTTATAAAGATATGAAAGCAAATGCTCCAACAGCTTAAAGTAAATCTATCAAACTAATTAAGCTATTGCACATTTTGTATATCTCAAAAATTCTTTTTTTTAAATCACATCATTACATTTATTTTTAACTCTTTATATTTTTAATAAATAGTTTTCTCATTTTTATTTAGTAATATATTCATGTTATTATTAGATTTATTTAAATTAAATTAAATAGTAATTATTTTATTTTATATTATATTTTCTTTGGATAAATTATATTTAAAATTTATGATTTCGTAATATTAGTCAAAACTACCAAGATAATAATAAAATGTTTGAACTTTTAATTTATTGTAAACTAAGTCGTTATTAATTCTATAGTTAACAAACAGGCAGAATCCTTTGACATATAAATATCTACGTGAGAATCAAATTTATTAAAAATTAAAATTTAATAAAATTACTATAAAATTTTACCTAAATTTATTTGTTATATAAAATTTATATAAACTAGCTGATGGCCATACATACACTCCCGTGATTTTCACGCAATAGCTACGTAAAGGGGAAAAAAAACATATATAAGTAACATCAATGGCTTTTGACGCAGAAGGCCGGTGATGCTCATGATCGAACTAACTTGAATTTTATTAGCATCCACTTAATAAAGACGATACTTCATTAGTCCGTACAATAGTATCCTATTCTCAAGAGCCTGACTTTGGTTTTCTTGATTTGAAAGAAAGCCTGGAAATAAGTTGCTGGTTGAGGCATCAACTGGGCAGGCAAATTAACATCATAAAAGGACAATATAGTACGCGCCAGTCCAACTAATTCACCGACCTTGAGTCCAAAGAATATAATTAGCCCTTCGGATGTCCGTAAATATTTGGGTTCTTGGCTTTTTGAAGCTCTTGCAGTATAGTTGGCATTTTATTGAATGAAAAGTGTTAGAAATCTCACATCGGACAATTATGAAGGCATTCAAGAATTTATAATAATGTACAAACTTTCCCCTCTTGAGCTAGCTTTTAGGGGTGAGTTAGGTTTAGGCAATTTCTAACATGGTATCAGAGCCAGGTTGTCTCGATAGTTTGGGGCGGTGCCCGGTTATGTCCCTTTGTCCAATATGTCCATCAGATGTGCAGTCATGTTCTGGATTGAGGGGGTGTGTCAGGAATCCCACATCGAACAACTATGCATGCATTCAAGAATTTATAATAGTGTGCAAACCTTCCCCTCTTAAACTAGCTTTTAGAGGTGAGTTAGGTTTAGGCACTTTCTAACAAAAAAGACTCCCAACATTAAGTATATTACCTTAGAAATCAACATTCTTAACCATCTTTTATGCCCATAGGTGAATAGTAGTGGTTGCACTTTCTTAACACCTCTACTGCTCAATTTGGGTATTAGTATTTATGTTTTAGTGGACCTCCCCTGTTGGATATGGGTTTCATCTAACCCCAAGATCATGTATGAATTGGCTGGGCCTGAAATGGTCCTAAACTTAGCATCTCTAACGTTATAAGTGTTTTTAAATAATAACAATATTTTTTAATACAAGAAAGATTATCTTTTACCTTGTCTTATATATCAAAATTAATAAAACTATTTTTAATTATCTGTTTCTTCTAAAATAACTAGAGAATTAGGAAAAGATAAGAAAAGATTGTTTAAATTAAACATTTTCAAAAGAATAAAGAAAAAGCTCAACTTGGATCATATTATTAGAACAAAAAAGTTTGAAGAGGTATTATTAGCAGTAAGAACAACTCTATGTTGATTGATAGTTTGTAGGAGAGGAGTTGGGGTTGGAAAATATAATAGAAAAACTGCAATTATACGAGGGAAAGCTCAATTTCCTTGCTCGGTGGCATCAATCAAATTGTTGGCAGCAGCAATTGGAAAGGGCAAAAGGTACTTCTTGATGGACCCATCAGTGTACTCTTCCTAGGACCAATTGTGAAAACCAGTCTCAAGTTTCAAAGATTGACGACCCTGCGCACCCATTTGGCTTTTTATGACAGAATTCAGCATCAGAGAGTTTCAGTGTCTCTAAAGTTTTGCTCATGCCTTCAATTGCTTTATTTCAGAATGCCAACCCCATAAGGCCAGAAAATGCTGGGATAGAACTGGCGAAAAAATGGGACCCTTTCATGGCTACTAGACAATGCTTATACTGTAGCCTCAACTCAACTTATGCTTTGAAAACAACAAGACAATGTCAAGCTCAGAGTCAGAGAGAGGAGTCCTGTATGCTGCTTCTTTGACATCATTTGGAATTTACTCGGCGTTTGAATGCCATTCAAGGTGGTTATGAATTTCAGTTCAGACAGTCTGTTCATGTCTTGACGCAGTCTTCTCCGGGGCAGTGCAGATGTGATTCAGCTATTTGGCACTCTGTTTCCAAGATTCATGTGAAATAGCTGGTTACCGGTTTCTCAAACCCATACACACAATGCCAGTCCGGAAAGGGGGAGGTGCTAAGAGATTTTCCAGAGTTGCTGTTCTCATACAACGATCCAGACTTAAAATTGTTTGTACCTTCTTCATTTGCATACTCTTAAGGGATGCTTTTGTGGCTTAAGGCCTGCTATTTATATCTTCTCTGGACATAGTAGCCTGTAATTGTATAATAGTCCAGAAACACACATAATTTAGATGAATGTTAGAATTACTCACCAATTGATTCTGCTTAACAATTTGTAATGAAGTTGAATGCTTTCTGCCTCTGGATTTCTTCCAGAGAAGTTTCATTTTAGTTTTTATGCAAGTTGAGATAAAAAGCTGAATTTCATAATCAGAGTAATCTTCAGATTGTATTAAAAAGTTGAGAATACTTCAACAGAACCATGCTATTCTGAAATTCTTAAATTTACACCACCAATGGTAATTTTACTTACATGTATACATTAATTACTTAAAAATTAATAAAATAAGTTTAATTTTTAATTTAAATTCAGTTAATTATCTATATTATTGTGAGACCTCTAAATATTAAGATATATTAATTAAAT
>JAOSBP010000008.1:11552582-11571134 GCA_027563825.1 Erythroxylum mucronatum | reverse complement strand
ATATAAATCTACAAACCAGATTCTTGCCATACTCAAATGCCAGCATTGCAACTTCTGTAGTTTGCCCAGCAAGAAGTACAATTGCCTTGCAGCTGTTTGAAATCAGGGATGCAGTCTTGTAGTATGTTTTTGCATACAATACTCCATGCTGCCACACGAAAATCAAAACACAATGAACGAATAACCCAACAACTTACAACTCAGAAGAATATACTACATAGACAACTAGTAGCACCTGTGATCACTGAACATGTCAAACATTTATAATGCTATAGTCATGAATCATTTGGATCATACTAAAAAGTTACAACCTCCATTCATGACTTCATCCCTAAAGCAATGTCATTTCTCTGCCCTGCCACTTTTTCCCCCTCTTTTTTTCCTTCTAGAGTCACTCCTCTTTTTATTCACTGTGCACAGTGAATTAGAAGGTAGGAAACTTCTTGGTTTTCCTTTATGACAGATCAATTACTGTGCCATCTAATCACTTAGATCAAAGGAAAAACATTAGTAACTGGAAAATCTATAATTGATAGATAGCTGGGCCCTTTCCATGCCCATTCATGACCTTCATTTTTTATTTTTTTATAAATTACCTTCACTTTTGAATTACATGTGTTTACTTTACACTTAATAGAACTTTCAACTCAACTCATATCTTACTTTACTAAATACAAAAGCAAAAGAAAAACGAAAGGATGGTCTTATCTTAAAACTGAAAATACACATCAGCTTAACACATGCAATGGAAAGAGTGATGGTGATAACAAAAAAGCTTTCTAAACATGTTTCTGGGTTGCTTTTTATGGTTACAGTATTAAAGTAATCACTTACAGCAAAGCTGGAGGGAAAAGTTAACAGAGCACCAACAACCAGATGGATGATAGATATAACAAGCTTATCAACCATTAGATATACTGAAGATATAAAATTTTTCCTACCCCCATAAGTTGGAGTGGAGATGAGGTATTGGCAACATTCATGAAAGTCCTCATATTTCCCATATCTACAACTGTCATCATCATTCCAAAAAAAAAAAAAAAAAGGCAGAGGAAAAGGAAAATGGAAACATAAGGTTAATGGGACCCCAAACATAATTTACCAACCAACAAGGCCATGTTACTTCAAAGAAACCCCGCCTCCCTGCTCCCTCGCCCCTCCCCCTCATATGTGATGGTGCTGTAGCTGCAACAGTCTAGAATATGCGCTGTCAGGCCGGCTAACTAATTCAGAATGGCTGCCTTGCTCAATGATCCTACCATCTTGCACAACACCAATACTATCCACCCCTCTAATGGTGGATAATCGGTGAGCCACAACCACCGTGGTCCGGCCCCTCATTAGCCTTTCAAGTGCTTCTTGTAGGACACATTCTGATTCAGCATCTAGTGCACTTGTGGCCTCATCTAGTAGAAGGATTGTTGGGTCCTTGAGAACAGCCCTGGCAATGGCAATTCTTTGTTTTTGCCCTCCAGAGAGCTGAACTCCTCTCTCACCAACAGGTGTCTTGTAGCCATCCGGCAATGCACTTACAAAACCATGCACATTGGCTGCCCGAGCAGCCTCAATTACTTCAGCCTCAGTTGCACCATCTTTTCCATAAGCAATGTTATCAAATATGCTTGATGCAAATAGGGCTGGCTCTTGTTGCACCAATCCGATTTTAAGCCTCAGGGACTTCAAATTTAGTCTTCGAATATCCTTCCCATCAATCATGACTTTCCCTGCTGTTGGATCATAAAATCTTTCAATCAATGCAATAACCGAACTCTTTCCGCTCCCGCTGGCTCCAACAAGGGCCTGGCTTTGGCCAGCTCGTATTCTAAGGTTCAGGTCTTTGAATACTGGAACATCAGGTCGTGAAGGGTAAGCAAAATCAACATGTCTAAGTTCAATCTCCCCCCGGATTGATTCAACAGGTTCAGCCTCGGGATCATCAGGATCAATCTTAGTGGAACGGTCCAGAACAGAAAAGACAGAGCCAACAGCCTCACCACCCCTAATAATCTCTGGAGCAAGACTAACGGTTTCTGCAACTGAATTAGCTGTTACAACTAGTACCACAAAAACCTTAATAACCTTGGAGAATGTGGATGCACCCTTGCTAACTAGGTGAACACCGTACCAGAGAATGAGAGCTTCAGAGGAATACAAAGCAAGTTGAGAGAGGCCAAAAAGAAGGCCAGAAGTTTGGCTCCGACGTAAACTATGGAGTTGTGGAACCCGGAGTTCATGACAGAATAAAGAGAGTATCTTTCCTTGAGCATTGAAGGCCGCAACAGTCCGGATGTTGCTCACTCCCTCACCAGCAATCATGCTGGTCTTCGCATGGGCCTTGGCTGTATCTCCAGCAAATCCTTTGAGAGAGAGTTGCTGCAGTGAACAATTTGTAAATGGAGTTGAATAAAACCAAAATGCATTAACATTAATGCCTGCATTTTAAATCAACAAGATAAATTTAATCAATTCTTTACATTTAAATTCAGGTAATAACGACATAAAGTTATAAACTTAGTACGAGTGACCTTTGGCAACAAAAAGCGTTCCCTTGAAATTTCTGTTGAATTTTGGGTATGTCAGTTCATATCCTACGTTCAACAACGAAATGCCATGTAAAACAAAGTTTGATTATATTTGTATAAAAACCTTAAAAGGAGTTCACATCTGCCAGGCGGGGTCCTGAGTTGGACTGTTTCAAAGGCACAGGAACAGGAAAGTAGTGCAAGACCACACGTCATTTGCTTTCTTATATTTTTATTCAGACACTGGTTAGGGTATGGTAAAACCTACAGATCGTTTTTTTATAGACCAGCCTGTATAATTACTGCTCCGTCACAGATGTCCCATGTCGATTGTGGCTTCTTTTATCTGCTGGTTTGAAAGACATGGGGCATCTTGGAAGAGATTGTCCGCTCAACTTTGAGGTGACCCCATGACCACGAGGTGGAGCCTTAGCAGGGCCAGTGAAAGCAACCCACCCCTACAGAGGGCAAGAGCCACTGTACACTTCCAAGGACATACCCTCAATCAATGATTTTCAAGAGCCACTGTACACTTCCAAGTACATACCCTCAATCAATGATTTTCACGTCGGGGCATTCACCAAATTAAGAGCAACCCCCATGCAAAGACAAAAACGTCACTGTTTAGGACTTGTGTGTACCTAGATTCTAGAAACCCTAATTTTTCAATACTAGACCCAACCAACCTTGGCTGTCACTGCAAAAACTTATGAGCCTGTTGATTGCCAAACCCAGAAAAAAAGAAGAAGATAAGATCTGCTCGAAAATTAAAAGATTCACGGGCTAAGAATTCCCTTGAAAAACTCGCCTGGTTGCAGATATAAAATAAAAGCACAAGTCACTAAAACTGACAATAATATATAGTTATTTTCATGTACCAAAAACATCGCAGGGGTGCACTGTCAGTGGGCCGTTGAAATCACATGATGCAAGAAAGATAAACAAAGCAAAGTTCAAATTTTGACTGGGATAAGATTGCTAATCAATAAAAAAAGAAAAAATATATATAGAAGACGAAGGCTTCTAGATGCTAAATCTTAAAGGAACACCCTCGAATTGAAGAACTATATTATATCTTCAAACATAAAAATATTATGCACAGAAGGTGGGAGGAAGCACGTGGTGGTCAGATGTATGTGACAAGTTGTAGTTTTTAGCTTCTGTCGTTTAATGGGAAGGTAAGATTCCGAACATCAAAAGAGGAGTAGGAGTTGTTTTGGTCAGTAAGAGTTCACCCCATCTGCCTTTCTTGTACCTATGTTATTGCTACTTGCCATCTGACTGACTAAGCCCTCTTAAATGGGAAAAATATCGCACAATTACTAATTTATTTTTAAAGTCAGAGTAAAATTAATGTCCAAGAAATATTTATATCGTCTACCTGGAACACAAACATGATGAGGGTGCTTAAACCACAAGTAATGTGAACCTACCTGCGCAAAGTTGGCAAGGACCAGGAGAGGAAAGGTGGCTAAAATGAGAAGAGAGACCCTCCATTCTACAATGAAAGCAACAATGAAAGAGATGAGGAGGGAAGTCATGTTCTGCAGTATCACTGAAATTCTCTCAGCGATTGCAGATTTCACGTCAGCAGCATCTGTAGCTAATCTTGCTGCAATAAGGCTAGAATTGTGTTCTTCTTCATCAAACCATCCAACTTCATTCCTCAAAATAGCTGAAGAAGTAACAAAAAGACTTTTTAAAGAATTTTAAGGAAAAAAATTATAATCTTTCTTCTTTTAATGAATATATGTATAAAACAGCATAGGGAACCCTTAATTTTACCTGCAAGCATCATCCTCCTCACTCTCGTGGTGAGGTTCTCACCCATGATACTGAAGAAGTAATGCTGAATTAGATATGCAACCACAGCATAAAGGCCAGTACCTATGTAGATGAAAACAAACTCCTTTGTTTTTCTTTCCATGGAAGCATAATTTCTGTAATAGAAAACCTCAATCATATTGCTCATTACTATGGCGAAGGTGGGGCCAATGAAACCAGATAGCACAGATCCTATGGCGCCCATTATTGAGTAGGGCCATTCTGGAGCATTTAGCTTGAGTAGCCTGCAGAAATAGCCATCAGGAGCTGGATTTTTACGGCCAGTCTCAGCATTTGAGATCATCTCAATACGACCATCAGCACCAGTACTGTATGAGTAGCTTAAGTTTCTTCTTAAACTGCCGGAGCGGAGGCTGAGAGACTTTGTGGAAAGTGAATGGCTGAGACGTGATGAGCGTGATCGACGGGTTGACGGGTTTGCGAAATCTCTATTTTTTACCGTTTCTTGGAATCTGATTAATGAAGCATATGATCCACCCTTGGCTATCAGTTCTTCATGAGTTCCTGTCTCAACTACCTGTCCTTGTTGGATAACTGCAATTGTATCAACGTTTCTGATGGTGGAAAGTCGATGTGCAACAACTACTGTAGTTCTTCCAACCATAAGACGGTCCAGTGCTTCTTGGACAATGCTCTCAGAACCTGCGTCAAGAGCACTGGTTGCTTCATCAAGGAGGAGGATCTTAGGGTTCTTCAACATAGCTCTGGCAATTGCAATTCTCTGTTTCTGGCCACCAGAGAGTTGGACCCCTCGCTCTCCCACCTAGTTCAGGATCAAAGTAAATATGTCATTTGACATGCCATAATATGTTATTCAACTTAAAACACAACGCTTTGCATTTTTCTGCTGGCAATTATCACTCACATAAAACTGTATGCATTTGCATTATACTCGGTGAAACAAGCTTGCCCTAATTTAGTTTCTGGTGAAATAAGCTTGCCCTAATTTAGTTTTGTACTTTCCCAACCTGAGTGTTATATCCGTTGGGAAGCAAGGTGATGAAGCTATGAGCGTTAGCAGCAGAAGCAGCAGCTTCCACTTCAGCCATTGATGCATCGGGCTTTCCATAGAGTATGTTCTCAATTATAGTGGTTGCAAAGAGTGCAGGTTCTTGGTTTACCAACCCAATCTGATCACGTAACCACCTTAGTTGCAAGGTCTTTATGTCCACATTATCCAGCAAAACTTGTCCTGTTCACACAATAAGCAAACATTATTATCAACACAATAGTCCATCAGTGAAGGAGAAGATTTTGACTGTTCACATTTTTTTAAAAAATGGCCTACTGATTACCCTCATTAGGATCATAAAACCTCTCTATAAGAGTGACAACAGTGCTTTTCCCTGACCCACTACCACCAACGACAGCAACAGTCTTTCCGGCAGGGAAGAAGATAGAGAAGTCCCGAAATACTAAAACATCTGGTCTTGATGGGTAGCTGAAGGTCACGTTTTTGAATTCTATGTTACCATTGATTTCAGTTAAGCATTTCCCATCTGATTGATCCTGAATTATGGAAGGCTTTTGCTTAATTATCTCCATCAACTTGTACCCAGCTGCTTTGCCTTTGCTAAAGGCCCCAAGATTTGAAAATGACTGCCCCAAACTCCTGTAACAATATAAATACCGTTATTATTATGGGGTATAATTCTGTTTTCTGGAGTCTAATTCATCAAATTTTAGTTTGATATTTACATGCCGCCAACAATGGCAGAGAAAATTGCCGTGAATGCCTTCCCTCCGTCAGTTTGTCCATCCCTGATAAACACACCAGCATACCAAAATACAAGTGCCCACGACATGCAAGCTATCCCGTACGTACATCCCAGCCCCAGACCTTTGGCCATTCCGGCCTTGTATCCAAGCTTTAAGGTGTTCTGTATGGCATCTGAATAGGAATTTAATGCCTGGCTTTCCCCAACGTACGAGTATACTGTCCGAACTTGTGCAACAGCCTACGGAAAGCAGAAAAGTTGAAGCATATTAGTTGTCATTAATTTTAAAATCCATTTTGTAGGGTCTTATCAGAGGGGCTGAAAGACCAGCTTCAAATAAAAAATCCACAAACATAATTGAAAATTATAAAAAATACAGAAAAGCCCCATTCCCCTTTAAAAAGTTGCACATGCCTCAGCATGATTTGATCCACAAAGGGCCACCATTTCTTGCAACTTTCCAATGCTTGATAAAGCAAAAGAACTCACATGACATTAAGGCTAGCTGTGTTTTATATTTCATTAGTCCATTAACAGAACCAAGACAAGATAAGGACATAAATTTTACCGAAAAAGAAGAAACATAGCGTTAACTCAAGAAAGTATGATATAAAAATGGCATCTTTAAAAACAAAATAAGCAACACTTTTATGCCGTTCAAGGCACTGTGATGAAATTTGTGGGCAAATCAACTCTACCTGCTCAGCGATAATGCCAGCTTGTGCGTAAGATTCGCGGCTCTTTGAAGTGAGGCCAGTAAGAGTGTATGCGTATAAGCCCCCAGCAAAGGCTATTCCAGGTATCACTGCTATACTTAGTAGGGCTAGCCTCCATGCTGACACAAAACCAACCACTAGCCCAGCAAGGAAAGTTGACAAGTAATGTATAAAGTTCCCCACCTAAAACACCCAAAATATGTTAGAAACCTTGAGGAAACAGAAAGAATGATGCTTTCGTCAATCTAATGCTTAAAATTGGTGATGATTTGATTGGTTGAGGACCCAGATCTTCAAAAGTCCAAACTCGGACCTTGGTACATGTTAAGTAGGATCTGCTAACATGGGCCGTCAAAGACAAGGATTGACCCCCACGTTAATGGGCAATCAACAATTCAGAAATAAGCATGTTTGCATATTAAAGCAAACAAAACACTAGATATTACCTCCTCATGCATAGAGTACCAAAAAAAGGCCCAAAAAGAAATAAAAAACAAATGAAAATAGAAATAGAGTACTATTACTGAAAGAGTAAAGTAGAGAGAAGTATGAAAATGAAAGCAGAAGTGAGTAAATGAGGGGCAGACAGGCGTAACAAGCCAATAAAGATAACCTTCTCACTAATGGCATCTTGGACTAGGAGGGTGTCTGTGGAAACGCTAAAGACAATGTCCCCGGTTCTAGCATCCGTGTCAAAGAATCCAACATCTTGTTTCAAAACCGCTTCTAGGTACTTCTTCCTCAAGGTGCTCACCTGCCTCTCTCCGGTGTACATCCAGCATGCAATCTCTGAAAAACCAACAATCTGGTGTTATTTTAACATCATACACAAGGAAATCATGTGAGAGGGCAGAGCAGATGTAGAGATTGAAGTTAAATTGTTTTTTGACAAGTATTAGATAACGTTGAAAATGGGTTGCTTGAAATTGACAAGTGAAGCTAGAAGAGGACGAGAGAGAACGTTTTCATGGACCACATGGGTTAAGTTTCAAACAACCTAATCCGATATGAAGTGGGCACATCAGTCATATTTATCTGAGCTAGCACCACATTCGCGTGATTCACTAGATAACAAAACAAAAACCGAAGTAGGAAGATAGAAAGTTGACATACCTGCATATGATGATAAGCACACAACAAGACCAAGATACACAAAATACAGCGCATACTGCATTCACCAGAAGGAAAAAAAAGAAGAAAAAAACAGAAGTAATAGATCTCAGATCTAACGTTAACATAACAGAAAAGATGGGAGAATAGAAAGGGCAAGAGCTTAGAGTAAAAGAACAAACCTTGGAAACTTCATGGGTCATTTTTTGCAAATCGGATTGGTTCTTGCCAAACCCGTTAACCATTTCACCGAATAACAGGAAAAAGAAAGGCATTGAAGAGCCATGAATAATAGCTCCTATGCTACCAGAGATCATGAGTAGCCAATCATACTTGTCAGCAAAAGAGAAGAGCTGATAAAATGGCAAGCTTTGTTCTTTCTTCTTCTCTGCTTCTGGCAATGATGCCTTTGTCTCTGTTGTCTCTGCCATTATGGCCCAAAGCCAAGCTCCTTAGCAGCCACCCCCTAAAAAAAAAAAGACAAGCTTCTTTGGAGTGAGTGGACTCGAGAAAGGGTCCAAAGTCAATCCTGAGTGATAGTAGTTTGTGGGTTCATTGGCATTGAAGAAGAGATCTGAGCTATGAGAAAAAAGTGCATGAAAGCAGTAAGAGAATAAGGAGTTAGGAAGTAGAGAGAGAGAGAGAGAGAATGTATTGGCTTGGAAGTGTGGAAAGTGAGAGTATGTTGGACTAGTGGTCAAACTGAAAGCAACGAGGAAAGGAGAAACAAGTGCTTTGATGGGAAGAGTAGGGGCCTTTATAGTGGAGAGCTTTACCGTCATATAAAAATTCTTTTTTTTATGAATTTTCTTAATGTCTGGTGACTGAAATCTGGTTTTAACTCTGTGGGGTATCCTACCTGTGCTTCTCTTGATTTCTGTGCCTCAAGTTTTGCCTCCTAATTTTATAATACCATAGAAATTACTTTGTCATCTAACAAAGCATAGCCATTGAAAACGGCTGGCGTGTTTTGTGTTTATTCTTCAGAGTTCAGACTCAGTCACTCAGGCTTGGTTTTGTTTTATCTGCAACTGCACAAGTTAATCAAAACTTATCACACCCATTAATTGTCATTGGTAATGGTGCTCAATAAGTTGCCTCTTTTACATGAAAACAATTCTACATCTCCAATGACCATTAATGGTTGTGAGATTGACATATAGAATTGCCTTGATAATGAACTTGTAAAAGAAGGCAAAAAATGTTGCAGAAACTGACATTACATGAGTGTTGCAGCTTCTTTTCTTATCTCATAAGAATTCGTCTTTCGCTTTTAGTAAGTCGTTTTATATGTTCTTCCTTTTTCTTTTCTTTCCTTGAGACAAGAAAGTAGCCTACCAACAAGAAAGAAAAGAAAACCAAGTCATACACCCATTTTCTACTCTGCATAGAGAATTAGGAATTATAGGATTGGGAGAACTCAAATTGCTCCTCCGTTTTGATTTCCTTTTCAGGTAACATGCACTCGCGCTAGGCAATTAATACAATCTAATTAAGGCTCAACCAACCACTGGTATCTGCCAAATTTTTTTAAAATAATCAATATTCCAAGGAAATTTCCAACATATGGATTGATGTCAGATGTTTCTATTGCATGGATGACGCTAAACTATAAGTACAAACAGTGGCTTACTGGAAACCTAACGATCCACAATCAATCATCTTCAAACAAAATTCTAACATATTCAGTAATGAATAACTGTAACAAGCTATTCTTGGTATTGGCCATTTACCATTGGTGTGGGAAGATGTTTCCTGGAATTGGTCCTTATCCAGTTGCCATTCTAACGTCGTCGCAGTCTGCTTCCGCATTTAGGGGAAGTATTCATGTCTACCTATGCAGACCAAACCACATTAGCTAGCCTCTACAACACATACATATTACATAGTACAAGAAATACTCAAAAAATAATTATGCAAAATAATCCATGTTTATTAAATTAAAAGTCCCATTTCATCATTCCTTTTATTTCAATTCCTTGTTTTATATGAATAGCTTCGGTAAAATATTAAATAGTTAACGGGCAGATATCTGCTTTTTTTGTTTTGTTTTGGAGTATGGCATTAGCGGAAATTTATTTTAAAAAAAGTACCAAGAGAAGAAACCATAAAGTACTTGAAGTAATACGACAAGCAACAGTTTATGGCAATAAGAAAATTCACATGTCCACAATATATGAACTAGCTAGGACAAATCATTATCGCACCCAACCCAACACATGCACCCACTTAAGTTTGCAAATAAGTTAGGGTTCATGGAAATGGAACTTACTAGACAATTAACAAGGGGAAACTAGCCATGTTAGGAGTAGGTGAGATGGCTAAATCAGTTCAACATTTGCTCTCCCGTCATTTCAAATTGCACCTTAGTTTTATGTCACATTTAAATACCATATGTATGTCCAGAAATAAGCCTCCGAAAGTATTCTCACCAATCCTAGTCCTGTCACCATCCGCAAATCAATCACTTTATCTTCTTTTGTAATGTGTTGATATGCATGATGTAACCTAAGCATTGTGACAGCCTTTGGAAGCTGCATTGAAACTAGTTTAAGGATTGAAAGTTACTATGCCTCAAATTCTCAACATTGACATCACATAGCAACTAAAGATAGGATAAATCAAAGATTGCTATAGTTCTTGAATAATCTGATTGGTGTCATTCATAGACAATGATAAATTTGCGGTCCTCATGTGCTTGGCATCGTCTAGGAAAATGCATCATCTTAGCTTTGACTCTAACTAATACTTATATGCCACATTTAACAACAAAAGCCTTGTCTAGCGTGTTGCTTAATTTCGTTTTCAAGTAGGTTTCAACTTATAAATCATCTCATAAACCCCGTCCTCTAGTCTACAAACTTTCGCGGATGGTGACATCAATTTAAGGATTCTCTTTACATCTATATCTGAGGCTACAAAAGTTAAGAGGCTAAACGTATAAAATCGAAAAGTTATAACAAAACAAAGCCTATTTGTTGCTGAGCTAAGAGTATTTTTATAAATGGGGATGAAGTGTATTTGATAGTGATGTAGCGTCTTTTGGGAACATTAGATCCGCTTTGACGACTAGTTTAGCCTTATAGCTTATGATTTAATAACATTAACGTACTAATCCTGGCATGTGATATGTCCTAGAAACTATGGTTTAGGTTAAGTTCAAATGCTGGCAGTGGAGCCAATCTAGAGCAGCCAAAAGCACACATTCCAACCCTTTCTTGGCTGGGAGTGGAAGCTGCAACTCCAACTTTAATCAATGATAGGTGATAAGGATGTAAACTTTAGTAAAAAGATGTTAATCAAGGGTCCATATCGAACTAAAAACAGATTAAAATAACAATGAAAAACATTGGTAACATGAAGAACTTATAGAGAAATCTAAATGAGGGCCAAATCTAAACCCAGGTGTATCAATGGAGGTCACAGAAAACATAGCCATGGACCACAAAAAGGTGTTGAGAGTCTAAGTAATGATCAAAAAGTTATGGACCACAAGTAGGAGTTTGTGTTCTCTTGGCCGAGCTTGCTAGCTATAAACTGATATAACAAGCACCAAAAGGGGGGAAAAAAATAAGTGATTCTGCTCTGCATTTTCCACCTAAACCATGATCATTTGCTTGATACAGCTTGATATGGAGATCCCTGTACATGTAATAGCCTACACATCTCAACAGCTTATATATAGTTAAATTATTGCTTGCATACTTTATTGATGATATGGTAGGAACATTGCTCATCTGTCTCTTTTTTTGTCCACTTACTCGTATTTATCACATAATCTTTATGCTTTACTACTGCAAGTTGATTAGGAGAAATTCTCCCTTGTTATATGCAACTCTCTAGTATGGGACTAGATTTCTTTGTTGTTATACATACTCACATCAAGTTAATTATGAGAGTACATGCTATGTGAATTAAAACTTGCAAGACCTTTTATTTTTGTAGGCTTTCATGTTATCTAAGTAGTAGAATCTGCTAAAAGAGCAGTCATAACTACAATTTCCTTGTCATCAAACAAAACACGTCAAAGAAAAACCGTACCAATTACCATAAATAACCACATGGAAGTATATATGGGGGCATTGCTTTATTGTACGCTGAAATGGTAAGATAATGATGATCGGGTATTGAAACTTTTCTTAAAAGGAAATCAAAATCCTTCCTTAATATCAGGAGATTGGTGGGTGACCTCTCTGCAATCCTCCCCATAACTAGCCAGTGAGTGGACCTCAAGCAGTCGTAATCTTAATTATACAACCACATAATCCATCTATGCCTTTTGCTTTCTTCCTTAATCATTCTTTAGATAAAGAGGTACTAATGATCAAAGCAAGCATGAAAATGGGGCTGCTTTTTGACATAGAACTCGGAGATATATAGCATGTCTCCGGGGACCAAATAAATAAGAAAAGTCGTACACATTTAGTGTGAAAGTAGAAACTACTCATTGCTTCTATTACGCAGTTGAAAGCGCCTTTACATTGACGGTGCAATCATATTTGTATATACAATATGGACAAAATGAATGCGTATTGGCACGAGAGATTGACCAATATAACTTCCGCATAGTTTATATATTACATCGATCTGAATTAATACTACTCCCTCCCGTTCAAAACAATTGTCATTTTAGAGAAATGCATATTTATTAACAAAGCTAATGAAATATCTTATATACTCTTATTAATTACAATAATCTGTGTAATTTGTGTAATTAAGATGTGAGAGAAATTAAAGGGTAATTTTAGAAGTAAAATCATAAATATGCATAAATCACTTATTTTGAATAATTAAAATAACTCTAAAACAACACTTATTTTTAAATAGGATGGAGTATTCAATTAAAATATAAATCATAAATCATTCAACTAAAACAGAATTTATTAATTATACATATACAAGAACACTCCATCGAGCTGATGCTATAGTTCCATCTATCGTCATTTCAATATCTTGGGCATTATAATTCGATCTACAATCATTTCAATATCTATCTGTGTCTTTTTAGCGTGCTCCAATGTAATACTTGGGATACAAATATCATGGTCACACCCACCATGAAGACTTCAAAAGCAGGTTTTAAGATGTAAAACGAGGGCCATATAAAAGAAGATTAGAAAAATTAAATAAAATTTAATATGAGAAAAAAAAGAAGAATATACTACCAAGGAAATTAACAAAGAATTACCGCCAGCAAGCAATTATCTATTACAAATTTCAAAAGTAATATAGGCTAGGGTTTCAGAAAAGATAAAGATTTATGATTGAAAGCTGTTATGATTGATATTATTCTTATGATTGAAAGACACAAATTTTATTAGTGGGCCTAAAATCCATTGGGCAGATGCAGGCTTTTATAGACGTACGCCAAACTCAATAGGCTTGTTTGTTTCCCAGGTCAGCCCAATTATTTTAGCTAATGAAAGATGGTACTCGTCCTTTATTGAAGCCCAATAACGAACAGTATAGATTTATATACTGTTTGTTAGATGACGGGCAAATGGGCCAGTGGACAATCCATTTCTTGAGTTTCTAACTGACTACAGAGATTCCATCAGATTGAATTCACTGATAGATTAATACTAAATCTCTTTCTTTGTGGGCCAAGATAGATTGCGTTATGAAGATTTGCCGTTTTTTTTCCAATTGCTTTCCAATATACTTTTACATGTAACCCAAGCCCAAACACGCCGGTTTAGATTATCTGTTTCTATTATCTTCTTATACCTCCTTATTTCATAGGCATACATTTATTTAATTTCTCTCTGTCCTGTATTGAATGAATGAATGCTTACAGAACATCATATTTACAGGAATAAGTGGTCTGTTACCCAAACACACCATACTACTCTCATGATACATAACATAAAGGGCTAAAAGAGGATTGTGTTTTTTTAACGGGAACAGCTACCAAATGCAAAGGTCCTTCACTGTACATAACCACTTACATCTAATTATTTATTCCTTTCGACCTAATCCTAATTTGAGTGCGTGCTAAACTTTTCTAAGAAAGAAACCAAACCATTAATAAGCTAAAGAAAAAACAAGCAACATGCACATTTCACTACGCCACTTCCATGCCTAAACCTAACCCTCAGCTCCTCCTTATTTTCTTTTTCTTAGCCATCTTGGCCTATTAACTCTTTCCTGCCCGGAGAAACGCATTCAACAAAGCGATGCCTTCAACATGCCGGATCCTTTAAAAAGAAAAAAAAAATCAGATATTAAAAAATGAGAAGTGGAATTCAAAAGTCCCTCTTAGACGTCTTTGGTCTCATCAAGAAAAAAGAACCAAAGGTACAACGCGTCAACTTACGAACCTTTAGTTTCTATTACTTCAATGATTGCGGAGGTTGCACCACTCTGAGAGGCGAGCAAGGCAACACCTGTCTCGGAAAGAACACTACTCGCCTGAACTGCAAAATATGCCGCAAACTTCCGTTGTCCTTGTTCGCATAATTCCATCCCTCAGTGAAATCTTCTCCGAGATGCGAGTCCTCTTCCTTTATTCTCAGCACCTGACTATGCATAAACCCTTCCTGCTTCCACCTGCCCGCCACCATCGACGATTCTGAGTTCTCAAAGGCACAACGATGCTCCATCACCATCGACGGCGATTGATCCATGGACCTGTGAGGCAACAAGAGATCTTTGTATTTGGGTTGAAATTGGAGTCGACCTTGGGCAGTTTCTTTCACTATCATGCTCCTGTATATATAGCTCCAAGAAAGAGAGAAGGCAAGAACAAAAGGAGCCTCGCCGATCAGGTACGTCCCGTGTAACGCTACAACTAACAATAATTGCAATATAGGCTTCTTGCGTTATTATTATTGTTTTATATATACACACGTATATAGTATGGAGTGATCTTAGACGGTGCGTTTTGGTGCCATTAGGTGGCTTACATGACTTGGCTTATTTGAATGCGAATTGGAACTGTTGGAAAAATTAACACGTGGCAAGAGGGCGAAGGAAACACCATCACGTGTTGGACTTGTTGGGACACGTGGGATTACTATAACTCGGAGTCTACTGAAACCGTTGCCGTTTATTCGGAAAATATCTATTATTGGGATGCAGCTAAATCAAATATGTTTCTTTAATAAATTAAAATGAAATGGTGGGTATTGGGGTGGAGGAAGGTGATTGGATATGGGGCTGTGTCAGAATCGACTTAGAGGGTTGGATGATTATGTAATTGAGTAGGATTATGATTGTTGAATTGACGTCAACGTGGCAGGGCAGGAGCGTTTTGATTGTGACCGTCGGTGGATATCGGGGAATAAGTGGCGTCAAACTCGACCTCACTTATGTGAGGTTGATGCACTGGCAGGTCACATGAAACGTGGGCAAATACTGCGGGGTAGGACCAAGCATAACGTGACGTGTCAGGCCAGAATTGAGTTTGGTAAGATCAGAATTAAGAGGAATAGTGAAGGAGCATCTGGTGTACATGCTAAGATTCAAAACTAGCTACGAAAGTGCAGCTGAAGTGAACATGCTAAGAGGCAAAACTAGCTACGAAAGTGCAGCTGAGGTGTGCAGCCACGGGCCAAGATTCAACATTTCAACCCAAAGACTATTAGCAGCTTGATTCAATTCGGACAGATGTCTTATGCACTCAATTTCATTAACTAAAAAACATTAAACATACATTCATATGCTCTATCAAATCCGTTATAAAATCCTAATATTCAAGTTGCAGATAGATTTTAACCATCCTATGCTTTACTCCTCATCCTCTTCATCTCCGTCTCCACCAGCAGCCTTCTTCGCTGCGGCTCTCATGTTCTTTCTCTTCACTCTTCCAGGGCGCCCACCTCCGAATGGACTTGTAAGCGAGAAATCAATATGCTTTTGAGAGTCAACCCTTACCATGAAGGATGGCACGTTAACAACCTGCCTCCCAACCCTGATGATGAAATCAGGACAAAGTTAGCATTTAAGAAAGCAAGCACATATATTCCACAGAAAGATACTTACACAAACAGACATACAGCAGGCATATCATGGAAATAATGGATCCAAATCTATGGACTGATACAAACATTGCTGGAAACCAAAACTATTTATTGCAGTTCTCAAGATTCGATATAAATGAACAATCACTATAATCTTACTGCTGGTCATATATTTGAATTCATCAAATTTTAACTCAATTAGAGTAGCACGAACAAAGGCATCCAAAACAGAAGTTGCACAACAAATTCCATACAACCTTCAAATAAAGCAGTCATTGATATTTTTACAGAAGATGCAATTTCACCTGATATGTCTTTGTCTAATAAGAACACGGGCATGATGGATGGACTTCGCCATACCGGACTTGAACACAAGGGTCTGAAGTCGGCGTTCCAGGAAGTTCTCGACAGTGAGCGCCAAGACATAATCAAGCTTGTTCTGGCTCTCATCCAAAAGACCATACCTGTTCATCCTGCGAAGAAGGGCTTCACCTTCAAAAATACGCCGTGGATCTTTCTCATCTAGAGTGAGAAGCATTCTAGCCGCATTACGGATTCGGCTCAGAGCATACTGCACTCTCCACAACTCCCTCTTGCACCGCAGACCATATTCTCCAACCAGCTTCAACTCCGCATCCAAGCGTTCTTTCTCATATGGACGTCGGGGCTTCTTAAAAGTCTTCCCATCTAAAATCCACGAATTAATGCATTCCAAGTCAAACCAAAATGTACTAAAAAATAAATCTTTCCTAACATACTGATGAATATTGGCCAAATTTATTCTGTTGACCTTCGTAGTCCAATAACCAAAAGAAAAAAAATAGTTGAAACTTGCTAGGAAATTATGATTCAAAGACTCATAACAGGCAAACATCAAATATTTTTCCCGACAAACCCAACAAATTCATCTATTTTGGTTTCCTCGACAACAACAATCAGATAGACAACAACATTACAGAACTTCAGTTAATATAATACAACCTTATGACAATCAAGGACTCCTTGCAACTAAAAGACCAATCAACAGAAACAAAAATTCTGTCACTTTAGATCTTAACTTTCAAGAACCATCCTGAACACATTTTATATTCTAATAAACTGGATTTAAAATTACAGCAACCAATGTATACCTACAAAATGACATGAGATTACAAATAATTTTTTTCCCTAAAGCAGCTGC
Source organism: Erythroxylum mucronatum (assembly GCA_027563825.1). Taxonomy (NCBI): domain Eukaryota; kingdom Viridiplantae; phylum Streptophyta; class Magnoliopsida; order Malpighiales; family Erythroxylaceae; genus Erythroxylum; species Erythroxylum mucronatum. The sequence goes on along the minus strand of JAOSBP010000008.1, from coordinate 11,554,082 downwards.
ATTGCTATCACTAGTATAACATCAATTTCTTATGCATACAGTAATTGCAGCTAAGTAGACCTAAAGCGCGATCTATCTCAAAAAGCAAGATAACCCAAAAATCCACGTCAGGAATAAATACTCCCGTACAAGGATTAAACAGATCATATGAAAAAAGTAACTCGTAAGAAAACGCAAAAAGGGATGAATACAATAGTAGTAGAAGAAAGAGAAACAACAGAAAGGGGACTTACAATTCCTGTAGAAACTGACGTGAACCATGGCTCCGCCGGTTTCTGTTCAGAGGGCAGACGAAACAGAAAAGAGGCGGCGGGCACAATGGAACTTTTTATAGGTGTTCTGCAACACCCTCACATTAAACTAAAACCCTATTGGGTGCAGGCCTTTACAAAACCTTTTGGGTTATCAAAGAATCGTCCTATGTGCTTACTTCAAACTATTTTTGGACGATAGAATAAAATGTAATGTTATATTATTTTACAATTTGAGATGAAAATTTATAATGTAATAAAATAAAATAAGATGGAAGTGAAGAGTTTTATAATATACCTCATTTCATCGTAAATATTAAAAATGAGAAATTTTTGATTTGTACAATTTAAAATGAAATATAAAATGTTAAACAACTTTTTACTATATTATATAATAAATTATTCTTCTAAACAATATTTTATTATAAACTATTCCATTTTTTCCAAATAATAATTTCTTAATATTATATTTATTTATATTTTATTCTATTAAAAATATTTCATTCTATTAAAAACCTTGCGTTTAATCAAACATATCCTATGTAGTATTTCGATTCAAGTTGGAGTTCCTTCAGATAGAATACTATATTCATTTTGGTTTATCTTAGGTGGCTCTAATTTTGAGTTTTATCATAAATTCTTAAGCTTTTACTCCATATTTATGAGCATAAATATTTGTTTTTTGACTTGTTAGATAAACCAATTTAGTTTGATCCCGAACACATTATGGTTTTCTTAACTTTTGTTGGCTAATTTTAAAAGAAAATGAATCTAAGGTTAAAAGATAATTTTTCCATTCAATTAAGCCGGTTGTGTAAAGTATACGGTCTTACTTCAATTTCCAGAAAATTCACTTAAACTAGGGAAAAAAAGCCTTAATTATTTTTAGGGATTTTGGCATTGTTAGAATACCGTACCGTACCGATCAGTATCGACTGGAACGTACCGTTCCGGCAGGAAGTTGGTACCGGTACAAGTATAGGTAGTACCGGTGAAAAATACCGGTCGGTACCGGCGGATACCGACCGGTATTCAAAATACCAGCCGGTACCGGAAATTTTAAAAAATTAGATGAATTTTTTGCAAAATTTTCAAAATTTTCCACCCTCCCTCCTATCTCTCCTTTCCTCCCTTTTTCAAAGATTTAAAATAATAATAAGTATTTTATTACGAATAATAATTATCAATTAAATAAAACTTAAAAATAAATTATTTTTATTTTTATTACTAATAAATTATTTTTATTTAA
>JAOSBP010000008.1:11453294-11501495 GCA_027563825.1 Erythroxylum mucronatum | reverse complement strand
CACATCAATTTCATTTAACTCTAAAACACCCACAACACATACATACTCAAAAACACCCATTTAATTTCATTTAATAATTTCTAATTTCCAAGAAAAGTTTAGGGTCCAACAAGATGCATGTTTATAAAATTAAGTTTTCAAAAATGATTTTTCAAGTTATAGCAAATATATGAAAAGCAAGTTTTCAAGAAAAGTGCCATTTTGGGCAAAAAAATTTACAAAAGTTTGAGATATATACGTTATGTGGGTTTGGGGTAATCCCTCAAGAATTGTCATGTGCATGTTGACCCAAGTATAGGCTTTTCCTGCCTGCCTGCTAGTGGCACGGAGCTGCTTCAAGGACTCCCTCAAGTTTATGACTACACAGGACCATTATATGAAAATCTGTAGTGCGTCATGTTCATGGACTTACCCAAACCATTCTGATGTGCTTATGTGCTCATGATATGTTTGATCAACTTTGATGCATTCATGTTTTGTGACTTGTGAATTTGACTACACGACAAGCATTTTGAAAAAAACAAGTATTTTACGATTCAATAAGATATTTTCTATGACAAGTAATGAAAAAAATGGTTTCAAAAGTTTTGCTCATCCTTTTGTTATAAACTGTTACCCACGAGCTTTCAAGTTCACCCCCTTTCTGTCCCATCTTCAGGTGATAGCTGAGAGATCAAGTAATCGAGAGCCTAAGGGAATTGCTTCACTTGCTATTTTGTATTTTTGTAATAACCTAATGGTGTGGCTTTTGATATGTAACTAAAGTTTTTCACACTCTGTTGCTTAAGTAATGAAATGATATATTTAAAGTAGTTTCGATTGTGTGTGTTCTTTTGACTCCCTATTAAAATGTTTAAGGAGATTTCATGGGAATATGCTCAAGTATTATGATATTTCGCAAGAGTTGGGTTCTGAAAGCGAGATCCAACAGATATGGTATCAAAGCAAGCGTTGGACTCTGGAAACAAGCAGGGTCCAACAGTTGTGGTATCAGAGCAAAATTATGAATCGATGTTGGTTAAAGAGATTACAAGGAACCACGCTCAATATTATGGTATTCTGAAGAGTTGGATTCCGGACTCAACTGAGGTCCAATAGATATCCTTCATGCCTATAGAACTTATCAAATGCAGCATGCTCACAAACTTGATATACATTAGCAAAATCAACATCTTCCATATATAACTTTTTCAAATGCTCAAATCCAAGTAACTTAGAAGTAAGCATAGAAATCAAAGCGTACCTTCTCAATAATGCAGCAGCCATAACATTTTCCTTACCTTGCTTGTATTTAATCACATACGGAAATGTTTCAAATACTCCACCCAACTTGCATGCCTTTTGCTCAATTTCCCTTGTCCCTTTAAGTACTTGAGGATTGATGATCACTATGTATCACAAACTCTCTAGGACATAAGTAATGTTCCCAAACTTCGAGACCTCTCACTAAGGCATAAAGCTCCTTATCATAAGTGGAGTACTTCAAAACTGATTCGCTCAACTTCTCACTGAAATATACTACAGGACGATTCTCCTGCATTAAAATGACCCCTATACTAATCCTATAAGCATTACATTCAATTTCAAAAGTTTTGGAAAAATCAAGTAAACGTAAAACAGGTGCAGTACATAACTTTTCCTTTAAAGAATTAAATGCATTTTCCTGTTCTTTCTCCTATCTAAAACCAACATTCTTTTTAATGATTTCATTCGATGAAACAACAATAGTAGAGAAATTTTTAATGAATTGCATATAAAGACCTGCTAAGTTATGGAAACTCTTAACCTCACTAACTAATTTAGGTGTCGACCATTCTTAAATAACTTTCACCTTTTCAGAGTCAACCTCAACTCCCTTAGAACTTACCACAAATCCTAGGAAGACTACTTTATCCATGCAAAATGAACACTTTTTAAGGTTTGCTTACAGCTTCTCTTTCCTAAGCATATCCAAAACCATCTTAACATGCATGACATGTTTATGTAAGTTCTTACTGTAGATCAAGATGTCATCAAAGTATTACCAAGGAATTCATGCAAAATATGATTCATTAAGCTTATGAAAGTACCAGGTGCATTGGATAAGCCAAAAGGCACAACCAACCACTTATACAGTCCATATTTGGTCTTCAATGCAATCTTCCATTCATCACCTTCTTTCATCCTAATCTGATGAAGCCACTTTTTAAATCAATTTTAGTGAATATGCAAGCACCATGCAACTTATCTAGCATATCATCTAATCTAGGAATAGAATGACGATACTTTATAATGATCTTATTGACCGCTCTATAGTCCACACACATCCTCCAAGTTCCATCTTTTTTTGGCACTAAAAGAACTGGCACAACACAAAGACTCATACTCTCCCTCATGTACCCCTTCTTAAGTAATTCATCTCCTTGCCTTTGTAATTCCTTCGTCTCCTCTAGATTGCTTCGGTAAGTTGGATGATTAGGAATTTTAGCTCTTAGTACCAAGTCAATCTGGTGCTCAATCGCTCTCAAAGGTAGTGGGTATCTCTTTAGGAAAAACATCATCATAATCTTGCAACAAGGTCACAAACACACTAGGCAAACATGAGTCATGGTCAATGTTAGTAAACAAAGTTTCATTAAATCGAATCAAGATTAAAGCTCTCTTGCCTAAGTATGCACTCTTTAACTCTCTCTCTTTTGCATAAAAACATGATTGTGTCTTAACTTTTTCACTCCTCTCAAATTTTCTTTGCTCACTTTTCACGTTCTTTTCTTTTTTTTCGCTCACTAACTTCTTCTCTCTTGCACATCTCACTTTCTTTTTCTCACTTGTGCAGTCACTCACCATTGGGCCTTTAATTTTATTATTTTCTCTGATGGCCTTTTTTCTCTCTTCTTTCTTTTTCACCTTACTACCTAAATCCCCGCTTAGTGATTGTTGAATTTTCAAATGTTTAAGGTATGCTTCTTTGGGTGATAAAGGAGTAAGGGTAACTTTCCATCCATTATACATAAAAGAATACCTAGACCCATCATGCATAACACGCCTATCAATTTTCCATGTCCTACCCAACAATATATGACTAGCTTGCATAGGCACGACATTGCACACATCTGCACATCTACCAATAGAGAATGCAACAACTACTTGCTTAGTAACTTTAACTTCACCACTTTAATTGAACCATTGTAGTCTATATGGATTAGGGTGTTTATAACATTTTAGCTTCAACTGCTTTACTAAAGTAGTTCTAGCCACATTGGTGCAACTACCCCCATCTATATTTATGTTGCAAGCTTTCACACCTACTAAGCATCTCATGTGAAATATGTTCTCCCTTGTTCTAGGCTATCATCCTTCATATTCAAGTTCAATACACGTCTAGCAACTAAAGATTTACCTTTCACAGTATACTCAACAGTCTCATCAACATCAGAAAAATCTTCCAAAGGTGGCGTACTTAAGTCACTACCATCAGACTCATTACTATCATCAGACTCAGAAACAATTTCACCACCATTAATAAGCATAGTCTTCCTATTAGGACAATTAGATGCATAATGACCACGCCCTTGACATTTAAAGCACTCAATATTTCTATATTTACAAGGTTTAGAGGATGAATCAGTGGTACCTTTTTGAATTGAAGTACTCCTCTCCTTGCCTTTGTTTAACTCGTTGCCTTTCTCTTTAGAATCTACATAGTGCTCCCTCTTCTTATCTTCATTTTTGCTTCATTTTGGATTCTATTTGCTACTAGAATTTGAGAAAGACTTGGTTGCCCTTCTTTTTTTTGTTGTCTCTCCACCTTCATGGCAATGTTCACTAAGTCCTCCATCTCCACATAATGTTACAATTCAACCACATTAATAATTTCCTTATTCAATCCACCCATGAACCCAGCCATTGTCACCTTTTCCTCGTCTTCTATGTTAGCATTAATCAATAGTATCTCTATCTCCTTGTTATAATCTTATATTGATCTAGTTCCTTGTATGAGCCTATGTAATTGTTAGTGCAACTCTCTATAGTAATAAGGTGGTACAAACCTCTTCTTCATCACTCTTTTCATCTCTTCCCAAATGGCTATAGGTGGTCCCTATTCCTCATCCTATTCCTTACCAATTCATCCTACCAAACTAATGCATAATTAGAGAATTCTATTGTTGCTAATCTCACTTTCTTATATTCAGAATAGTTATGGCAAGCAAAAATCATATCCACCTTTCTTTCCCATTCTAAGTACACTTCAGCATCATTCCTAACTTTGAAGGATGGAATTTTCATCTTGATGGCATTAATGTTGCTATCTTTTCTCTCCACTCTTTCTGCCCTCCTTACTCTACCCCTCACAAGTTTCACTTCATCTTTATACTTGTTATACATTCTTTGCAATTCTTCCTCCTGATTCTTATGATTGCCAATTAATTTACTACAGTTTTGGATTCTTCTAGTTTCATTAATTCTTTCATCCATCTCATCCATCCTAGTAGATAACTTATTGAACTCATTCATGAATGCCTTATGCATCACTTTCAAATAAGGCACATTGTCTTCCTTCTCATATAATGTTTCCTTTCCATCCCTTCTACCAGTCATTCTAATGACAAAAGCTGTAAGAAAAATAGTTAGCATTAAAAGATATCCTCACAAGTCACTCCCTTGCGTGTTTCACTCAAAAGATGACACTCCACTCGTGTTTCACTCAAAATTGGCTTTTCCCCCCTCTTTTAAGCTTACACACACAAGATAAATAAGAATTTATCCTAATCCAAGCTCTGATACCAAATGATGCAGAACCCCAAGGCCAAAGACCCGAAACCCCTTAAACACACACTTTGGATAGAACATGAACAAGATGAAATCTCCAACCCTAATGAACCCCAATCAATTATGTGAAAGGAAAAACATATAATAAGGTTGATTTGAAACAAGAATAGAAATTCGCCACAAGAGTTTACCTTGATAAGAACTATATTCTTGATGCAATAGAAGAAAAAATCCTACAATCACGCCAACCCCATATATATATATATATAACCTATTTTTTGTTTTTTACTTTTTTTTACTGTAGCAACGTTTTCTTCTTGTCTAGCTATTGATTTTTTTCGTTTTTTACTTTTTTCCAACTGTAGCAATATTTTCTTCTTATCTAGCTACTATTTTTTTGTTTTTTTTAAGAAAATACAATAATAAGATGAACCCTAATTTCGAGTCCTAATGGAAAATAACAATAATAACAACATATAAACACAAGATAAATAAAAATTTATCCTAATCTAAGCTTTGATACCAGATGATGCAGAACCCAAAGGCCAAAGACCCGAAACCCCTTAAACGCACACCTTGGATAGAACATGAACAAGACGAAATCTCCAACCCTAATGAACCCTAATCAATTATATGAAAGGAAACACATATAATAAGGTTGATTTGAAACAAGAATAGAAATTTGCCACAAGTGTTTACCTTGATAAGAACTATATTATTGATGCAATAGAAGAAGATAAGAAAACCTCCCTTATAGAATTCGTTATTCTGAATTAAAATAGACTAATTTAGTTCCTCATATTGGTAATAAGCATGGAAGTAGAAAAGATATTTTTTTTTAGAGTAGAGGATGAATAGAACAAAAACTAACCTTGATCATAATCTGGGCTAGAGTAGGCAAATTTAACTTGAGGTTTGGGACCCTATTTTTTTGAAAGGCTTACTTTTGAATCTTTTAGGCTTAACCTTTACTTTCCAACGACATTAAAGAATCCCTTAGGTCCACCATGAAGCAAATTTTTACCTTCCCCAGTAATAAGCTTATACTGAGTTTTACCTAGCTTTAATTATGTTAATAACCCTTCTAATCATAGATCCAAACGATGTTGTATCATTTTTCAAGAATAATAGCAAAATTTATTTCATTATAGAAAATGATGGAGATTTAATATGCAACAATAGACATCAACCATTAGATAAAATGTTAACCTTGTATTGCTAAACTCTGTCATACCCAAACAAAGTGTCGATTGGTTTTTATATTTGTTACATATAACACGAGCCTTAATGATCGGTTTAGGATCAACCATGAACTTATATAATGTAAAAAAAATCATTCTCTTGCTATCTATTTGCGGATAAATAAGTTTAAACAAGTTGTTAAACAACTTGAACAAGTTATTGGATGGATTGAATAAGTTATTTGATAGATGAATAAATTGCTATAACTTTCAATCAACTTAACGAAAGTTGTAAAATTTTATTTTGTTTATGCCTTTCATAATATATGGACCTCTTAACATGTTAGAAAACTGGATATCTACAAACTTGCTTAATCAAGTAGTAGAAGACCTTATCAATTATTTATGGTAACTTTATCAGGCCTCTCTATTACAAGTTTAATAAATAATCGGCATACACTGATAAGGACTAATTTTGCTCATTGGATTTATTTTCTTCATTGGACTTTAGCCTATTTTACTAGATCATTTATTAGACTTCTTTAGTATTTTTAATATGGATCAATTTTGATTTTATTCAACTTAATTATTAAAAAATTCATAATAAATAAATGCCCAAAAGAAATTCAAAATTCTAGCATTCTCTCTCTTGGACAAATTTTAATTAGAATAGTTATAAGAAAAGTAGAAAACAGTAAAAGAGGCTAAGAAAATCAATGGTTAACTAACATAAAACATTTGTCCCAAAGATAATGAAAGTCCATTATTTGGTCCTGTAAAACTTTTGACACTAAAAAATATCAAATGCATGTATCTATGTGATACAAATCTAATCACGTATATCTGATATCTTACTAACATGAATGAAAAAAATAGTGTGAAAAATAACAATAATACTTGTATGATTTGAAATGTAGCATTATTTCATTTGTAGGTCTCAATTTCTCTAAACCTTATGCTAAACTACATTTGAGAAATTTGTTCTCTTACTAAATGATAAACTATATTAGAGAAAACACATATGAGATTAAACATTTATATCCTCTTATCTCATAAATCTATGAAATTCTCAAAATATCTGAATGTGCCCTGGAGATATAAGATTAAGGTAAATCTATATATTGCCCAATGACCATTAGAATGCTTAAGATCAATACTAATATTATAACTTTCACCTATATTATGACAACTTACAATAAACTAGATAACTAAAAACAACACAATGATTATGTACATTATATATATATATATATATATATATATATGTATGTATGTATGTATGTATAGTGTGTGTGTGTGTGTGTGTGTGTGTGTGTGTGTGTGTGTGTGTGAAAATATTATGATTATAATACATGAAAATACATTTGTATTAGGAGATCAAAAAATTTAATGATTCCTAGCTAACATTGTCTAAGGACATCAACAATTTCATATCGTAGACATGTTTATCAAAAATAGTCAGACGAAGTTCTCTAGTTAACAGATCAACCAATATATGCTTAGTCAAAATATATTCCACTTTGATGTCACTTTTTTGCATCATTTATTTTATGGTTAAATACTTTATCTCTAAATGCTTAGACTATGTGATATTCTTATTATAACAATAAAACATAATGGGAATAACAACTGTATCAACTACAGACAGTTCAAAAATTAAGTTTTTAAGTCAAACTACCTATGAAGTAGTCTCATAGCATGCAACAAACTCTACATGCATAAACAAGAAAGTCGTCAGTGTTTGTTTGATACTCTTACACGAGATAAAACCATTTACTAACATAAAAAAGGTATTATGATGTGGACTTCTAATTATTCAGACGCATAGCAAAGTTTAAATTTGTATAACCAAGTAGGTCTAAATTGTTGACTTTTTAAAACATCTTTCAACCTTATTTTTCATGAAGTCGAATGAGGTAATAACTTCATCAAAATTTAGGTACTATTATCTAGAAGCTTTATTAAATAATATATAGATTTTTCAGTTTACAAATTGTACAAGTCTTATCCTGATCCTGAAATTCTTCTGATTGCTCTATATAGACCTCTTCATAAAGGTTTCTATTAAAGAAAGCAGTTTTAACATTCTTTTGATGTAGTTTAATATCAAAATGAGCTACTATTATTGTGATCACTCTAAATACATCTTTGGAAGATATAGGAGAAAAAAGTGACATTAAAGTTAATATCTTATCTCTAAGTGAATTCTTAGTAACCAACTAGGCCTTAAAACACTTAACCTTACCTTGGGATCCCTTCTCAGTCTTGTAAACCAAAATTTAACCTATAATTTTACAGTTATAAGGTGTATTAATAAGCTCCCACACTTGATTATGCTTCATGGCTTATATTTTGTCGCTTATAGCATCTTAACACAAATTTGCTTAAAGTTCATAAATAACATCTGTAAAAGTAACTGGATCCACTACATATCTAATATCATAGCCTTATTCACTTAAATAAACTATATAATAAGATGATATTGTAGGTGTCCTCACTTGAGTGGACACCCTAAACTAAACTAGTTTAGTATGATCATATACCTTAAGAACTTTAGTTTGTACTTGTTCCTATACTGATATAGAACTTAAACCTAGATCCACTAACCTTAGTTGAATGAGTGATGGATAAGATATGACAGTCGTATACAGTCTTCTACCATCTGAAAGATGAGAGGGACCCATCCTCATTATGGATATAATGTTCTAAAAATTTCATTGTTTATGATTCCACTATTTAAATCCTCCTTCTCTATAGTAAAACATGTATCATTTAGAGTGATCAGGATATCCTATAAAATAACAATAAGTGGAATGAGAATACATTTTATCCTTACAAGATTTTTGTAATGTTCGACTTGAATTGGCCTCAGATGGATTTAATCTTACGATAATATGAGTACTTCATACAATATGTGGCCAATAATTCTCCTCTCATACAATTTACCTTCATGGAAGTGAAAGAATGAGCCTTTTATGTTATTGTCTTTGCTAATTCTAGGACCTACTGCTTCTGGTAAGGATATCGATATATACATACTACCATTTATTGATGACTTAAACAATCTATGGGGATTGGGATTATAAATTGTTGATGTTGTTCAAGGTGAAGCATCTATAATGCATGTCGTTATTTTGTGGGCTATAAATGATTTCCCAGCTTATGGGAATTTGTCCAGGTAGAGTACTAAAGGGTATATGGCTTGTCCTGTGCGTAACCATCAAACTTATTCAATAAGGCTACGAGGTAAAATATGCTATACAGGTCATCGTTGTTATTTGGAACATGGGCATAGATGGCGAAGAAGTAAATTGTTTAATGGCTAAGTAGAATTGCGTGAAGCTCCTTTGCAGGTGTCTGGTGATGATATTATTTATCAGCTATCACATTTGGGTGACATTATCCCTGGTAAACACCCAAGTAATAGAAAGCAAAAGAGAAATGATGTTGACCTCAATTGTAATAAAAAAACATATTTTTCAAATTTTCATATTAGAAGGAATTATTACTAAGGCATAATCTTGATGTCATGCATATTCAGAAAAAATATTTGTGAGAATGTTTTAGGAACTGTGATGGCAATGGATGGTAAATCTAAAGACACCATTAAGTTAAACTTGACTTGGAAGACATCAATATTAGAAAAGACTTGTGATGTTCTTATTATAACAATAAAACATGATGGGATTAACAACTGTATCAACTATAGGCAGCCCAAAAATTAAGTTTTTAAGTCAAACTACCTGTGAAGTAGTCTCATAGCATGCAACAAACTCTACATGCATAATCAAGAAAGTCATTAGTGTTTTTTTGATGCTCTTACACGAGATAAAACCATTTACTAACATAAACAAGGTATTATGATGTGGACTTCTGATTATTCAGACGCATAACAAAGTTTAAATTTGTATAACCAATTAGGTCTAAATTGTTGACTCTTTTAAACATCTTTCAACCTTATTTTTCATGAAGTCGAATGAGGTAATAACTTCATCAAAATTTAGATACTATTATCTAGAAGCTAGTTTAAATAATATATAGATTTTTTTCAATTTACAAATTGTACGAGTCTTATCCTGATCCTGAAATTCTTTAGGTTGCTCTATATACACCTCTTCATAAAGTCTATATTAAGGAAAGCAATTTTAGCATCCATTTAATGCAGTTCAATATCAAAATGAGCTACTGTTACTGTGATCACTCTAAATACATCTTTGGAAGATACAGGAGAAAAAAGTGACATTAAAGTTAATATCTTATCTCTAAGTGAATTCTTAGTAACCAACCAGGCCTTAAAACACTTAACCTCACTCTGGGATCCCTTCTTAGTCTTGTAATCCAATATTTAACCTATAATTTTGTAGTTATAAGGTATAATAATAAGCTCCCACACTTGATTATGTTTCATAGGTTGTATTTTGTCGCTTATAGCATCTTACCACAAATCTACTTAATGTCCAGAAATAACATCTGTAAAAGTAAATAGATCCACTACATCTCCAATATCATAGCCTTATTCACTTATATAAACTATATAATAAGATTATATTGTAGGTATCCTCACTTGAGTGGATACCCTAAACTAAACTAGTTGGTATGATCGTATGCCTTAAGAACTTTACTTTGTAATTGTTCCTATAATATAATACTTAAACCTAGATCTACTAACCTCAGCTGAATGAGTGATGAATAAGATATGATAGTCGTATATACTCTTCTACCATCTGAAAGATGAGAGGGACCCATCCTCATTATGGATATTATGTTCTAAAATTTTCATTGTTTATGATTCCAATATTTTAAATCCTCCTTCTCTAAAGTAAAACCTGTATCATTTAAAGTGATCAGGATATCCTATAAAATAACAATGAGTTGAATGAGAATACATTTTATTCTCACAAGGATTATATAAATAAACCTCAATAGGACAACCCCATATATATAAATGAGCGAGACTTGGTTTCCTCACTTTTCAGCTTTCAAAACCTAATTTTGATATTTACTTACTTGGGATCTTGTTAAGTATAGATAAAGAAGTCTTTATGACTTTGCCCCAAAGGTAATTAGATACATTAATCTTGCTCTAATTATGTCTTATCACATCTTTTAGGGTGCTATTCTACCTTCTGACCATACCATCTTGCTCAAGACTACTTAATATAGGAAACTGAGCCATTATTTCATATGATTCTTTGGCAAGTAAATCCTTTTCCTGTTCGAAAACCTTATGTCTGCCATAACACTCTCCTTCTTGATTTGATTTGACAATCTTAATCAACTTCCCCAGTGGGTGCTTAACCTTAGTCTCAAAGACTTGGATTTATTAAGAACTTTAGATTCTTATAAAAGGAAAAAACACATAAACCACAACAAAAATTATCATTAGTGAATGTCAAAAAATATATTGAGTTATAGATGGTAGATGTAAAGGGGCCATATATATCACTATGTATGATGTCTAAGGCCAAAAGTATGAGTTGATCATTTTTTCTTTATTTTGGCCAATCTCTTCCAGAACAATCAACATACATTTCTAGATCATCAAAATCCAAAGTTAGAAGAATGTTATCCTTTTTCAGTCTCTCTGTGTCTCTAAATGCCACAACATATATGGTTTATCCTTTATCATGGGCCATTTACTAGTAGCTTGTTTAACAATATATTAAGAAGCGTATATCTCATTAGGAGTTAGATACATTCTATACAAGCCATATGATAAGAAGGATGTGCTAATATATTTTGCATTGAAAGATAACTATACAATAGAATTTTCAGTTACAAAACTATAACCCTCGTTATCTAAGACTGGAACTAAAATCAAATTCCACTTAAAAGATGATATATAGAAAGTTCCATATATTTCAAGTTTGAAACTAGTATCTAGGTTCAAACAAATATCTCCTACTGAGATAATATACAATTCTTCATTAATTTCCACCATTAGTTTTGACTCCTCCCTAGTTTGATTTCTCTTTAGCATGAACCTTTGTATTATGGAAATAAGATAGTTAGAAGCTCATTATCTAGCCACCAAGATCCTGATGCGACTATAACAATATTAGATTTATGAATTATAAAAGCTAAGGCGTTACCTGATAAAATATTGCTTTTTCTTTTAGGTTTTATACTTTACACTTTCCTGTTTTTTATGTCTCTTTTTTTATAGGAGAAAATCTTATCCTTATACTCCTATTAACACCCATGGGTTTTTTTATAGTACTATTCAAACTAATATCATTGGGTGGTGGAAATTTGGAAGGCTTACTTTTGAATCTTTTAGGCTTAACCTTTACTTTCCCTTTGGTTATAGATAAAGTTATATGGTTGGTATTTTTTAACTTTTCCTCTCCCATAATACAAAAAATAATTAGGGAATTTATATCCCAAACCTCATCTTGAGAATTGTATATCGTAATCAAAATACTAAACTTTAAAGGAAAAGTATTCAAATCTTGGTAAACTATACAAGTATCAAAAATAAAATTATTTAAAGCCTTTAACTTACTCTAAAGGTGGATCATTTTAATAATGTATTCCCTCACTCCCCCTCCTTCAGTATATCTCTCGAAATGTTTTATATGGAACTTATTTCAGCATTTGAAGATACCATGTACTTCTGACATACATTATTAAGGAAGTCTCTAGCTTTGTTGGTTTCTAGAAGTCCATTAAATGGATGGTCTAAGATCGATCTCTTTATAGTCTAACACTAGATTTTATTTAACCATTCTTAGGATGTATAGGCTACTTTCATTGCCTCGCTATTGATGGATGCAAGAATAGATGGCCTATATCTAATCATGGCCATTTTAATATTTGTCATCTTTAAGGTAAACTCCATATCCTACTTTCGTTTAATGAGATTAAAACCAGTGAGAGTTTCAATAGTGACACTATTGTTATTAACAAACACAGTGACTGTATAATGTAAATTATTAGCATAAATGTGGGATAATCGTGATATTCATAGTCAAAAAACAACAGATGTAATGAGCATCTATCATGAAATGTACATGAGTTGAATTTATAATATACATAAATAGTACCTTGAAATAAAAGTGATTAAAGTTACACACCATTAACTTATATAATTCTACCACATGAAGTGTATATATAGCTTAAGTAATTGTTATCCCTTATTATAGGCCTTTATGCACATTTCAAAGTTTCAATCAAGGTCAACATATGTTAGTAGAATAACCAAATACAAAACTAGAGACTTTCGCTAATACTTAGCCTGAATACTAACTTGAAAGGCTATTATAATGACTACATTCTTATTAGTACTCAAATTGTTCTTCAAGAACATGGGATACACATGCATGTTATCCTCACATTTACCTATATGAGGTGTAATCATATGACAATTTATTGCTAGCCAATGCAAAATCCTCACGCACTCTCTCATTATCATATAAATGTGCTTTAATGCATTACTACTAATATTTATTTGTGAATTCAACACAAAAATCTCAATAAAATGATAATCTTACAATTCACAATAAATCATACAATACACAATAATAAATTAACCATATGATCTAACAATTCAAAATGTTTGTTATAGCTTTGATAATTTTATCTAAACTTTTCTTAAGTTAAACTTTATTTAATACCATTGTAATAAATCTAGAAAAATTTTAAAAGTCACTTTATGAGTTCACAAGACAAAAAACTGACCTAAAATATCTTAAAAGACCATTTAATGAATTTTAAAATTTTGAGTTTTTTTTAATCCTATAGAGTGCGAACATCAGCACTTGCACATAACTAGTGCATATGTGTTCTACACACTCGAGGCCTCATGTGATTCCAAATGTGTGAGGTAAGTGTAAATCATATTTGAGATGCGCACCTAGTAATGCTATCATCTACACCCAAATTAAATCCTAAACTTCTACAAAAAAAATCAAATATATAATAAGGGAATAAGGATTGTTCCCACGAAAAAATCTTATCTATTAACCTTTATGTAATAAACTAATTAATGAAATGGGGACTTATGATAACAAGATATTTTATAATAAAAGTTGGCAAATTAAATTTGGTAAATAATGAAGGTAAATTATCAATAAAAATAATCTTGGTCTATGATTATAACCATTGTAGGAATCATGACTGATCGTTGATACGAAAGAAAAATTTTATTAATCAAATGCTCATTATAGTGCTCAATGCATGCCTTTCCTTATATAATTAGCTAATTAGAAACATATAATCTCATTAACCCTTATTAATTATACACAAAATCTCCACCACATAAAGTATATAAATGCATAAATTAAAAAAGACTTTCATTAGGGGTTGTAGTGGTATTGCAAGTTAAGGTGAGGAACAATGGATAAAAGTGGTTGAAAACATAAATATTAGCAAAGCATTTAAACAAAATTAGCGAACAACAATGTAGATCAAGTCATGAAAGTTACCTCACTTGAAAGAGTTCAACTGTGTTCTTTCTCGAAGAAAATGGAACATAAATGTCTTATTTTCTTGCTGCCACTAAAGGGCCTTATTAAATGCGAAACAGGTATAATAATATAGCTTAGTACCTTGTGAGCCACGAGGGAGAGAGCATTCTAAAGAGTTAAAAAAAGGAATAGAGACAGAGAATAAGTGCCTAAATTAAAATTTGTGCTACATAATCTTTTTAGTTCGGATTGATGATCACATGACCTCTAATCGACTTGAAATTTTAGTATGATTTTTTTAAGACTTATCTGTTCATGTTCAACAGTTAAATTTTTCTTTTGAACTCTCTAGATTAGTAATCTTTGTCCAATCCTCCTTGTATATGAGTTTTACATTTGCCACTTATTTTTTTGTTGATTAATGAAAGTTTTATTACTATTTATAAACGATCTTGTAATTTTCTCTCACATAAATTCCTATGTCTGTTTGTGTTATAGATCACTAATTTTATTACACTTATTATCGTTGTAATTTTGATTAGTATATATTGAATATCCATTTGACTGCTTCCTATAACATATAATCGTTGCTTATGTATATTTTAATTCCTTTTCTCAACATTAAAAAATGCAGATAACATCATTGTACTGATTTTGACTTTCTGGTTAAGTTAACGATAGGAAAATTATCTATTTGTCGTAGAATATCCCTGTTTTTGATAATATTTGTACATTTATTGTTACATTGGTCGTAATATTATTTTCTATGTTACAAATTCCAATCATTTTTGTTTGACAGTGCCCGAAAGCATCAATCTTAACAGTCAAAACCGTGCACCTTTCTTGTCCCAAAATAAAAAATGGCATACTCCTTATTTTAAACTTCGGCTATTCTATTTATGCATCAATCCTGTTCTCACCTATTTTTCAAAGAATATAATAAGCCAAGATTCATGCGTTAAGGAGTGTCCAGATTCATACGACAGGGAACTCACTAAAGTAAGCGAAACATATGTAAAATGGCAAAAAAAAAAATTCAGTTGGTTTAGAACCTCATTCTAAATGTCAATTTAAACATTTATGACCGTTAAACAATTTGCACTTTGATTTTATTTTTCTTTACATACTAATTACATCAGTTAGTTAATATGTTCGTGTTACTATTAAAAATATGGAATCAAATAGTACAAATAAAATTAATATTAAATTTTTAATTGGAGTTATAAACAGAACAAAGAAAGTAACAGAAGTCATTTCATACTGTTGATAATTATTGATTGTACTCAAATAGGTTTTGTAGCAGCACTTATGGAGAATTTATACAATAATTAAATTGATTTATAGTAGACAAATTTTGAACAAAAGTAATACTAAGCACTAGTTTTGCATTTTGTGTTATATATATGAAATAAAAAAAATTATTGCTTGAAAAAAAGTTAATCAAAATTTAAATATGAGGACAAATTTAAGGATTAGGATCAATTGGGAAGACCGAGGGTGCCACTTCATATGAACTAAGAAACTATGCATTTTGGAGACAGTAGCACAATTTTCTTAATGTAAAAC
Organism: Erythroxylum mucronatum; assembly: GCA_027563825.1. Taxonomy (NCBI): domain Eukaryota; kingdom Viridiplantae; phylum Streptophyta; class Magnoliopsida; order Malpighiales; family Erythroxylaceae; genus Erythroxylum; species Erythroxylum mucronatum. Next base: position 11,485,591 of record JAOSBP010000008.1, on the reverse strand, counting down.
AGATAACGTTTAATATGATCTTGTGTAACTCAAAATGATCTAATCTTGTAGTTTTATCTATTTCTCCGAAAAGCTATTAAGATATTGAGATAAGACAGATGTGTAACTAAGAATTTATATATCATCTCATATTATTATTTGAATGAGTTCTATATAAGCAGTAAAAAACTATTGGTTTAAAAATAAAAAGCTTAGAAATAGCTTAAATTAAAAGCTCATCACTTCATAGCTTCGGAGATCATTTTGTTCACAAACAAAGAGGACATCGATTATACGTTTTTAATCTTGTGAAGTACTTGTTGATGGTCAAAAAGATAGCATCCCAATGGCCAAATGTTTGACAAAAACCTAAAATTAAGTCTTCTTTTCCTTGTCATTAGCAGGCACAGAATTAGAACCTTTGAACACAGAAAAAGGCAAGGTAGACTGACGTATACTTCCGGTCTGGTGAGTAGAAGGTAACAATCCATTGAAGTAGCTTGATGCACATCCTTTTCCATTCTGTGTTAATGGATTGATAGAAGCTATCTGGTTGTTAGGCTCATGACCCAACTTCAGATTCTCGCTAAAGCTCTCTCCTATAGTATTCTTTCCTTGGTTTGAGCTTGCATTTCCACCAATCATTGATGAAATAGCTGCAGCTATTACAGTTCTGAAACTTGGGTCGGAGGTCAGTGCCTTGGTTAATGTTTCTGTCAAAGCCTGTTGGGATGCTGCAGCTTGATGGTTCTTTTCCATGGATTGTTGATTATCATTAGATAGTTGTTCTTGTTGTCTTGCAAGAGTCAAATGCCCAATGCTTGCTTGAGAGCTGTAGGATGGTGCACTGTAGCTCTGGTAACCATTTCCCCAGATCGTTGGCAGAATGTTGAACTCTTTGGAAGAGAAGTTCAGGCTTGTTGAGGGAAATCTCGGGTTTGAAGTATTTAAAATTGAAGAGAAGCTATTGAAAGGAGTAGATGAAGTGGATGGAGAAGTTGTGAGGTCTAGAGTAATTGTTGGAAACAATGGAGTGGGGGAGCTTGTCAAGTATAGTTGCTTTGCCCTAGAATTGTCATAGATACTGAAGCTCAATCCGCTGAGATCAGTGGCTGAAGTAGGACCAGCAAGAGAATTGACCCCTGGTTGAGAAGATGAGGAGCCTGATAATAACATAGAAGCAGCTGCTGAGGTGGTCGAAGCCATGGCAGTGGCTGAGAGTGGTAGCGAATGGTTGTGAGTTCCTTCATAGGTTGTAATCAATATTGACATGTCCTCAGCACACCTTTGCACCTGCAAATCAAGAATCAAATGGCATTGAATCACAATTTCAAACTTCTTTTCGAAATGAATTACAAGATTTCTTTTAGAAATTTAAATTACAAAGTTAACAATATTATTATTATATCTGTTTTTGGATAAATAAGCACCTGTTGTACCTGTTTTCTTACTGGGCATGCTGGTGCAACCGTGCAACGATAGTATGCTCTTGGACAGGGATTTCCTTTCGCTATTTTTTGTCCATATTTCCTCCATTGGCATCCATCGTTCATCTGTAGAATTCACGAGAAAGCCTTTGTCATGTTAATCGCAACTTATCTTCTCTAACTTAGGCCTCTAATTATTAGCAACGAGAAGTACGTCAGTTGATCAATACCAACCGTTGGTGAATCGCATCTAGCTCTCACACAAACCCTAGTCCTCTTTATATGGCTTTGTTGAGCAACCTCATCATCTCCATCTCTCTTAGGAATTTTGCTTGGTGGCCATGCTTCTCCTGCCTCCTGATCTTCTTTCACTTCTCCCAAACTATCCTGTGGACTTGGGTTTGAGACAGGTCCTTTGGAATTGGACATGTCATATTTGGAATCCAACCCAAGAGTCAGGCTTGCCTTCAGTTTCTCATCCCCTCCAGCCATGCTAGTGTTGCAGGACTTGTCTTCTTTTTTACTTGGACTTCTTCCAAGGCAAAGTGACACTAGTTCAGGTTCTTGTTCTTCTGAAACGTCTCGAGATGGTGCCAAATCTGCGGAAGTCTTAAGATTTTCTCGCTGAAGGTTGTCGAAAAAGCACAATTGGAGAGAATGATAATCTTTCTCTATCTTCTTCAACATCATCTTTAATCTTTCGTTTTCTTCCCTCACCTTTCCCATCTCAGTTTTAGCAGATTCAAGTACATCCTGCAAATTGTTAAAATTGACATGAGAGGTCTTTTCGTTATATTTTATGTCAAGAACTTTCACATCCGATCCATATCTTTTAGATTAAACATCTAAGAAGCTTGAATTCAACATCACCAAATCAAAAAATCTCAGCATAACCATCATATCTTCAGTCATTTGTCGTTTTCGTGTTACCCTGTTACCGTTAGATATATGAAATGTTTGTATTGTAGCTTGGAAAACAGTAAGCATGTTCATCAAGTAGGTGAATTTGGAATGGACAAATAACAATATATCAAGAAACTAGGCCCACCTCTAGTATTCTGAATCTTATTTTGTCGCTACCTTACTTGATTCCCTTGTAGCTAACTAGGAATGGAAATCACAAGCATAGATCGAAACTAGGCCCACCTCTAGTATTCTGAATCTTATTTTGTGCTCTAAATTAAATAACATATTCTTTGGTTGCTCCTGTCAGGAGGTCCTTTAGAGGGGAGAAGAGGAAAGAAGGGTTTCTGATCATTGGTGCTACAGTAGAAAAAAATAAAAAACAGTCTTGGATGTGAACTTTGTACATTACCTCGCTGTTGCTCGAGTCTTCGTTGTTGGATGACGACGAAGATGGCTTAACCACATGATCATTCAATTTCCTCTTCATGCCAATCTAATAGTTGGCATCAGAAAACATATCAATACGCCATTTTAAAGCAACGAGCCATAAACGCAAGAATATGAGCGCGTTATGCACACAACTTTTTCTTAGAACTCCATATATGTACTGCATATTAAAGTGAAATGGGAAATAGATCTATACCATTTTGGATTCGTGACTGCATCCATCTTCATGGCTAATCAATTCAACCTCCTTGTCTTTCATAGCTGCACGAAAAAAGCTACGGATTCTGACTCTAAGAACAACCTCTTAAACGCTCAAGAGATTTGTGCTTTTCCATCTCCCTCTGCGCATCTTATATTATACCAAGTCTCCCTACTCAGAAAATAAAGATATCCAAATACCAGTGCACACCTATCCAGGCATTGAACAGGACACTTACAAAAATGTCAACACCCCAGCCTCATTTCCATGATTATTATATTTGACATGAGAGACAGCAAAGAAAAACTAAAAAGAAAGATCACATTCAACTTCAACGTTTCAGAGTTGAAGACCTAAGGGGTGTATATATGAGTTGTGTGTGAGTTAGAGAGAGATCTAAATTATCGGCCAACTAATATATGCATATTATCTTATGAACCGCATACTAAATGTGTAAATTAGTACTAACTTTGAAGCTTCGTACAGAGACTAATTCACGTTACTAACAGTCAACGTTTCAGCTGGTGGCGTCTTTAGATCTGATGGGCGGTGGGTTATTGTGAGTCTTGTGTCCACTGTCAACGGTGGAAATATTTTTTTTTTGGTAAAACGGTGGAAATATATTAATACAAATTAAGTAACATGTTAAGTAAATAAAAATTTTTATTATTTGTAATATAAATGATCGGTAAAAATTAACAAGTGATAATCACTCAACTTTTTCTATATTAATATCCATAGATGAAAATCCTTTATATGGTTATCAAATTCCTGGTCAACACATTTTATATCGTATTATTGACCTTGTTCTATCTACTGTGTTATTTATATGTGTACCCGAAAATATATGTATATGTAGTTGCTATGTTAGCAAGATTCATTTAGGGTTTGTTGAAGTTTAATTAGTCATCATCTGGCACATTGGTCACCACACTTGATCATTACGAGGCGCTGATTAGAAAGCGACTACTAAAGTAGTTAAGAGGACAAGAAATTTTATGGTACTAAAGCATTGAAATTTGGTAATAAAATATACAATAATAAATTTAGTGCCTCCGACTAATAGAAATGCATCGCATGTCACATAGTAATTTAGTAAAATTTGTTTTTAATTAGTTCCTACGAGGAAAATTTATAGTGATTTAAAAATATTAGGTTCAGGATGATCTAGTATTTCTATAAGAACAATTAATTTCTTATAGTAATAGCATTATTTTGAAAGTATCTACGTTTGCAAATTCAATAGTTTATGAATATTCAATTTGTACAAATGCCGATTTCAACTCATTCATAAATACTTTTAATGTGTTTTCAGAAACTTAATATCAAATTGATATTCTTTTCCCTTTTTTTAACCTTTTCTGTATCAAGAATATGAATCAAATTCTATCGGCCAGACAACTTCAAAGAGCTCTGCCACTTTTTCAAGAGTCCTTTAAATGTGGAGCGCGAAAAGTTTGCTTTAAGACTATATCGAAATTTACCGTAAATATCTAAATTCAACGATTCGACATTTCCAAGTAATCCTCTCCTCTACGCATGATTTTCTTCTTTTCAGACAGCTGCTCAAGTTGCAGGTAGAAAAAGCTTGCTAGGAATGATGGTCAACTATCTTCTCACTTACGGAATGACTTGTTTATATCTGCTTGGAAACTTACACCAAGAACCATTACTTGTGAATTCGTACATAGTCATTCCTACATGTAGTCACATTGCCTGATTGTCCATAAGTTCATATTTGTTATGTTCTAATTTTATTATTATACGAATATGCACTATGGTGTAAATGGAGATGGGAGTGATTAGAAATTTAAATAAAAGTGAACTTTAATCCCCTTCATTTAAATAATAAAACTTTCAAAATAAATATTATCCTTTTGATAAAGAAATTCAATTGACTAAATCATTTTCCGTTAAAGTTACTTTAAAACTCAACTATTGATATGTATCTTGATCAATTTAGTAAAATGCATTTTCAAGATTGTGTTGTTTTCCTTAATTTACATATAGAGTTACTAAAATAATTTAATAATTGTTAATTCCATTTCTAGAAGTATTCATATCAAATTACTGCTCAATTTCAATGTTTTAGCAACTCATTATCTCTTGTTCAACGAGTTTTATTTATTTTTAATAATAGCACTTTACTGTAATTAAGTATACGACAACTTATTTTCTTATCATATTCACGCAAATTTAGAGGTAACTAATTTGTCACACTCAAATCAAGTTAAATATCTTTACAAATAGTCATAACATGTTGAATAAATAGATATATATCGAATTTCCTATTTCTTCAAAATGTTTCTTGATTTTTTTTAACAAAACAACTTATTACTGCTCACAGAAGTTGGTGACATGAGTTAAGGGCTTATTCAAATCTTCATTTGATATTAGCCTAGAAGATGCATGCCTTAAATTTATTATTAATTAAGTGACTTATAATCAATCTCTATTTTTTAATGCTCGATTTTCAACCCTCACGGCTCCAAGTACCATCGGGATCTGAGATTCATTGACCTCAAATAATTGGTCTCGATTTTCTCAATCGACATCATCCATTTGAAATGAAACTCAATATCAAAACATGCATTGACCTTGTTAGCCGACTGTTGCGTTTTTTATATCTCATCCAATGGTAAAATTATCCGTGGTGAATTATGAATTGCGTATTTCTTTAAGATTATGATTGTTTGATAGGTGAGTTTCGAGAGCTTATTTTATATTCTGCCCGTTGTGCTTCATGAGTTGCCACCGCTTCAGACACCTTGGAGAATAAGATATTATGCAACACCCCAAGCGTCTAAATCTATCTTTGTTTCATTCAAATGGAATTCAATGATATCAAATTGAAATGATAAGTGTTAAGATTTAATCCAAATTGTGTTAAACTAAATTGAGCTATATATTAACATAATAATTAGAATATAAATAATAAAATATAATTGAACTAAAAGTACTATGAAATAATAAAATGTATTTTTTAGATCAAATTGGATTGGAACAATATGCAATTTACCAGCTCTGGTTCAATAGAAAAAATTGACCAACTTTTAATTAACTAGTTTTTGAACTCAACCAAATTGAATTACTAATTCGACTTCCCTCACTGTCCAATATGATTATGTAACGCATATCTAATAGAATAGACTTGCCCGTGGCCATATTAAAAACATTAATTTGTATTGAATTTTTTTAATTATCTATGAGGTAAAGATGAAGCGAGAAACTGTAGTTGAAGGAGAAACTATAGTTGAAGTTGATGTTTGAAATTATTGCGGTCAAAGTATTATTAATGATGTATTTTTGATAAAAGGGTTGGAAATAATATTGAGTAGAAGTATGTATTCAAGTGTTTAGTAAGATTATTATACAATTAATTAATAAATAGAGATAATATTACTTACAGACAATATTAATGTCAAAGAATTTTGTACAAAGTAAGAAGTATATTTTTATTTGTATTGAAAAATTCCTTAAAAAATGTATGTAAAATAAAAGTTTAACTTTATGACGCTAAAAGATGTGTTTTTCAAAACTATACTTCAAAAAATGTTAACCAAACATATTACAAACTGTGTGTGTTTTTTTTTTGTAACTTTCCTCAAAATCTTTTTACAAATACCGAAAATACTTTAAAAAGGCAATCCCAAACATCCACCATATATATGGGCAAAGTCACATGGTTTTGTTTTGAAAGTAAAATAAAATAGGTGTCTAATATACTAACTTTTCCAGATCCAGTATAACCTAGCTAGGTGGTGTCCAGATTCATTGTCTATGGTAGTAAAAAATATTAGCAGCCTCTGATGAGATGAAAGCAAACAAGTGATAGGTTTAACATGTCTTTGCACTTTGGTTATATTAAGGAATAGTGGTCCACATTCATAAGGTTGTGAAGACGTCAAGAAATTTTTTAAGTCTTGCTAGGTGCTAATCAATGACTTTAAGGCCAAGTTGTGAATAGCCTATTGAAATAGGTCAACGATTTTGTTTAGTCATTGAATTGGGGCATTTGAATATTAATTTATATTTGTTTTGTTTTGCAAACATCTCTTATGGAAGAGAAGTGAAAAGAAAAAAGAAAAGCAAGACAATCAATGCAAGAGACTTTCCTTGGCCTATGAGATGTTCTGTTCCCAAATATTTAGCTACCTTACCTCCTTTAAGTAGGCTGTCTTGTAAACTTCATTTGAAAAACCACAATAGTAAAACTCGATTCCCAATACTAAATAGACTCCTAATGGTCGACACTCCTCTCCTTCCCTTGAATTGAATTGAAATCTACAGCTGCGAGAGATAATATATCTCTTTCCTACCCTCTCATTCAACGTTCAAACTTTATCCAACTTAAACCCTTCTTCAACAGTTTGAATTACCACTAATCTGTTAGAACTAAAATAAGAACTAACAATCCATGTTGCGATTGTTGTATTCAAATAGGTCAATGGTTTGCAATAGGCATAATTAACAAATTGCAACTGAGATTTGAGTGGTACTTGCAACATAACTTCGTCCAATCAGATACCAAATGAAACTTGCTCATATTCGTATGGGAATTAATTTATAACGAAAAACATTTTAGAAAACAGGAAGTTGGAACAAGCAACGAAAGATAGACCTCATGATACCGTCACCAAGTCTGAAACTTGTATAGGTTACGCATTGTGAACGTTTGGTGGGAGTGGGAGTAAGAGGAAGGTTTCGGTTGGTCAATTTTGCTTCCAAAATGACTGCTTTATTGTATTATTGCTGTCTGCAAACTGCAAAAGAGCTGTAGACTTTAAGATAACGGGAAAAACAATTAAACACGTAACTTTCTTCTCACTGGCAATTCTAATTGGGATTAAGCAATACTGAATTTACCAAAGGATTTGCTAATCGCTAATAACAATTGTCTCTCATGTTCGCTCTATTTTCAGCCTTTTTCATACTCCGTCTCTACTGGTTTTTTCAGCTTCCTTCCTCATGACATGACCCCTTTGTCTATTTTTCTTCATCTTTCTGTTTACCTTGCCCAAGTGCTTTCTCTTTGCCTGCTTCGTTTCTTTAATTGCTCTTGCGGTTTTTGTTGTCGTTTGGTTTTTTCCTTCTTGTACGTTCCTCCCGAAGATGAGCTGCTGTTTTCTTGTCCTTACCTGTCGCTTACCATTTTTTCACGTCTCACGTTTTTCACTGCTTCCTTCACAGCTTTTCTTATCTTCTATTTCTTTTATTTATTTTCTTCTCTCTTTTTTTTCAAAATTAAAAAAAAGACTATAAAAATATTTAATCTAAAATTAAACTCCATAACAATATTAAATTTTCAAATTAAAACTAATCAATCTCAAAAAGAAATAAATATGTTTGATTGAAATTAAATCATACGTAATTAAAATAAATTTAAAAAGGAACTTTTAGTTAGGTCTAATATAATAAAAATTTGACACAAATTTAAATCAAATTGAAATAGATGAAATTTAAGACTAATATAAAATTAAGACTAAATAGGAATTAAAATAAATTGGATGTGATTAAATTAAACAAAGTTAAACAAATGTGATTATGTGTATTTAAAGTTAAATAGATATGATTATACAAAATTAAAGTTAAATAAATGCACTTTAGTTAAAATTAGGATTCAAAATAGATTTAATATAATGCAATTGTACAAAAATCGAAACTAAATTAATCAAGTGAAATTAAATATATGACTGGACTTGTATTATATGACAAGATAACTTATGAAAATTTAAAATATAAAGAATTTGCAAAATAATTAAATGAAAATTAAGTATTGATAACTTTCAAATAAAAAATATAAAAGAAATAAATAGAATAAGAACCATGTCTATTTATCACTAATGCAAGAAAAATCACAACATCGTACCTAAATCACATTGCAAATCAATTTGGAATACATGGCAAGAAAAGTAATGACGTTAATACAACATTTGCATCAATCAAAATATCACGGTAGGGTTATATTATTAAAATTCCAATTCTTCCACACAATGCCTGTACAAGGAGAGCAATTAGAGGAGGTAAAGAACATCTTACTTTTCAGCCGTTCTGTGAAGGCTGTGTTTAAAACTAACATTAAGGTGGAATGTTAACCTTTTGATATTTTTATGATTTTCTTTTCTCTCAATCATTGCAAAATTAAAAAATAACCATGAACTTTTTGTTTTCCCCCCTCCCCCAAGCCGAATGTACTATTAATGAATAGCATTGTTTTTGTGCGCATAAGCTTGTGACAACCGTACAGACTAGTCATGAGTAAGAGCCATTGTCCGCAAGGCAAAGCGAGTCTGAATTCTCTATCTACTATTATGATATTTTATTCTGTTCCATAAATTTCAATCATTTATTTATATGAATCCTACGCAAATTTCACATAAATGAACACGAGACTTGTATAAATAAGTGGTTAAAATTTATATGACAAAATTAGACAGAAAATCTTGTCCCTAGCAAGGCAGGCCACAACAATATCCTTTGAAAACCGGTTAAACGGTTGGGCTGGTTAGTACCAATGGAATAATGTTGGGATATCTGGGAATTTGGAAAGCTCGCAAGAGAAGATCAAATTCGTCTTTTTAATCACCTGTTACTCAGAAGGGTAACGTTCTTATGTCACATTATCATCAGACTTAAGGGGATGTCCATAGATGAATCCTAAAGATTCTGTCACGTCATCAGAATCCACTTATAAAGCAACAACCTTTTACATGGATTGAATGAGGTTTTACATGGATTGAATGAGACAAAATGGAGACAAAAAATCTCAAGCCACAATCGGAGCACAAATCTTATCTGCTCATTTTTGTGTACCTATTCTGTCTCAGTTGATTCAAACCATTCATTTATGTCAGACCCCCACAAATAGATAGCTTAGGGACAGACGATCTCTAGCCTTTACAATCGTACCTCCAGCAGTGCAGGTTACGGATTTAGGTTGGTTCTTAAAATGTGTGCGTCAGCTCTGGTATGCGAGTGACTCAAGCCAACATTATAGAGAATGGAAGTCACGGGAACAGATGATCGTGACAAAAAGGTTCACTTTTTAAGTTGCTATATTTACTCATTGACCTATGAACCCCTTTCCGGTGCACTTACAACACTCTTTGTCCCCTTTTTACTTTTGCTTTTTATATACAGGAACTATAGAGCGAAAAGACGTTGCTACTGCTTCATGTCCCACTAGAAAAAGGAAAAGAAAAGTCCAAACCAGCAGATCACAGCGAAGGCGAAAGACAACCCTAGTCCTTGTCTGCTGACACAGTATGCAGTAGCACTGAAACAAGTCAGATTCACTACTCCACGATTTTTGGTCCCTTGTACAGTTCACCAATAAAGGCCAAATCCTCAGGTTTCTCCCTTTCCTGAAGCCATGCATGACTGTCCCTCTCCTCTACTGCCACTGACACTCCATCCACTGAATTTTCAGAGGCAAATAATGTGTGAAAAACTTGTGCATTGAATATTTAGAATATTCCAAATTGTTGAATCAATGGAGAGCCAGACTAGGATGGTACCTGAGAAATTTGCATAAGGGAAGTCTAAGTAGTAAGTGCAATGCCTGCCTTCAACATCATTGTAAGGAGGACCAAGCACATCAAGCACTGCACATGCTGTCAAAGCTGTGAAGCAGTGCATGTTGCCTCCATCAGCAGGATAAAGGATGGACGTGTTGCAAGGAGCAGTGAAGTCAGAGTCGACCTTGACCTTGGCTAAACGAACTCCAGGCTGCTGGACCTTGGTCTTTTTTGGTTCAGATTGCTCAACTTCATACTGCTTCACTTCAAGTTCTTGAACTTCCGGTTGTTGCACTTCAGGTTCCTGGATTTCGAGATGTTTCACTCCTATAACAAAACTAGTAAGTTTCCTAAAACCTTCCCATCATATTGTAGTCTTACAAAGACTAACGACATCGAGAACTTATTCAACTCCACCAGCCAAAGCATCATCATGATTTACTATATAACGGCAAGTTTTTAAAAGACAGTCAGTTGGGTTAACTCTATCAGGATTAGTTAGTGCACTCGATTTAGGTTTGCAATTCTAAGAATCTTCAGAGTTGTATAGCTTGTAGACTATTTTTACTGAAATGTTTCATTAGCTTTTGTTCACTCCAGATGTCTAAATAGTAAATATAATTCATATACTACTTTGAATCAATTATACTGATAAACAAAATGAATTCAAACTTCATTATTTCACGGTGGAGTTGTTATCACAGTCAAGAATGCAGCATCCAGCTTTTGAAAAAAGCTTTGGATCCTTGAGCCCGCTACTTGCTTTCAACACTCCCCTTACAACCTTTTATGATGTAACTGAGAACTCAAAAAGAGACACAGATTACCCAAGTTTTATGCTTTTGTTTCCAAGACACAACTTAGTTCAACCGGCCTATGTCAATTTTAGTAACCATCATCGCCTATACAGAGGATAAAGATAAAGCTTACCATCAGAAGGTTTTTCCACAACCCAGTCATAGGACTTAATGTGCATGGTGCCAAAAAGAAGTTTGCTGAATACAGTCATTCCAGGATGGTTATGGAGTGGAATGACACCAGAGGGTGGCAAGCAGAAGATGCCAATCTGTTAGGATTAAGAAATTATCAAGCCCAAATTAAAATCTAACAATAGAAATAATATGAAACAGAATAAGAAAGCAACACTAAGAAGAATACAAACCGAGAATTTGCTGCATTCATAGATGTGCAGGTACCCTATAGCCTGGGTTCTCCGGGTGAATAATGGCATATCTGGACTCACATCAAAGTCAGCCGCCTTAATGCCATCTGGACGAAAGAACACAAGTCTTTATGAATCAACAATAAAGTTTGCTGCAACATATAACCTATAGCTGCTAATGGCTTTGGAGATATAGTTACGATGAGGCATTTCTGTTACTTTGTGCTTCCGCACTCCAATACTGTATTTGGCCATGTTGGTGCAGGTAAGAATGTGATCATATAGGCATAGCCGTTTTAAAATAGGGTAAGCCACAGAAAATTGGAGGTACAATGATGCAGCAAGTAACAGCGTATGATATTAACCTAAACTACGAATATCACACAAGAAAAGGAATATAACGGTCAGTGTTTTAGAACTGAATTTTGTTTACTTCCCTTCTCCTACAAAACAGCAACCAGGATGTGCAAGAGAAAAGAAAAGACTTCCTGCCTATGCTTTTCTTTACCTTAGGGAATATAAGAGAAAATAATGATTACCAACCCCCAAGTTATCATTTGAAAACTTCGTCTGAACAGAAAAGCAAAAAGTTCATATCCGTAGACGAATCAGATGAAGAATGAAAACCAAGACAAACAGAATAGACCGAACCACAAGACCTACATATCTTAAGTGTCACATGTCAATTCTAGAGGTCAGATACAAGTTGCTGTATAAAGCAAGAATGCTCATACTGATACATTAATATCCACCTAAAGAAACTACCTAACAGCAAAGACTTAACTAATAACTATCTGCATTCTAAGGAATTCAACAATTTTGCTACTCTTCCATACGGAGTCAATCACATTTTCAACATTAAAATCAGACCAGCCCCAATAAAATCGAAACCACAAGAAGCAAAAGCACACAGAGACGCAGAGAAAAAAAAATACCCAAAACAGTCCTCAGCTTTTCGATGCTTTCAGGGGAGGGGATAACTCCAACTGCACCGGAGGTAAAAACGTCCTTGCAGGTGTCATAAAGAGTCTGAACTGGAGACATTACCAACCCCTTCTTGGCGGGGCGACGCCGGCCCTTTTTTCCTCTGCTACTCGTATTTACTCTCGTATTGGAGCTCGGGTCCTGAACTTGATTCTTGTTCTTCGCCAGTTCTGAATTTCCCTTTTCCCTCTTGATATTCCCCACACTTGTTTCAATCCCCATTTACCGCCACAACACACCTCGATTGGGTAATTCTCAAAATTGCGTTTAAAAAACCAGTAATTCAAAGATGGGAATTATCAAAAACGCTAAGACGAAGAAAATTGCGATCTGGGTGATAGCAAAGTCGAAAGCTTTACTACTCGAGAGAAACAGAGGAAACTTGGGAGGGTACAGAAAAACTGAGTTCAATTACAAATAAAAAGGAAAGGGTAGTTGGGGTTGTCTAAAAACAGAGGAATATGTCTTTTTTTCAAAAAAACAAAAGAAGGGGGAGGTTGGGGTTAAGAAGGAATAATAGAACAGAGAGATGGTGAGGACGGGAAGAGATACATCGTGGCTGCAGTGAAGAGCTGTGGATTGTAAACAGGAGGGGTATGTGCGACAGGGGTTTACTAGGGCAAGGCTGAAAGAGAAATAGAGTTGGTTTCCCAGAGGGAAAAGGAAAACCAGGGGCCGTTGCCTGCATTTCCTATGGGCTGTTCCAAATACCAGCTTTTTCTTTTTCAAATGTTTTATTTATCCCCTTGTTGTTACGAAGTCATTTTTTTGTTTTTGCCCCCCCATTTTCACATTTTTCACACTCGTCTCTTTATCAACTCAAGTGTTGCGAAGTCTTCTTTTTGTTTTTGCCCTCCATTTTTACATTTTTCCCACTCGTCTCTTTATCAATTCAAGTGTGCTAATTTTTTCCTTTCCGTTAACTTTTGCTCCTCATCTCCTTATTAATTGCAATTTAACCCACTTGATTTTGGAAACTTTGCTGATAGAAAAGGATATACGAAAACTTTCAACTCTTCCTTTTCTGATTTCTATAAAACAACTGACATCGTTTTTCTTTAACTTCATTAATGTATTTGAGGTAATTTTAATTAAAAAGTTGTATTCACTGATCTTCATTTATTAAAATATCTCTCTCTTCCCCCACTTCTTTTGACAATCAAGTTAGGAAAATTTTAAATATATATCTCGTGAGTTAATAGTCCAACTAGCATAATTTTATCATGTAATATTTTCTTTTAAACTGTACAAGAATATCGTACTACTGTATGTTTTACCATTTAAATAAATTGGAACTAATATTTATGGCAATTTCCTACAGTACTTAGATAATATCTTGCGTTGACCTTAACTTGAAAGGTGTATTTCTTAATTCCCATTAATCATAGGATAAGGAGAAACATAGGAGACATAAATTTGGTGAAGGAGGAGCTAAAAATTGAAAGAAAAAATAGAAAAATGTTAAACGGTGAAAGGACCATGCATGTTTTTAATACATATGGAACAGAGTTAAGGCAAGTGTATTGATTGTTTTAGTCTGACAAATGCGTTAATTTTAACTTTCTTCACTTCAGTACATGTTTTGTACAGTAAATCTGAATTGTTGAAGAAATGGCAAATCTATAAAATAATCAATATTTTGAATAATTTTGCTTTACCCGTAAAATAAGTAGACATGAATTCCATGGATAATTGATAGGTATATTATCCATAATAAAATCTATATATGATATTTTTTAATATACGAAAATGATAGAAATTAAATACTAAACAATAAGTAATAGAAGTTCAAAATTTTTAATCACGTCTTAGGATAATGAAATTTCAAACAGTATAATTTCCTTTTTGCTACAGAATCATAAGTTTACTATACCTAATTGTTTGAATATAACAATAAAAAATAAATTATATCATTCTGATTAAAGAATTTATTTGAGACATTCAAAACAAAAACCCTTGCAACAAATTATGATGTTAAAATAGAAATAAGATAAATGAGCATAAAGTTGGAGAGGAGACTTTTAATTTGGCCAATCCATTTCAAAAGCAAATAGTCAAATGAACTGTTTTACACTCTATCAACCTCTAAAGCATTTTAAGTTTTTTTGCAAAAGAAAAGTCTAAAGCATTGCATAAAGGAGTCAACGAAATAATGTAAACAATGAACGAACATGGCAAATATAAAACAAATACGGAAAGCATTGCATAATAAAGGATAAACATGTTTGACTACTGGAACAACAACAAAAAATGCAGTAAGAGAAATATGATCATTGCTTACTAAGTCTTGAGGTACAATGGGAAGGAAAACTTAATCACTATCATCAAGCAATAATAGGAACTTAAATTAGTATGTGAAATTAAATGAAAACATAAATTATTTGGAAAATGCTCTTAGATGAGAAGCATAATATGAAAATTTTAGCATAAATTGGGCATGAAATGTTAAAGATACTACTCCTATATATGAAGCTAAATGCATACCTTTTCCTTTATGATTCAGATAGCATGGGTTTCCACAATCTTCAAACGTCTTAATTGTTAAGAAACTCACATGCCAAAGCTCTACCTGATCAGTGTTCTTTATGTTTAACCATAAACAACAATGTTCTTCATATTTAAAAACATAAAGAATAAAATGAAGATTAACTCAAATTGAAAATACGTCACACGTAGTGAACATGCAATAAATAAAACAAAATTCGTTTCTTTTAACAGTCGATAATGTTAATAAACGTTTTGCTTACATCATTTTATTTATTTAAATTAATAAATTTGAGGGTGATTAAAAAACAATATGAATGCAAGCTTTACTACTAAAATACAATGTCTTAGACTCAACGAATGAAAATGACTATACTGTTAGAAGTCAAAAGGGGGTAAAGTAAAAATCATATTAATTAATTTTATATTCATCGTTCTATTGACTACATAAGCTGAACAAAAATATTTAATATAGTATATTTATTAGATAAATATTTGAATTTATATGTTCATATTTAGAATCGATGATTTGAGATCCTTTATATTGCAAGTAAGGGTGAATTGGAAGTTTCTTAGATAGTCATTTATAACTAGCGTTTAGATTTGATATGATGTTTTTGTAGCAAATTTTGATTAAGGTTTCTTTTTTCTTTGCGAATGTGCCTATGAAACTGAAAACGAAAAGTATAGCTTCCCTTTTGATTAGGCTTACGGTCATATAATAAGTGAAATTGGATTGAGCATTTTTCAATCCTCCTTGGCACAATAATGAATGTGTACAATATTGGTATCAATCTGGCCATAGCTTGTCAAGATCAATTTTTGCATTTATACTTGGTAAATTTTGATTTCAACGATTTCTCATATTCATAAAATCTATCACTCAAGCATGCTACACAAGAATTTACATTCTTGATATGCTGGTTATAAGTTTATTCTTGTGGCCAAAAAAAAAATCAATTAATGAAATAAACAAAGCGAATTACATGCTAGCATACAAATCCTACAATATTGAATCAAACTTCCTCCTCCTGATTGCGTTTAAGTTGGCAATTTCTTCATTTACTAACACAAATGTAGCAGCGACAGTATTTTTCAAAAAAACATTCAAGAAAAATGTAATTTTAATCGAGGTATTTATAAAAAATTCTCAAATCCTCATTTGTAGAGGAGGATAAAAAAAGAATCATGGTGCAATATGCAAATAGATAAAAGATCAATCACTCTATTAAAAAAATATCCCTTAACCTATAAGCAAGAAGGAACAAAATAAGGGTACACATTTTATGCTGGCTTTATTATTTCTGTTAAAATAAGTCTAAAAACCAAGGGCAAAAACGGAAAACGATTGATGCATATAAGGGCAGTCAAAGGTGCGAGCAAGAGGGCATTTACGACATAAACAAAAAAAGTGAAATTATTCGCGGGATATTGTCTTCCACATTTAATTATTATGAAAGACAAGACCGGAACCGGTCAAGTGAGCATCTTTCTCTTTGCTCTCAGGCACGCAAGAAAAGCATTAGACACCTGCAAATAAATGCACTTTTCTCTGTTAAAGTTGCAATGAAAACTTTGTGAAGAAAGAAGCAAAAAAAAAAAGCCAAAAGGGTTTTGGCCTTTGGGTGGTGTAATTGTTGGTATCGTAAGCGCTTACTAAAATGAGCGTAAAAAACACTCGCCATTCAAAAGAATAAACCACTGTTGTTTCGGTATCGAACAAGATGGAAATATGGGTGGTTACCAACTCTCTCTGTTTGTTACTCAGGAGTTTCAACATGTACTCATGTTGGCTTTCAGAGGGGTTGCTCTTGTGTTGGATGTGGCTTCTCTGAGTAGGAAACTGAAAAAGCGGTTTTGTTTGCTAATGCTTTTTTTTCCCTATCAAATCATGAGTGAGGAAGCAAGGAAGGGTTGCAAGGGTTGCGTGACATGATATGGATGTGATGCGTGAGTTTTTGCTTTGATGGGATGGAAGCTTCCCTTTGTCCATCTGATTTGAATGGAATTCACGCACGTTGTGTTTAAGATAGATGATGTGATTGGAAATAACTTTATTTTCAATTCTAATCTGATTATTGTTCGAAAAGGTAACCTAAAGATTAGACTAGTGAAGACATTAATAAGTGCTTAACTCGGGTTCTATGGAGTGTAAAACTGAAGCATCCATCGTAAACACGAAACTCATTACATATGATCAAACCTCATGCATGCTGTATAAATGAATATTTGGGAAATGGAAGCGTAACGGAAAAATTAATTAATACCTCCAGCAATTGCTTACAAGATCTGTCCAGCAACATCTCACGATCGAAATCAGAATTTTTTTTAATCTTCTAGCCTCTGATTTCCACAACCCGATGGTGTCCAGTTATTGCTGCGTGAAGCTAAAAATAAGGACCCAAATATATATATCTTCATCGCTACATCATCTATGCCCATCACAGAAGATAAAAATGATGATGTATGGGCATTTGCGTGATTAATGGATTAAACTATTAAATGGACCAGATTTTAAACAGTATGATATCCCAAGATTTCGAGAAAAAATCCTACATTGCACTTGGTCTATTTAACCCAACATCAAACATAACAAGAAACTAAATATATGAATCATGGCAATAGGTTCTTTTATAGCGAGTATTATCTTCCATGTATTACAATATATGAAGTGCCCTTAAACCTAATGAATAAACCATATGTTTATTCTAGGTCCAAACTAAATGATATTTCTCAAAATAATTAAATATATGTGCACAAAACCATATGAGAGAATATCAAATTAAATAAGAGTTCCATTGAAACAATAAATGTACAATAAAAATCACATTATAGAACCAAGTCCCATTCGCACTACTTGATCCTTAAACTGCTTAGGTGACATCTTTAGTTAAAGGATCCGCAATCATCAAGTCAGTACTAATGTGCTCAATGATAACTTTCCTTTCTTTAACATGTTCTCTTATGGCTAAATACTTAATGTCGATATGTTTACTTCGACTTCCACTCTTATTTTTTTAGCCATAAAGACCGCAATTGAGTTGTCACATTACAACTTTAATGGCTTAGAAATTGAATCGTTAACTCTAAGCTCAGATATAAAACTCTTCAACCATACACCATGCGAGGTAGCCTCAAAATATTATACGAACTTAGCCTCCATAGTAGAAGTAGCAGTTAGGGTTTGCTTGGCACTTCTCCAAGATATAGTTCCAACCAACTAACATGAAAATATAACCAGATGTTGATTTTCTTGAATCAAGTGCAGCCAACAAAGTCTAAATTGGAGTATCCAACTAGTTCCAAGTTCTCAGTTTGTCTGTACATAAGCATGTTGTCTTTTGTGCCCTGAAGATATCCCATAACCTTCTTTACAGCTTTCCAGTGGTCAACACCTGGGTTACTCCGATATCTACCTAACATTCCAACATCATATGTGATGTCAGGTCTGGTGCAGACCCGAGCATATATAAGGCTTCTAACAGCTAAAGCGTATGGAATGTTCTTCATGTGTTCCTATTCAAAATCATTTTTCAAGCATTGATTCAAATTGAATCTATCACCTTTCACTATGGGTGGTACACTTAGTGCATAATCTTTCATCCAAAATCTCTCTAACACTTTGTTAATATAGGTCTTTTGAGACAAACCCAAACAGCCTCGAGATCTTTCTTTATGGATCCTAATGCCAATGACATAAGATGTCTCACCTATATTTTTCATATCAAAATTCTTTGAGATAATTATTTCACCTCATATAGCAAACCCTTATCATTAGTCGTAAGCAAAATATCACCCACACATAACACTAGAAAACAAGTCTTACTCCCACTAACCTTCTGGTATAAACATTGGTCCATTATATTCTCTTCAAAACCTAAAGAAGTGATAACCTCATAGAATTTTAAAAACTACTGTCGAGAGGCTTGTTTCATTTCATATATGGATTTGTTAAGCATGCAGACTAAATGCTCATCATCACTAGAGGAGAATCCTTCAGGTTGTTTCATATAAACCCTCTTCCTCTAGTTCACATTTGAGGAATGTCATTTTTATATTTGTTTGATGTAACTCAAAATCAAAATGAGTTACTAATGCCATGATTACAAGGAGAGAATCTTTCTTAGATACAGGAGAAAATGTCATTTTGTAGTCGATTCCTTTCCTCTGAGTGAACCCTTTGGCAACAAGTCTTGCTTTATGTCTCTCAATGTTGTCTCGTGAGTCTTTCTTTGTCTTAAATACCCATTTACATCCAATGAATTTCACACCATTGGGCAAATCAACAAGATTCCAGACTTGGTTAAATGCCATAGAATCCATCTCATCTTTCATGACATTGTACCATAATTCTGATTCCTTATAACTCATGGTCTGTGAAAATGTTTTAGGATCATTTTCAGCTCCAATGTTATAGTCTGACTCTTGTAGATACACTATATAATCACCAAGAATTGCTGACCTTCTAACTCTAGTAGATCTCCTCAATATTGTATCATCATCCTCTCGAAGAACCTATTGTTCAATCGGTTGCTCAACAATTTCTTGTTGTTCCTCATTTACAATTTGATCTCCTGAATTTGTATTAACAGCTTGTGGAACTTCAGTAATTGGTTGTCCAACACCCGTTTCAACTTTATGGGTGTGAATGACAATTAATCTATCATTTGAACTAGAGGGCTAAGCTTCATAATGATCCTTTTCAAAAACTATATCTTGAAATTGACCACTCTTACTGATTAAGTCATTTTCAAGAAATTTTTCGTTTCTTGATTCCACAATCCTAGTGCTGTGAGATGGACAATAAAATATAAACCCCTTAGACCTTTCAGCATATCCAATAAAATACCCACTAATAGTCTTTGGGTCTAGTTTATTTTCTTGTGGGTTGTAAATTCTCACTTTAAACAGGCATCCCCAAAAGTGTATATGCCTTTAACTCAGTTTTCAATCCTTAAATAACTCAAAAAATGTCTTTGAGTTTGCCTTGGTTGGAACTCGATTTAATATATACACGGCGTCTTTAAAGCTTTAGTCAACAAGAACTGAAGAAGTTTTATATTACTCCTCATACTTCTCACCATGTCCATTAAGGTTCAATTTTTTCTTTCTGTCACACCATTATGATTCAGCGAACCAAGCATGACGTACTAGGCAACAATCCCGTGTTTTTGAAGAAACTTCGCAAATGGACCAGGTGCTTGTCCACTCTTTGTGTATCTACCATAGTACTTTCCACCTCTATCTGAACTCACGATTTTAATTAGTTTTCCACATTGATTCTCTACTTCAGCCTTAAAAACTTTGAGGCGTCCAAAGCTTCATCTTTAGAATGAAGTAAGTAGAGATATATATATCGCGAATAATCGTCTATGAAGGTAATAAAGTATTTCAAACTTTTGCATCCATATCTGGACAACAAATATCTATATGTATTATTTCTAATAAGTTTGTACTCCTCTTTGCACCCCTTTTAGACTTGTTAGTTTGCTTACCCTTAATGTAATCCATTAAGTCTAAAAATCAGCAAAATCTAAAGTCTTAAATACCCCTTCATTTACTAATCTCTTAATTCTCTCAATGGAGATGTGTTCTAATCTACGGTACCATAACACAAAGGATTCCTCATTCACAACGCATTGTTTTAACCCAGTAGTAACATACATCGAACTATAGGCATCATCATTTTGTAACTGAATGGAATAAAGATCATCAGATAATGTACCATAACCAATAACTTCAAATCCATTACATAAACTAAAACTAGAATTTAAAAAATTAAAGGAAAAACCTAAAGGTACAAGTCTTGATACAAAAATCAAATTTTTAGAGAAATTTGGAACATAAAAGGTCATTTCCAAACACAAAATAAAGCCACTGTTTAAAACTAAATTGTAAGTGCCAATGACTTCCACATGTGAACTCGTCTTGCTTCCTGAATAGATATATTGTTCACTTCCCACCACCTTCCTTAGGTTTTGCATACCCTGCAAGGTATTTGAAACATGGATTGTAGAACCAAAATCAATCCACCATGTGTTATGATTAACACTAACCATATTAGATTCATAACAAACAAACAAACGAAAATGAAGTACCTTTCTTTTCGAGCTAGTTCTTAAATTTAGCGCAGTCTTTCTTCATGTGTCGCTTCTTCTTCCAGAAGAAACACTTTAATGGTTTCTTTATATCAGATTGAGGAGAAATTTTGCCTTTTCCTTTGTTTTTGGCATCATCCTGTCTTTTCTTTCTTGAAATAGTCAACCCTCTTCCATCAACAACCTCTTCTCTTCTTGCACACACATGGTCAACAAATCATTGATTGACCACTTGTCTTTATGTGTGTTATAAGAGAGTTTGAAAGGACCATATTGTTATGGTAGAGTGCATAGAAGTAATGTACCAGGAAAGATTCCGATATAGTAACCTTCAAGGCTTTCAGCTGAGCCATTATATCTCTCATACGCATGATATTATCACGTACGCCCTTTATCCTAGTGAGTTTTATGGATGACAACTGAATAATCAAGGTGCTGGCAAGGGCCTTATCATATGTGGCGAATTTCTCATCAATGACCTTCAATAGATCCTTGACTTTATTATGTTGTTCGACAGAACTAAGAATACCAGTAGATATTTTGATTTTTATGAACATCATAGAGAGGCGATTAGATCTCTCCCATTTTTCATTAAGAGCAATAGCATCCGAAGTGCTAGTTTTAGTCCTACTCGGTGGTTCATCTTTCCTAATAGCATAATCTATATCCATCCAGCCCAAATGAAGTATAATTCTCTTCTTCCACACCTTATAGTTATCACCCCTCAATTCAAGAATTTCATGCTTAATATCATAGATATTCACAGTCTAAGCAACTACAACTTCAAACATATATGCTTATTATTTATAATTTGAGGCCAATAATAATTCATGTTTTACCAATGTAAATCATGTTTTTAATACATAGATCTAGTGACATAAGACTTGCCTGTGGGATAAAGTTCTACTCAATTAAATTCATCTATAACTTTATGACAAAACTATTGAATTATGTTCTTTTTCTTAATTCAAGTGGGTAGATTAAGAAATATAATCTGATATTTTATCCTAATTAATCATACAAATATAACAAAATTCCTATGGGTAGATATTATCGTATCATGTATAATTAATTACAATTAACGTTTTAGTGTGATATTAAAACTAAATACATAATCCTAATTAATCAGAGATGTTGTGGCTACTCCTAATTAATTAAAATCATATAGATCACTCACATTACTTTAAACTTAAAATAAAGGCTAAATATTTGCAACAAGTAATTAATAATGCAAATAAATCAGATAACAATACACAAAATTATTTACTCTAATTTTGCATGTATAATGATCATAAATTTATACACACAATTTTCAATTAACCACATATAATTTGTGCAAATAGTTAAACAATTATAACTTGCATGTCAAATTTAATTCAAATATTAAACATATAAATTAAAAATTAATATTCACAAAATATTAATACCAAAAATGATTTTATAATTAAAATCATAACAAAATGGGTTAGATGCTTAATTAACCCAACAATTAATATCATTAAAAGAATTAATTAATTTAAAAATAGAGTCATTGTCTTCAGCCTCTTGATGCAGTAAAAGCAGTTGGCGGATATCTTTAGGAAACCTCTTGATGCAGTAATGTTTGAACTTCTTCAAGGGGCTTTGGGAATGTGCGGTTTACATTATTGATGTATATTTCTTTATTAAAAATACGAAATGAAACATTTTGTATGCAAGGGAATTAAAAATCCATAACTTTTGTTTTTCTCTCTGCTACCATTGCACAACCCCTCAGCTACCGTCGCACTCCTCTTTTCTCTTACAATTTCATCTTCACGTTATTCAACATACGGGCTTCTTCTTCCTCTTAGCTAAATCGTTGGATCTTCAATCTCTTTCTCAAGATTGATTTGTTCTTTTGGCATCTCAAGATTCATCATCACCGATAACTTTTTGGTAACTCTTCTCTCTACATTGTCGTTTTCATGTTGAAATTGATTAGGTGTTTGGTTCCTAATTGGAATGTGCAAGAACAAAGAGAAAACGTCCTCTTTAGTGTTAAAAAAGAAAACAACAGCTCCTTCACGTTGTTCAAGTCGATTAATACTCAACCTGACACTTGGAAGGAGACTCACTTAGGCTACATCTTCAGCTGCTCCCATTGATATTCCTGATACTACTTCTGTTTGGGAAAGAGTACCAGATCTAGATGATGACGTTGCTCCAATCATATTATCTATGGTTGAAGACTCTACCTCAGAGTCTAATGAGACTCCCGCAATAACTGCTCCACTGACTGCGCCACCTACGGCTCCTCAAAAACGCACAAAGGAGCGGGCTCAGAAAATAGTCCAATCACCTCGACAAATTTCTTCTGTCCGCCTGACAGTGGACAATGCGATTTCTTTTAAGTTCTACTCCTACGTGGTTGAACAGAAATGGGCGACTCTCAACATTGTCGAGTTCATTCTCGACTGTCCAATTAAGTTAGAGGAGTTTCAATAACATGGACTGGACACTTTATTATCGGAGAGACATTTACTGCAAGCCTTATTGCTTCCACAGCACCATGACTCATATATGGAAAAAGAGTTTTACGGCAATTTAACTAGTGATATTCTGAATGAGATTGCTTTGAGTTATAGATTAGTATTTGTACGGGGTCAGGTAGTCCATTTTGATGCTGATCATTTGAATTTTTTATGGGATTTGATAAACTGATTTGGTGATCAACTTTATGATGATGATTGTAATGTGTCAAATGATTTAATTACTACGGTATTGATTGGTGGAAAATTAACTGGATGGTCATCTAGCTCTGTGCTTCGTTCTTCAATGCTTACCCAAAAGTATTTCGTGCTCTTTAAGTTAGCAGTGACCAACTGGATGCCGAGCACACACATTTTCTTTGTCTACTTGGCACAGGCCAAATTGATTTATGCGATCAGTACTAGGGTGCGATTCAATCTTGGAGGTCTCATTATTGAAACTATGTTGGCCATTGAGAGTAAGTCGCATTATTTACTATACTTTCCATGTCTAATCTCTCAATTTTTATATGCAAATGAAGTTCCCATAATGGACTCGAGTATACTTGAGTCGGTGTCTTTGATGAACATCTCTCCAAGGATTTTTAGGCAACCTCGGGTAGTGGATTTGTCGTACACCACATCTGGCCCATCGAATGGCTCGGGGATAACTTATGTCAATGCTCATGTAGTTCTCTTTATTGGGTGTGAAAATTTTTTATAGGAAGGGAGGTTGAGAGATAGTTTCAAGGATTGAGGGGGTCAGCCCCTTGTGTAAATCTATTAAACTTTTGTGAAAGTGATTAAACTGAGTGAAGGCTCTGCAGACGGAGGCAATGTGTACCGAACTACGTTAACAAATCTTTTTTTTAATCTTTGGTACTTTTAATTTTTTTGATTTTTGTGTTTGTCATAAACGAATCAAAAAGTTTGCGAAACAATCACCCCTTCGATTTTTCGTTATTAATTCTTGTTCCATCTTATTTGTGGGATTCTTTATGTTATTGAATATTTGTTGCTACCTTTCTTTCTTTCTTTTTTCCTAATATATATTCATAAGAAACCATTTTAATTATAGTTATTTTTTAATAATATTTAAATCACTATTTGTAATTGTATTCTTTTTATATAATATAATAAGAGTTTCTTTAACAACAATCATTATCTATTCATATACTAAAAATTCTTTTCAACCCATTAACACACTATTGCTAAGATTCATTATAAGATAGGAGTAATGTTTTAAAAACTAGACTGAAAGTTACACCTGTAAGACATAAGATTTAAGGTTTAAAAAGTTCAACCAGTATTAAACTATTGCTAAAGATTCAATAAAATTAAGAATTTGAATTACGATTAAAAAAGATTGTCCTTATCCATTGAATAATTTGAAGCTTAATTAAAAAAATTATTAAATAAAAATTAATTAATTAATTAGAGCCTATTAATTTATAAAATTTGACCAATTAATTAATTAATTAGTTGAATTTTAATAATAAAAATTTTTAAAATAAATTAAATTGAAAAGTTAAAAATAATAATTAAATAATTAAATATTTCAAAAATTCAAAAATTTTATAAATTAACCAATCAAACTGGTTGAATTTTTTTAATTAATATGCGTATTAAATATTGATTGTGGACTAATGTTAACAATTATTCTAAATACACATGTCCCAAATAAAAAATTCACCGCCACGTGGTCCACCGGTGCTAAAATAGGAACCAACAACTCTATAAGAACTTAGGGTGAGAATATCAAAGATGAAAGTTCAAAAACCTAACACTATAAATAAAATGGATATAAGGCATAGGTGATTTGACATAAAGATTTTAATATTTGACAGTGATGAGTTCCATGTATCAAAACAAGTTACTAATCCTTAATCCAAGGACATAAATTAGGATTAAATTTCTTATGTCTAATGAATTACGAAAATTATATGCAAATAAAACATAATTCTACTAGTGCAAGGGATGAAGTCACTCATCTACATTCGAACTAATCCTCTTTTGGACTTGTTCAATCAAGTTCTCCTTACTTTCCAATGATATCTTCGCAATAACCTTAATCTGATAATAGTTGTTAGGAACAAATTCTTTATTAATACATCAAAATTATAATTAATGATTAATACGACTACCTATTTCCTTTACATTGAGCATATAAAAATTACAAGATAAGGTAAAATAACATTTTTAAAAATAAAAATAAAATTTATTTTTATTCTTAATTTTCTAAAAAGTCTTTTCAAATTTTCGATAAAAAATGACGGTGACTCAAATGTGATATAAATATCACACACAAATTAATCAATATTATTATTAACATTATGATCTAACGCATTTTAAAACTAATAAATATGACGTAAATTAATAATTTATTATAATTATCTTAAATTGTTAGTTTAATTTAATTTAATTGATATAAGTAAAGTTTAAGAATTTCATTTGATTTTTATAATATTTTATTTTATATTTATAATAAAAGATGTGCTTTAAAAGAAAAATTAAAATTATATACATTTTTTTAAAATTTTGAAAATTAATATTTTAATTATAAAATTCATATCTTTTATCTATATATTAACAAATTGAAAATTAACATTTGAATTATAAAAATTCATATCTTTTATCTATATTATATAATGCAATATATAAAAATGAAAAAGATGCAGATGGATAAGTGGGACCATGTATGAGAATGGAAGATGGTGCCCTTGCAGTTGGCCGTTATATGAATATGATCCTTGCGTGTTAGCGCATGGAACGCTTTTCTTAGACCGTTGTATGATTATGTCAAACCAATACCTATATCGTGTCTGTTGTTTCCAATGTGGTCCCTCCATGTAGCTACTTATTATTATGAATATAATTAAGATTTGAATTTTTAATAAAGAATTTAAATTCAATTTAAACTTTTTAAATTATTATTGAAATATTGTCTCTGATCGAGACCAAAATCCCCAACCTTTTCCTATTGGTATGAGGTAGTCATAAACCATATAAAAACAAAAGTCTCCTATTGCCATTAAATCTTCAATATATCATTCAAACTCCGACTTTCTCACGTGTCTTTTATTATATGATTACTTGGATGAGTCTTATTGTTTTTTGTCTTAGATTAGGGTATCCACCGGTGGATTCAGTGACTAATCCTTTCACTGATTTGTAGGCACCTTACAGGATGGGACAGCTGGTCCAAAGATTTAAGGCTACTCCATACCCAAAGTCAAGAATTGAACTCCTGATCTTTGGTTAAGGATAGATGAGTCCCTAACCACACCCCTTAAGTTCTTGGATGAATCTTATGGGATAATACAATCAAAGTTCCAGTCCAAATACGCATAATAATTGATAACTTCATTGAAGGCTACGATTGTTTAAAACTAATATTGATTTAATTGCAAAGTCGAGGGTTAAGCTTGGCAATGAAAGATTATTCAGCATTTAAATCAACGTGCTCTTTTCGTCTACATCATGAACTTATTTTTTGGTTTCCTGAGCTAAAGTTATTTTCTGGTCTGGGTGTGGGGGCAAATGGAATAGCTGATTCTACGGATAAGGAGAAAAGGCAAAACCTAGGAAAATGTGCAAAGAACTTCCCTGGTTTCTCTAAAGTCCTTAGTTTTGATTTCATTTAAATACTTACGTTACGACTTACGACGTTTGAAACGTGTAAGTTACCTGTCTTTTTTCTTTTTTCATTTCTAGTCAAGGACAATCATAAGAGGGTTAAATCACATAGGTCAGCAGTTGTACGATTCTATTTGGTCAGTTCAAGTTGAAGATGCATTAATATGATTGGACAACTACTAAAAAATACTTGAGTCCGACTTGACGGTAATATATCTGGTCTAAATTAATCAGTTGAATTCAAAATTTTAAACACCACTATTTAAAAATAAATTTAATTAAAATATAAAAATAAAAATTTTAAGTCGGACTCGTTCAATCCACTGCCATGCCTAATATATTCCTGCCGCTTGGTACTTTCATTAAAAATGATTAAAAAATTGTATCGTCCAGACTGAAGAGGTCCATCATTCTATCTGAGGTTGGGTAAGTTGCATCAACTTGCATGCCTGCAATATCATCTTTTAATAAAGTCCTTCAAATTATTTTAGCTCATACATATGTAGACAAATTCGTAATATTTTTTTTCATTTCGATTGAAATAAATGAAAATATATTAGCAAAAACTTAACTATCTTAAACGTTTTATTTTATGATACAATTTATAAATTAAGAACTAGTGATCAATAAGATACATCTACGATTGATAGAATTATTGTTATCTGACGAAATTTTATTAGTTAAGAACTATATGTGCATAATTATGCTTATTTTCTAAAATGACAGGAGATATACAATGTGCCATATATCACAGTAAAAATGAACTGACAAAGACAAGTACTATGATAAGTAGGTTTTGATAGTTCTCTTTATTTTAAATGTTTAGTTTATATATAACTTATACTCACAAAATTGAATTTCTATGGTGAATAAGTTAAGTATTTGATGTATTTAACATCATATGCTTTTTTCGATTAAAAGGTATGAAAAATCTCGTATAACAAACGACATATTTAAAAAGAAAAGAAAATATATGGTAAAAATATTAAATAGATAGTAAGAAAATACTAAAAGTGAACAGAGCAAAGATGTGAATATCGTTCCATTCCGTATCGGCCGGAAAATGAAATGAAATATCATACTTTGTTGCTGGCTTTAGGTATCGGAAGTTTCCTCTGGTACCAGTCAATATTTAAAATATTGACCAAATACCTGTCAATATTATGAATTTTGACAGATCCAAGGACTAAATAGCAAAAAAGATTTTTTAAATTTGGTTTTGACCTGACCTGACCCAAGCACCTGACCCAACCCATGTACCAAATTGGAATTGTGATTCTTTTTAGGTGTGTTTTCAATTGCTTTTTTTTATGCTTTTGAATTGCATTTGAATGGTGTTTTGGTTGGGTTGTGTAATATTGAATTTGTGAATGGTTTGAAAGTTTGAAATTATTGGAATTGTGAATGGTTGTGTTTAATGTGTTGTGTTGGAATTGTTGGAGTTGAGATTTGGGAAATTTGAGTTTGAATTTTAAAAGTTAAAAATATTTGATGATGGTCAAATCTAACTACAATGTAAGTAATTTCTTAATCTAATAAAATGAAATGCAAAAATTTTCTTCATATGAAGATGTTAATCATACAAAATAAGTTATATTATATAAGATGGACATGCGTATTGTGTAATTGTGTATGTTGAATACTTGAATTGTTGATTTTTGACTTATTGTTGAATTGTGTTAGATAAAATTGAATTGTGTTAGATGAAATTGAATTGTGCATGATGTAATCATATAAATGAGTTATATTTTATAAAATGGACATGTGTATTGTGTAATTATGTATGTTGAATACTTGAATTGTTGGTTTTTGACTTATTGGTGAATTGTGTTAGATAAAATTGAATTGTGTTGAATGAAATTGAATTGTGTATGATATAATCATACAAAATTAGGTATAATATATAAGATGGATATGTGTATTGTGTATTTGTATATGTTGAATACTTGAATTGTTAGTTTTTAACTTATTGGTGAATTATGTTAGACAAAATTGAATTGTATATGATGTAATCATATAAAATGACTTATATTATATAAGATGAACATGAGTATTATGTAATTGTGTTAGTTTGGACTTTTAACTTAAACAATACATATGTTGTGATAGTAGTTGATAATGAAATTTTGTGTTCTTTATTTTGATATATGTCTTCATTTATTTTTATAGATAAATGGAAGAAAGTTCAAGTACTCCTGATCATTTAACCGTTTTAGCAAGATATAATGATCTAACTTGGGCTCATGTTGCATTGGTCCCTAGTATGAAGAATCATACTATTCGCTTGCTTTGTAACAAGCATTTAAAAGGTGGATGAATAACTCGATTAACGAAGCATTTAGTTGGAGTTAAAGGAGTTATGAAACCCTAGAAAAAAGTAAGTTGTGATGTGAAGTGACAAATGAAAAATTTTCTTAAAGAATATTAACACGAGAAAGATAAAAGAGAGAGATTAAATTATGAAATTGGTAGTGGAAGTTCGCTTGTTGGTTTTCATGATAATAGTGGAATGTTGAAGGTAGTAGTGATAGTGTTAGTGTTCCGTCCCAACAAGAAGAGATTGTTGCATTTAGACTTGATGTTAGGAAAAGAAGAAGGTAGATGTCGTTTTTTTTGCACCATGAACAACTCTTGGAGCTTAGCCTTCAATTCGTATTGCCATGCAATCAAAAGAGATGACAATGACTAGATGGTGGTATGATATAGGTGCAACATTCAATGCTTCATAATCTTACTATTATCAGTCTATGATGGATGTTATAGCCTCTTACGATCCGGGATACAAAGTTTTTTTATTGATGACTACAGAGGTAAACTTTTGAGTTGTTTAGTTTATGAAATCAAAAGTTAATTGGAAGAAAGAAGAATGGATTGGGCTACTTATGGGTGTTCGATTACGTGTGATGGTTAGACAAATATGATACATGAGTGTTTATTCTACAAAGCGCTTAATGTTTTTGAGTCTATTGATACATCTATCCTTGTTAAGAATACAGATACTTTATTTGAAATATTCGATGAAGCTGTGAATGAAGTAAGACCGGAAAATATTATTCAGTTCATTACTGACAATGATTCCATTTATAAAGACGCGGGAAGAAGGTTTCAAAGAAAGTACAATTCTTATTTTTAGACTCTTTATGTTGCACATTTCATTGACTTAATGCTGAAAAATATAGGGGATGCTAGGTATTTTCCTATTATTGATGAGACTGTGTAGAAAGCTAAAAAGGTGATTAAGTTCATCTATAATCATGCATGAGTCTTGAATTCAATGAGAAATGATTTTACTAATGGTAGGAATTTGTGTCGTCCTATAATTACAAGATTTGAAATAGATTTCTTATCACTTCAATGTTTTGTTATGATGAAGAAAGAGTTGAGATAGATATTTACAAGTGATAAGTAGGTTGCATCTTAGCATGTTAGGTCTAATGTCAGATTAGAGGTTTCCAGAATCATACTTGAAGATATTGAATTTTGGTCCTAATGCCAATTTGTCATTTGAGTCTGCAAGCCTTTGGTGATGATGCTTCGTTTGGCTGATAGTGATGAAAAGGTAACAATAAGTTATTTTTTAATGCTATGGAGACGGTGAAGGAAACAATTAAGACCAATATAAAAAATAGGCCTTCTTTGTACACACCTTATCTTGTAGTCACCAATGATAGATGAAAAAGGCAACTTTACTCTCCATTGTTTGCAACTGGGGCATTTTTTAATCCTAGTGTCTATTTTAGACTAGGTTTTACAAAGAAAGTTAAAGTTTGTAGGAGAATGCTATTAACTATTACAACAATTGTTGCCCATGAGATGATACAAGATCTCCTGAGCTCACAAATGGAGCTTTGTAAGCAGTCTTCTGGAGATTTTGGGATGCCAATTACTATTTGACAAATAGAAAAACTTAATCCAGATATATATATTTTTTATTTTTGTTACTTGATGAAAATTAATTATTACTTTATTTTGTTTATAACGCTATTTTTATTGTCTTACGACTTACAGTTTCTTGTTATGACTAATTCGGAACTGTGTTCCAGAATTACATGGGTTTGTAATTCAAATTCTAAGTCAATGTGTGAGTGCAACAAGCTGTAAAAGGAACTGAAGCATATTTGACTTCATCCATTCAAAAAAAATGAGTAAATTGAAGCACAAGAGATTAAATGACTTGGTCTTCATTCATTATAATTTAAAGCTTTGGGAAAAGTATGTTATTATCATTATTAATTTAGATATAATTTCTTATAGTTTTTAATAATTAAATTTTATAGTTTACTAGGACTTGTAATAGAACAGGTAATTCAGTATAACCAATTTACATTGTTAATATCGATCTTTTGACAGATTGGGTTTCTAAGGAATCGAATATGGTAGATGTGAGTGACTTGAAAGATAATCTTGGATGGAAAACATTGCCTTATCATTTGGTGCATTGAATGATGATGATGATGATGATAAGACTCTTTTCAATGCTGAGGATTTTGTACCAAATGATAATTGAGGTCAGTGCAGCTATAGCGGATATCTCCTCGCAAACGATTTAATGAAGTTCCAAGTTTTTGTTTTTGCTTTTCTTTGAATTTTACTTATATTTGATGTATATGTTAAATTCTATATATGCAAAGTAATTGTAAATGTTTTTATTTCAGGTTTCACTTTTACTTGGTTATTTCCTCATCACAAACTCTTATTGTAAATTGAAATAGTTAGAGAGTTAAAGATATTTATTGTTCTTTTTATTTGATATTTTGATATAATTATTATTTATTATATGATAAAATTGTAATATTTTAAATACTTTGTATTGTTCTTAATTTTATATATGTATGATGCTTATCTTTATTTACATATTAATTGTGGTTATTATTTATATGTGTGACCGCGCATCGTAACGCTAATCAAAATTAAAATAACTAGACTACTACCGTAGCAGTGGCGAGTCTAGGTCGATCCCACAGAGAGT